>CM041781.1:109943964-110542251 GCA_023374045.1 Limonium bicolor | reverse complement strand
GAAGAATTCATCCATTGAATCACAAGCTCTTCTGAGCGTTAGTCACTTGATATGCCATATTGTGTACTCACAGTGTTTATCTCTAACAATTACTGCTTCCTAAATCCTGGGTGTCGGATATGAGGTCTGTGTATGCAGTCTTCCTTATCATTTATGTGTAACTGGAATGCTCAAAGGTAATTTCAAGGTTTATAGTTTCCATCATTTAGTAGAAAGTATTTATCTCTAACCAGTAAACGCCCTTTTTTAGGGGTTTATTCCCATTCATAGGCCTCACAATAAGGAGAGGTATCCCCACTCTAAGAGGAGTGGTTTGTTCTCCACTCCTGTCTATTGTATCATCTTTAAATTCTCACTAGTGCCCACTCTGGAAATCTCTTCCACAATTAACTTACAGGTTTGTAACTATTCATATCCACGAATTGTAGTTCGTTCATGGCATAAATAAGACCTCTTATGCCTTCCCGCGCCTCGGGCTCTGATGTGGTTAACATCTTTGGCTCGTTGGCTCTTAGTGCTTAATGTCTCGGTTCACTTCTTGTACTTTTACTCATCCATAGGCTATCTCCATAAGTTTCAGGTTCTTTGAACATTATCCACATTAGGTTACATATTAAATGTAGTACCAGGTTTCATGGTAAGTTGCTGCATTCCGCTTCCCGCTATGGAAGTACACTCAAGTCATCTGAGGTTAATCATTGTCTATGACAATACCGTCGTTCTAATAGACTTACGTCTTTTAGCAATTAAGGTCAGATTCGCACTAGGCATATGCCTTATGGTGTCTAAATTGGATAATTATAGTGGTTATCATGCACTTCCATCTGAATGATTCGTTCAACTTTTGTTGACTACGCCACCCGTAAATGATTAACCATACTTGGGTGTTAATGAGTAAGGCAACAATGCTAACTATCATCTCTAAGTTTTGTTTGCCTCGACTATGCCAACTCTGCGGTGTAGTCCTCTGAGCTTCCCTCTGTCAGGGTTGTATGTTTTTAATCCTTGGTAGGTTATAGCTTAAGTTCATTTCCTATGTCCCTGTTTCCGTGATTCACCAATGAAGAATGTTTGTTACTGGTATTCTTAGTGGTCATCCTGGGAGTCTTATCCCGTTCTTATTGGAAGTCATTACGTCAACTGTCTCCACTGTATTTCGTATTACCATCCTTGTAGGTTTTACTTACGTAAGGTTCTACTCGCATTGTTGAGCGATCTTATCAGTTCTTCTCCTCGAGGTTTGGGATTGATGTCCTAACCTGTAGCGTCGGTAGTTTGTTGTTGAAGTAGGTTCCACCGCTGCTAATGGTTACATCGTTTAGTATTTTGACCAAGTCCAGCCCTGCTGACTGGTGTGTCGACTTAGCTCGTCATGGTCGGGCCGTCAGGCCTTTCCAAGGACTCATTCTCTAGTTCTTATGGATTTGCAATCCGGTACTAATATGCATTATAACTGTAGCGCTCTACTAACTTGCCACGATGGCTTCCCGTATAGCTTAACCGTGGTAGCACTTGCTATGGCATGTACGCCATGCAAGATGAGCTATCAGTACTGTGTACGTCAGTAGTGGTGCTTCCTCCTAATCTCCATGTAACTGGTAGTCTCCGGGACTCCTTCGATGTTCTCTTGTTTGGACAACTGACCATCCGGCAGTTTCCTGGTTGGTTTGACAGTACAATCACTTATCAGGGCGTTCCTCTTTCTGCGGGACCCCCTTGCTATTTACTTATGCCTTAATCCTCGCTCCCATTTCCACACATTTGTCGTGGTTGCTAAGTACTAACTCTCCTTAGGCACTACATCATAGTCCTATTCTAGTATACAACGTGTATGCGTTTTCATAGTCGTTTGCGCCATGTCAGTCAGGTTTTGTAACCTTTCTAATTGTATAGGGTTCGGAGTCCTGTTTCATAATTGACCTTCTGGTAGTCTTTATTCTCATGCACGGTATTATCCCACAGTTGTGCTCCTTCAGACTACTGTCCGGTATCCTTGTTGCTTCTCTTTTCCTCTCCATTGCACTCGTAGTTCTTTTCTTATCATTGGTATGGCGGGGTATCTCTACTGCGTAGCATGTCGACCCATGTTGCCGGTAATCACCGTTCTCTTACTGGTATAATTCCGTTGGCAGCGCCTGTTTCATCGATGCGCTCCAATTACGACCTTCAAGTTTTCCGTAAACTGTTGTTTAACGAGGTGTTTCTCGTATTGCACATTGTCAACTAACTGTCAGATTGGGTTGCCCCGATTAAGAGTAGTCTTTCTTTTCTCTGGCTTTCATTCCCTGTATTTTAAAACTAGGGATGTGGAGGCCGGGTCTAGGTATTGTAGGTATCCGGTAAACACCGGGGAGTCCTTACTAACGCACATCTCGCACTATCTCTCAACCCTTAACCCATAACTCGAATCTTAACCCGGTATTCTCCTAAGTTCGGTAATTCTAGTCATCAGAGTGTAACTACGCTCTGATGCTACTTTTTGTAACACCGCAACTCGTAAATCCATACTCATCTCATAAACCTCCATTTACTTATATTAACATTGCAGCGGAATTCTTACATCAATTGGTGTTACCGTCGTTAGTCACCCACGTGCCTAACTAGGCATACTAAATTGAAATACCTCAAACATTAATTACCTTAATTAACAAGGGATTAAATTAAATGAAGGTTATAGTTACCAAATATTCAACTAATGAGTAATTCTCATCATAAACATTAGTGTATAAACATATAGTCCATATGGACACCAGACTATACGTTAAATCTCTAATCAAAGTTAGGTTACATATTTAAGGAGAAATCAACTCCTAAAATCAATACTACATGTAACACATTAGTACATGTATTAAATATCATAAACATTACTCATTAGACTATATAAAACATTTTATATAGTCAAACAAATTATTAAACACAACAACCACATATATACACACTAAAACAAAAATAACACATGTTACCACCTAACACATAAATAAAGTCACAAGTGTACAAACTTAATGGCTTAATATTAAGACTTGGAACTCAAAATGGTCCCTCTCACACATGTGCAGCCGTCCATGCATAGAGAAAAGAGAGGAAAGTGAAAAAAAGGGGAAATATGATAGATGACAAGATAGTACAAATGAGGAAAAAAGCAAATGTGATTTTCTACCATTCTTCCTCTCATCCCCCCTCACACAAAACTGAAAATTCACCTCATCCTCCCAATGGCCACGGCTGAACAAGTAAGAAAATGAGTCAAAAGCAAGCAAGAAACAAAAGAAGATAAGAATGTACCAAAGAGAAATAAAGCAAAAGTAACTTTCCACACTCTTCCTCTCATCTCCTTTCACACAAAATAAATATCTTCCAACATGTAACACCCCTACTAATTCGGCTCCTAATCATCCTATAAATGTCGCACATAATAAATAAGTCACAGCGGCAAATAACAGACTGTCGCTCTAATGGTGTCACTGTTATCACTCGCCCATACGGGTGATAACGAATTACCTGATAATCAACATGCGAAACGTATTCCCGCAGTGACCACAAGAGATAGATAGTAGTACTTAAATAATTTAAAACAAATTCAACAACCGATTATTACGGACCGTACTCGTGAGCATCTAATCAAATACACCTCGGTTTACACAACCCGAGCCTAAAATGTCATCAGTATCAAACCGTATCAAGTCTTAACCAACAGTAATATCACAACCGTCGCGCCTTGCGTCGTCCACCAGCTAATCTCTTGAAATAAAAGTGGTTTGTGGTATGGAATCAGCCCCTGCTGAGTATGTTATTACATGCCCCGTCATGCCTCCTCAAACCCCTCAATTATTTGGTCGAGAGCATGAGATTCGTTACATGCAATACCGTTTTAATATTTAAACTGTAAAACATTTAACAGTAACATCCATACAATAAACACAACCATCAACACATATAATATAACCACAAGTATAACCAATGAACAACAAAGCGAAACAACGAGAATAACAAACAAGTATTAATTCTCGTCCTTGGTATAGAAACCAATATTGTTCGCCACTGTACAAGTCTCAACTGTATTAAGTGTTCTGTTATACTTAGTGACAACGTCTCGTTAAAAAACGACGTGTCCCTAAATTACCCATATAATATGGCGGGTCACCCACGGCAGTAGCCACTCCAACGGTAGAGTCTCCGACCAACGAGCCACTCTAGCTCACGGGAAATTTTCTTGATACTTACGGACCCGTACGCGGACATCCTGGTATCGTTTTTGTGATCACAGCGCGCACCAAGAGCCACATCCTCTTGGCTTTATTATCTTTCATTAATTAATTATACCATCGCATCGCATTACCATTTTTTTTCTAACACAGCAGACTAAGGTCATTAGTCCAATCCGGAGTTTGTAAACTCGGGATCCAGTGTTAGATACGAGAGCGGCGTTTAAAAAGGCCAATGCTCCGTATAAAAGTCTCGGATAATATGTATATCTTATTATCCTAGTGCTACAACGTTTTTCTGACGATCCTTATATTTCATATAAGATAGCACCATAGCCGCTAGTTCGTTATATATATATATATATGTTCTTATATACAAACCAATACTGTTAACTCAACAACAGTAAATAATAAGCAGCTATAAACAAACAGTTCATGCATATTAATTAACACATTCAGACAAACAATCTTATCACAGATCACACAGAAGTCAGAACTGAGGAAGCCCTCAGAGACAATCAGAGACACATAACAACATACCGTTCACCCTGATTGTATTACGGTGGAGTATGAATCAGCAAGATCCTAAGCTCTGTGTGTCGTCTCTAACAGTCTAAACAATAAATAATGCTACTGATTAGCATCCCGTATAACAACACAACTCCACGGTACCCCGTACCGTCCCTAATACCTCCCGGTTAATCCCCCGTTATTAACTGTCAACGTTTGTCGGGTTTTCGGCTTAACTCGAGATTGGAAAAGTGTTATATTACATGCGTAGTCTTGTCTCGTATATTAATATACTTATTGTTGGACTTTGTTATCGCATGTAACTTAATGTATATTTGAATATCATATAGCTTGTTTCTGTATTGCATGTATGATTCCTTGTCATGCACTATACATCTCACCTTAATATTTATTTTTCTAAGGTTTGTCTTTTTTTTTCCTTTTCCAAGTTCAATGTGGTATAACTCATATGTAAACAATACTTTGAATTATATAAACCCTTATTATCCCATGTATACTCTTAACATTAGAATTCCATATCTAATGTTTGTAATTCTTTTCCCTTTATCATATGTCATTTTAATTATGAAATTACATGGTCATTAAACCATATTATATTTTTCCACCATAACATATATTTATTTATATTCATGTATCATGGAACTATTTCTTATATGGTAAGTCTTATAATATATATTCATTCTTTTTAATGAATACCTCTTATATTATAAATGTTATAATTCTTATAACATTAAAACCATATTAGAAATTCCATTTAAAAATGATAATATTTCCGAACAGCACCTATGTTCTTAAATATTTACAAAACCCACCACATAATTAATATAATGTTACATTATAGTTATATAACTTATATTATGACATTTAAGTCATTAAAACAATTATAACCTATTGTTGTGAATTGTTTTTAAAATACCAAACAGCCCCTTATATTTTCGGCTTTCAATATAAACCACTAAACTTCTATAAATCACAAATCAACCTGTAACACCCCTACAACGCCCCTACCAACTACCAAAATCGTAGCGGAATTTAACCAGCTAACAATAACTAACGCTTCGGTGTTACAACGCCGTTAACCACCCACGTGGTTAACTAGGCAAAATAAATACAAGTGTATCGGTCTGATGATCAGACTCCCGAGCATAGGTCCTAACATCCACATATATACATAACCAACAATACCGAGTTTTTTACTTTACATCACAACTACCAACTGTAATCATCCACCACTGTTATCGAACAGTACCAAAATATAACGCCTCGGGAGCACAGGCGCATCCTGGGCTCAACATCTAAAAACAACCAAAAGTATATCAACGACCTAGGATCTAGAGCCACTCCGCTTCTTCGATCCTCATCCTGCAGTAAAAATATGGAGCCCCCGAGGGGGTCAGCAACCCTTGGCTGGTATGGTTAACGCGCAGCCCATCGGCTACCGGGATACGCGCAACCAATTGTCATGATAACATGGCATTCATTTTAAACATCCAACATATATATACCACAGCATAGCAAGGGAAATTGCATAGCACAACAACAATACATAACACCATAAAATTGGTTCACACAAGGAACCTTCCACCATAGTTAGTATACATAGTGAGCCTAGAGAATATTGCCAATCTCATGCTAAGCTCGTTACCAACCTCGTTACCGTCCAGTTATATCGAACGGTTAACTTAAACCCAAGGTGTGTCGGATATAGTAATCCCAAGCACACCGAAATAACATTTGTATGCCCCTGTGGCCCGACGTGAGTCAGTAAACTAGCTTTGGATAAGCTAAGGGAAGGTTGAAACCAAATTGGAATACAACCTATACATACACCAAGAGAGCCGAACCGGATATGACATCGACTCCCGTCCTCACACGCGTGGCCGGAACATGACCGGACTCCTCACTCCCCCGGTTAGCACTTGTTAGTGATCACACAATATATTGTTAAGTCACACACAAGCAAGTGTTCAGGTCTTGTTAGACACACCAAGGGAAGGGAGTCACAATAATACAACATCATAATATATAACAACCGTAAACTCTTTTCATGCCTTAATCTTACAAGGTCGTTAACAATCAGAAAAGCAATCAACACACAAGCCGGTGTAAACCGGTAGGCAACAGACTGCAAGAAAACCATACCTTGGTCCTTGCCTCGATTGATTTCCTCCGTAGGTCACTCCTATACATAGTTAATAACATCGGTTAATTATTTATTTAACTTCAAACTTACTAAGTATTTAACATGGTTGTATGTCACGTTTTTAATGTCTAACTTACCCTAGGTTACCTTCATCATACCCCCTAGGGTTAACTACATAAGTCACATTCTTTTCTGTTTTTTTTTTTACAAGTTTTGGTCTGACCGACCTTACCGACCGAACTTACCCAAGTTCGGTCGATTCCAGAACACATTTCCGTCAAAATTTTCTACTCCGACCGACCTTGTAAGTTCGGTCCATTCCAGAGAGTTTCTTCCCTTTGAAAATTCAGCCCGACCGAACTTGCCAAGTCCGGTCCCATGTCCGGTCGATTCCAGAAACTTAATCCGTACACAAAATACAAGCCCGACCGACCTTGCAAGTCCGGTCCCCAAGGTCGGTCTATTCCAGAAGCCAATTCTCGCAGGGTAAACTGGGCTCGACCGAACTTGCAAGTTCGGTCGCAAGTTCGGTCTGCCCCAGACCCTTGTTTTCCTTTTCTCATTCAACTCCAAACTTCACCCCATATATCCTAGTACATCCTAACCTCACCTGAGCACTTCAAACACACCTTAAGATATCCTTAAACACTCATAAAACTCATTTTCTAATCCCTTAAACCTTTACTCATTTCTTCTCAAAATTCCTAACACTTATGCTATTTCCTCCTTAGTTTTTCAAGTGGTGTTTCATACCTGTGCTAACCATTATACCAAGACATGTCTTCCACACAAACATCATAATCCAAACATCCTTTCTTACAAATCAAAACTCCTTATGTCATTCTTACAATTCCTTTTCCAAGCTTACACTTTCTCCTCAATTTACCAAAGTTTGCCTAAGTCTCAACTTAAGTCCAAAATGACTTTGGTATATACTAAAACCTCAAAATAATGCCTAAATCCATATTACACTCTAGAACACTTCCCAGTTCACCAAAATTCCTTTAAAACCATCTTGAACTCCTTATGCATTTCCTAAATTTCGACATAGGTTCTCCTAGCATTTTGTTACACCAAAGCACATTGTTTTCACCATTAAACACCCAAGAACACTAAGAACACCAAGAACACTCTCATACACAAAACTTCACTCAAATCTCACTACATTAAAATATAATGCATAACTTAAATTGCATGGCACTTAGGCCCTTAAAATGCATGGCTCTTAGGCCCTTAAAGTGCTTAAATCATAAACACTGAATTTCCACAATATATATGCCTTTTGACCTGCAAATACATACAACAAGACATATGTTCTTTTACTAGTCTCCTTGAGAACATTTACTAGGTCATTCACCTTTTGCTCTTTAGGTAGTTTTAACAAGCATTATAAGCTCATTTCTCCTAAGGCATTAAACAACATTAGGTTAGTATATTTACCTCTTTTCCAAACAACTTCTTTCTTGTTTCCTTATAAAACCGGTAAGGTATTTGATTCCTTGTCAAGTTCTAAACAATATACAAACATCATAATGAGTTTTCAAGCTTTAAGCTTCATCTCATTGTAAACCCTAATTTTACATTGTTTCAAAAACATTAATGTAGTTGTTTTACCTTGATCTTTGAAGAGAGTTTGAATATCTATGAAGAGAGGACTCCACCTAGTCCATGAAAGGTTGGAATGAAGCTAGAACAAAGTCACACAAAGAGCACCATTAATGTACATTTTCGGACAAGACAAAAACATGGAGGAAATATGATTTTTCTTTGAGATTCCTTACCTAGAAGCAAAGGAGATCAATAATATGTAGAAAGACAAGCTCAAGATCCTTCAATGGTGGAACTCCATGGCACCGAAATGGGGCTCTTGAAGTTTTGAGAAGATAGAAATGAAGAGCTTGATGAGAGGAAGAGATTGGTGGTGTTTGTTTTTGATTTGGTTAAGTGAGCTAGATTTAACAAGAGGTCAAAGCTTGAGTTTAATGGTGGTGGTGAGTATTACCGTGAGAGAGCAGCAAGAAGAGAGGTTGGAGAAGAGTGGAACCGTGTGAAATGAAGAAGGGAAATGAGAATGAAGATAGAATTTTCTTCAAGAAGATATTTGTTCTTATAAAGTAAATAGTAACTAAACTAGTCATCTTATTTATTTAACATGTTAACAAGAGAGTGGTGAGTCACCACACTTAAGAAAACCGGCCCCCTTTATTACATAAGGGTACTTTAGTCTTTATTTGTCAATTTAATTACTTATGATAACATATGTTACAAACTAGCTTATAAAAATCACTATTCATAAAAACAAGGCACATAGAAGTGAAATTTTTGATTTCCCATTGATATAGCCACCCAAATGTGATACTATATAGTACACATATATATTTAAGAGTAATGATGGACATTTAGCCACTCAAAACTCATTTACAAGACAATTTTTCAAAAATGTGCTTTAAGACTCCTTAAAGCACATTTTGTGTTTAAACTTGTTTTCAAGCTTGGTTTTCTTTGGTAATTGATTTAATATGTTCATTAACATATAAATAGGGTCTTGGTAAGTTCATTAGGTCTTACTCAAGCTTATTCCAAGCTTAGAGCACATTTTAGCCCATATTGACCTTAAGGTATTTAATTGTGTTCTTTATGGTTTAAATTGTTTACTAATGTTTCTAAGACTCTTTTTAGTCTTAATAAATCATGTTTTAATGTTTAACCAACATACCAAGGTTTGGGGTATTTCAATCTACACCCCTTAAAAGAACTTTGTCCCCAAAGTTCACACTTCCCACATATCCTAAATATAAGAACACGGGGAACACTTATAAAACAATACCTCCAAAAACAATATTATCAACATTACCATCATACTAACATCACATCGGACTCAAGGTCCAAACCACATAATACCATTCAGACACAACGGTCTGCAACATAACATAGACAATGTATATAATACATGTCGCATACAACCATAATCGAAACGGCTCTACCCCCCTTAAAAGGGTACGCCCCGTACCCTATACATATAACACTAAGAAGTAAATAATTACGGGTACTTCGCCTTCATCTTATCTTCCAGCTCCCAAGTGGCCTCCTCAACGTCCTGGTTAGACCAGAGGACCTTCACCAGTCTCACGGACTTATGGCGAGTGTCTCGAGTCTTAGTATCCTGAATCCGTACGGGAGTCTCCACTGATCGCATGGTCGGCTCTAAAGTTAGCCTTTCCAGCTGAAGCACATGAGACGGATGAGACATATACTTCTTCAACTGGGACACATGAAATACATCATGTACCTTGCCCAGCTCGGCGGGTAAATCAAGTCTATAGGCTACCGGGCCGATCCGCTCCGTCACAACATAAGGACCCACATATTTCGGGCTCAGCTTGCCCTTCTGGCCAAAACGAAATACTCCCTTCATGGGGGATACCCTAAGAAATACCTGATCGCCTACGGCGAACTCCAGGTCACGTCTGCGCACATCAGCGTACGACTTCTGTCTATCCTGAGCTGCTTTCATGTTAGCCCTGATCTGGCGAACTTCTGCCTGAACCTGTTCCAGATACTCTGGTCCTATAATGACCGTCTCACTCGACTCATCCCAGCATAAAGGCGTGCGGCATGGTCTACCGTACAATGCCTGGAAGGGAGACATCTTGATCGAAGCATGGTAGCTGTTGTTGTAACTAAACTCGATCAGATGTAACTTATCAATCCAGCTGGTCTGAAAGTCAAGTGCACATGCACGTAACATATCCTCTAGTGTCTGGATGGTGCGCTCACTCTGACCATCTGTCTGTGGGTGAAACGCTGTACTCAATTTCAGTTCAGTACCCAGTGCTTCTCGTGTGGATCTCCAATACCTAGATAAGAACCTGGTATCTCTGTCAGATACAATCGTTTTCGGTACACCATGATGTCTAACAATCTCTCTGTCGAAGAGCTCTGCAAGCTTAGCCACTTTCCAGGTGTCCTTCATCGGTATGAATCGAGCCACCTTGGTCAGTCGGTCTACCACAACCCAAATCATATTCAGACCTCCCCTTGCAGGCGGAAGCCCTACTATGAAGTCCATAGAAATGTCATGGAACTTCCACTCAGGCACTGGCATTGGCTGCACCATACCACCAGGCCGTCGGTGCTCAAACTTGACTTTCTGACAAGTGAGACACCTCAACACATAATCATTCACATCCTTTTTCATTCCAGTCCACCAAAAATATCTTTTCATACCTTTATACATCTTTGAAGCTCCGGGGTGAATCGAAGTAGTAGAACAATGGGATTCACTCAATATGCGCTCCTTCAACTCAGCGCTACTCCTAGGTATACACAGTCGGCCATTAAGCCTAATCAGGTCATCATCGTGGAGTCTGAAGTCGTACTTCTGACCCTTGAATGTGCCATCAATAAGCTTCTGTCTAATCTCCATCATGTACTGATCCGTCATCTGAGCACTCCGCACCTCTTCAACCAAGCCACAATGAGAGACTAGCGAATGGAGAGAGTGTGCTCGGCGACTCAGTGCGTCAGCTACCACATTTGCCTTACCCTCCTTATATTGCAGATTTATGTCGTAGTCATTCAGAAATTCAACCCACCTTCTTTGCCTCATGTTCAACTCCTTCTGAGTGAACAAGTACTTTAAACTCTTGTGGTCAGAATAAATCGTCACACTTACCCCGTACAAGTGATGTCGCCATATCTTCAGTGCGAAGACAATGGCCCCCAATTCTAAGTCGTGGGTAGGGTAGTTCTCTTCATGCTTCTTCAGCTGTCGGGAGGCGTAAGCTATGACCTTCGCGTGTTGCATCAACACACAACCCATACCTCTGCCTGATGCGTCGCAATAGACCTCAAAACCATCTGGACCGTCTGGTATAGTCAGGACTGGTGCAGATGTCAGAGCATCCTTGAGCCTCTGAAAAGAACTCTCACAGTCGACTGTCCACTCGAATGGTGCATCCTTCTTCATCAAGGAAGTCATCGGCTTCGAGACACTGGAGAAGTCCTTAACAAACCTCCTATAATAACCTGCCAGACCGAGGAAGCTCCTGATATCGGTAACTGTCTTCGGCCTAGGCCAGGTGCGCACTGCATCTATCTTTGCCGGATCAACAGCGATCCCGGCCTCAGAAATCACATGTCCAAGAAAGGATACTTGGTTCAACCAAAACTCACACTTAGAAAATTTAGCATACAGCTTATTCTTCCTCAATGTTTGCAACACATCTCTCAGGTGGCTTTCATGCTCACCACTCGATTTCGAATACACAAGTGTATCATCGATGAAGACTACCACTGATTTGTCCAACTGCTCTTGGAACAAACGGTTCATTAAATCCATAAACTTTGCTGGTGCATTTGATAAGCCAAACGGCATAACTGTGAACTCATAATGCCCATACCTAGTTCTGAATGCTGTCTTTTCGATATCACTGTCACGGATGGAGATCTGATGGTATCCGGATCGTAGGTCTATCTTGGAGAATACTGATGCTCCCCTCAGCTGATCAAATAGATCGTCGATGCGTGCTAAAGGGTAACGGTTCTTCACCGTAACTGCATTCAGCTCCCGATAATCAATACACAGGCGGAGGCTACCGTCCTTCTTCTTCACGAAGAGGACCGGCGCTCCCCATGGTGAAACACTAGGGCGGATAAACCCCTTGTCGAGTAGGTCTCTCAGCTGCTCCTTGAGCTCTGTCATCTCTGCTGGAGCCATACGATAAGGTGCCTTCGCAATAGGTCCGGTGCCTGGAACTAAGTCAATCTCAAACTCAACCTCTCGTGCTGGCGGCATGCCCGGGAGTTCCTTAGGAAATACATCAGGAAACTCCGACACTACCGGCACATCTAGGCTAAACTCAGGGTCTCTCTCTATGTCCTGGACATAGCAGAGGTAGACATCATTCCCTCGTCGTATCTCACGATACATGGCCATGGCGGTGATGATCTGTGTCGAAGGCTCCCTGGGCTTTGGCGGTATGATATAGTAATCCAGATGGACTCCGAAGAAGCAGTCGATGCTCGGCACATAGGATTCTACCCTTGTACTGCTCCAACCAGTTAATCCCGACAATCACATCAAAACCAAGTCCGTCGAACTCTATCAAGTCGATCGGAAACTCCTCATCTCTGATTCGCACAACAGCATCTCGGTAGTAGCGGGTACACCTGATCCGCTCTTTCGACGGGAGAGTGACCACGAAGTCTGGCATCTCTTCACCGTCTAACCCTAGCCTCTTCGCAAAAGATAGCGAAATGAATGTGTGTGAGGCTCCAGAGTCGAACAAGATCGATGCGTCCACGCCATTCACTGGAAAGGTACCGGTGAGGATCGTGCCGCTCTTGCCGGCTTCTGCCTTATTGCAGACACTCAGTATACCTCCCATTCCGAGTGCACAGCCTAATTCATTGGCAAACTCATAAGTATACGGTAGTAACACGTTTGATATACTCCAAAACAACATCTCTATATTCATTAACACAGTCTTTACACCATAAGTGGGTTACATTGTAGACGTGGCTATAGATAGCTTCCTTAACATACAACTGGCTTATTACATTACATGATTACACAAGGCTTAAAACTGCCTGAAAGTCAAATTCAAACGTCCGGGTTTCAGATGTGTGGCATTTACCCCCTGTCGATGGTGCGGTATTCAGTTTGATCTTCTTGATACCGTGGTATAACATCCTTGATTGTCCTCCCATGATTAATACATCACCTGACTTCAACACTAGCTTCTTTGCGAGATCACCACGCTTCTGCTCGCCGTACATAAACACTGCGGTATCACCAATGGACCAAGACACCACGGGTACTCCCTTACTTAGAGACTCGGGTGACTCGTCCTTATCTTGGTGTAACCCTAATCGTCCACCTTTCTGGTAGAAGTTCACAATACACAAGTCTGCTTTCACGTTCGGAATCGGTTCCGATTCAACTTGCTGAGCAATTCCCACGGCGTGGTTAACGACCGCAAGGAACTCCTCAGGTATACCTGGTACAGTTGCTCCGTCTTCAGCTCGCACATCTTGATATGACTTGGTGTAAGGGTTCCAGTCCTTACCCATGCACATCATCTTCAGCTTCATCTTCGAACCGCTCGGGTATTCGGGTGTGTAGAAACCTCCTGGTGCTGCTCCAAGTTCGTTGCAACGCCTGATGATGTGGATTTGTGGTTCCGGTGTCAGGTATCCATTTAAGAGTATCATACCTGGTTGGATAACCTGACATTGCTCCAATGGGAATTCGGTGATGCTGATGGTTGTCTCTTCAGGGTTCGGTGTGGGCGGGATTGGATAACAGATATTGAAGTTTCCTAGGTTTTCAACATTGTCTAATTTAGGCGTCATCCACACTATTCTTTAACTCATTACTTAGGTGGTCGTACATTAGACTCACTAATACAACACTCATGCATGAAATGCGGTAAGCAATCACTTTTTCATTTAACAGTTTAGGCGGTACCTGGTCTCGAAGAGGATCCTGGTGCCTCAGACCGGTCCACCACATTCAGGGCGGCCTTGCTGGTTCCCGGCCCCTTCCCTTTCTGGGAATCAGTGTACTTCTTGTCAGAGGTCTGCTGGGTGATCGCCTTCGGGCTTTCGGTGGTCGAGGTAGTCTTACCCTTCCACTGCCCCTTTGGCCTGTAGTTCCTACTGTTGGGGTTCGTCCAACACTCAAACTCGCGGTGCCCCATCTTTTGGCAGTAACGACACTTCACGTCGTTCCCCTTAGGCCATGTACTTTAGGCCATTTTATTTATGCATTTATAAGCTTTTAATTAAGTTTAATTGCTAAATATGCATTACCGCATATTATTGGGGTTTTAGTGTAAATAAGTTAAATTTGGGGGCTATATATTAATATGGCAGAAAATTTGAGGTTAAAAGGAGTTTAAATAAAAATTATAAGATTATATAAAGTTTTGGTGGTTAAATGGTAATTTCTAAAAAGTATGGGTGCAAACCGTAATTATTAGGAATTAATGGTCAAGGAAATATTAAGGAGGTCAACCTTGACCATATGGTAGGTTTTGACCAAATTAAATAAGTTAGATAACTTATTTGAGGTTTTATAATAAGATAAGTATTTTATTGTAACAATTTTATAACATATGTGGTATATATGTTATTTCCGAAAATTAAGGGTGTAAAATGGTATTATAAACACCCATGGGCTATTAGGAATTTATTTGGTTGATTTTGGAATTAAGATAAACTATATATGTATAATATATAGTTATTATGTCATTATGACACTTTGGAGAAATATAGGTGGTGGATTTATAAATACCGAAAGTATATGGGTTAGTAAGGGTAATTATAACCCTTTGGTGAAATTTGGTGATTTTTAGAATTATGTAAGAGTATTTATTAAGATATATGTATAATATATAGTTTTAATGAATTATTAAACTATATGTTATAAATTGGGCCAAATGGCAATTATAGAACATGTGTGGGTCTGTTCGGAATTTACAACAATATAATCATAGGTTATACCATTTTTATAAGTTAGAAATGTTATATTAAATGGTATATATAACATGGTATAAATAATGGGGTGAATTTGTAAATAAAGGAAACTATGGTTTATGAAAAAGAATAAGGTTTAATATATATGCCTATGCGGCAATATATAATATTTTTGAAATACCCCAAACTTAGATATGGTGTTTAAATGATAAACTAAGATATAAGGAAGCTAAATAATGTCTTAGAAACATTAAGAAACATTTCTAATCAAAGAAAATATAATGAAACACCAAAAGAGCAGTTTAAGCAAAAACGTGCTCTAAGCTTGGAGAGACTTGGGAGAGTACCCAAATATTGTTCTAAGACCTTAGTAATATCCTAATGGTCATTTTAAATCAATTACCAAAGAAAACCAAGCTTGAAAACAAGTTAAAATACAAAATGTGCTTTAAGGAGTCTTAAAGCACATTTTTGAAAAATTGTCTTGTAAATGAGTTTTGAATGGCTAAATGTCCATCATTACTCTTTAATTAACATGTGTACTATATAGTATCACATTTGGAAGTCTATATCAATGGGAAATCAAAAATTTCACAACAATGTGCCTTGTTTTATGAATAGTAATTTAATTAAGCTAGTTTATAACATAAGTCAATATAAGTGAAATATTTGGTCAACAAAGACTTAAGTACCCTTGTTACTTAATGGGGGCCAGTTTTTATAAGGTGAGTCACCACCTTTATTAGTCATTAAGCAAATAAATAACCATAAAGCAAAAGTACTATTTACTTTATAAGATAAATATCTCATTTTCCTCACCTCTCTCCTCACCTCTTCATTATTTCTTGTTCCCACGGTAATGAGCTGCTCTCTCCCTTCTCCATTATCGTGAAGAGCAACCCCATGCTAGCTCCACCTTCTCTTGCACACTACTTACTCATCTTAGCTCCAAAACCAAAACAAATTACATACTCCTCTTAGTTAGCTCAAGCTCTCTCTTTCTATCTTTTCAAAACTTTAAGAGCTTTGATTTGGTGCCAAGCCAAACCACCATTAGAGGAGGAAATTCAAGTTTGGAGACTCCATTGGCTTCTCCATTCTCTTAAGGTAAAGAAAGTGTAAGAAAATCTAGGTTTCCATCACTTTTCTTCTTGACCGAAAATGCATGCTCATGAGGCTTCATTTTAATGCCTTGTTCTAGCTTGTTTTCTACTCTTCAAAGGATTGAGGAGGTCCTTCTTGCTTCATATCCAAGCTTGTCTTGAGAAACCAAGGTAAAACAATCACCTTAATACCTTAAAGCACATTTTTAACCTAGGGTTTGTTCCTTAGGGTTAATGTATTATCTAGTGCTCATTGGAGTCATTGGATATTGGTTAGAACATTGGCAAGGAGATATATATTGGTGACCGAGATTAAGGAAGGAAAAACCTAAGGAAGAAAGTTTTTAAAGCTTGGAAAAGAACAAGGTAAATTACTTACCTTAAGGTGTTTTATTGTTTAAGGGAATGGGATTTAGATATGTGATGAGTTTACTGTAGAGTTTACATTAGAAAAGGGTTATATATGACCTAGGAGAAACAATGACTATGTTTGAGAACTTGTGACTAAGGAGCCAATGAGAAAAGAGATAGTCAAACAATGTTGAAATGAATTACAAGAAGCATTTTATTTCAATGGGAGCCTTGTTGTGTGTATTCGCAGGTTAAAGGCAAATATATGTGGAAATTCAGTGGTAAAGATTATTGTCATTTAAGGGCCTAAGTGTCAAGCATTTAAGTTTGTGCACTATATGATGATGTGGTGTAGTTTTGGTGTAAATTGTGTGTTAAGGTGTTGTGACGAGAATTTGAGAGATATTGGTTGGTTGATGGAGAAAAACCAAGTGTTAGGATGTGCTATATACTAGAGAACCCATGGCAAAATTTAAAGGAGAACTTAAGTGTTTAAGATGTTCTAAGGGAATTTAATGACTAAGGAAGTACTAGGAAGTTTTAGAGGTTGTCTTGATGAAAAAGGGGTGAGATAAAGTGTTTTAATGAGTTATTATGACTTAGGCATTACTATGAAGGATTTAGGAATCAAGGGAATGTATTTGAGTATTTAGGACTTAGGCAAATGTTGGTAAACAACTAGGAAGGAAATAAGGTGTTGATGGATGAAAGCCTAAGCTTGTGAAGGAACTTTAAGTAAATACATAAAAGAGTTTTAGATGGTGAAAGATGCTTGGGAGATGATGTTATAGTGGTGGGGATACATTTGGCATAGTGGTTACATTAGGTGTGAACCACCACCTAGAAACCTAGTGGAAAATGTTACAAGTGTTGGCATGGTTACAAGGAAAAATGTATAATGATTAAAGTGGATGTTGGTGAGTGATTTAAAGTGTTTAGTGGTTGGCTTAAGGTGTATTTGAGGTGCCCAAATGAGGTTATAACATATTAGGATATATGAGGAGAAGTTTGGGGTTAAAAGAGAATTTAGAAACAAGGTTCTGGAGCCGACCGACCTTAGGGACCGGACCTGCAAGGTCGGTCGAGCTCAGTTTACACTGCCGGGGAATGTTTCTGGAACCGACCGAACTTGGGGACCGGACTTACAAGTTCGGTCGGGCTTGTATTTTGTAAAGGAATTAAGTCTCTGGAACGGACCGACCTTGAGACCGGACTTGCAAGGTCGGTCATGCCTAGAATTTGTGCGGGAATTAGTCTCTGGAATCGACCGAACATAGGACCGGACTTGACAAGTTCGGTCGAGCTTAAATTTCCCTCGGGGAAAACTCTCGGGAATGGACCGACCTTGGGGACCAGACTTGCAAGGTCGGTCGGGGTAGAATTTTCAAGCGGTGATATGTTCTGGAATGGACCGACCTTGGGTAAGGTCGGTCGTAAGTTCGGTCGGGCCTAAAATAATAAAAAAAAGAAATTTTAAATTCTAAGGAGGATAATTGGTAATAAGGTATGCCATTGGTAGGGTAGTAATGATTAGGACCCTAGGAACCTAAGGGATTAAGTTAAGTTAAGTAAGAACCTTAATGTTTAAAAAGATTAAGTTTAAAAGGGTAAGTGGTAAGGACTTAAGAGGATATTCATCGGGAATCTTAAGGGATTAAGTGAGTTAAGTGAGGTGCAAATAACTAATGGCCTAAAAATGAATCAATGTTTTAGGTTTGTGAATTGGGACCCCGGAGAAGGTTAAACAAACGACGATCGACGGTGAACGGTACAATCTTTCTTGTGACCTGCTTGCTAACGAGGTGTCCCTCGGCTTGTGTGCTATCTATTTAATTGCTATGACTAAAACAAGATAAAGCATGCAACCGGTTATATTTGTTCTCGTTGTGTATGTGTTATCTTTGCACTATCCCGCGAGACTTGAGATTGTTACTAACCAAGTTTAGTACTTACTGAGTTAAGAATAAGAGTTAAGTTTTGGTGGTTGTTGGTTAATGCCCGTTAAGGCTTAGCTAGCACATGGTGATTAAGATTTCTACTAACTGGAACTTGAGTGAGGAAACCCGGGACTGAACTCCGGTCATGCATGCTAAGGAAAGGGGGACGGTATCTGAATCAGATCCTCCCTCCGCTTAAGGACTTGTCTTCGGACTTGTAGCCTAGGGCCGGTTGCCGGCTCAGCTACGCTGGACTCCCGTCCAGAGTAGGTGGCATTAAGATGGTGCGGTGGGATCACCTAAATCCCAGGTTCGAATTAAGCTACAACCACTCCCTTCCAGGAACGGTTTGTATACTGAGATTGAGTTGAGATTAAGATTAAGGTAAGGTAAGGAACTGAGATTAAGGAAATCAGGAGTGAGGAGGGGGTTACTAACCCACTTGATAAGGGGACGCTTGAGTCGTTCATTGATTGTGAACTATGCATGTTCATCTGTGGATTATTGTTATTGCACTTCATATCATGCTTGTGTATGTAATCAATTTCCATGCTATCGACAATTAGTCGTCGTAGCCCCGTTAGCTTGGGGGCCATGAGAGGGTGTACCAGCATTCGTGCTGACCCCCTTGGGGGCTGTTTTTACACTTGCAGGTTAGAGACCCATGAGGACGCACCACGAGAGTAGGAGCGGTTAGACTTAGGATGGGATGTTTATTTTGTGTACGGGTTGCGCTTGTGCACCCGTATGTTTATATTTAAACTGATGTAAGGTTGTGATTATGACTTAGTTACTTGTACTCGGTTGGTTGTTGGTATTATGGATGGTGATGTTTTGGGTTGGTTATGTATTTTGGATAAGTGTTGTAATTGTTAAGGCCGGTATACTCTAATGATCAGACCGTGGCAAGGTCCAGGTGTTGTTATTTCCGCTGTGACGAATTCAATTAAGTGTTCAGTTTTGCGATAACTACGATTGGCTTTGGATGGGGTGTTACAAAAAGTGGTATCAGAGCGTAGTTACGCTCTGATCAAGAAATACCGGACGTAAGTAACCACCGAGTTTGGATATAAGTTAAGGAATAAGCGATGGGTTAAGGGTGTGAGAAGTTAGAGTGAGTAGAGTCAGATGACCACTAATAAGTGTGGATCGTCTTTACCGTCTACGGACGTTACAAATTCGTTAACCGAAACAGTGGTGGATACGAATCTAATGTGAGTTATGCTTGTTCAGATGGCAGGATGTCCTAGAGGAAGCGGAGGTCGCGGCCAAGGTGATGATGCTTCAAGAATACCTGAGGGGCAGATGATCGCAGAGATCGTGGCTGCTGCATTAGGGCACATGGGCTATCAGCCTGGTGTGGGTGCACCACCTCCACCGCCACAACCTAGGGAACCAAATTTGGTGAAGAGTCTTGCAGACCTTCGACCCGCACACTTTAAGGGGGAGACCGATCCCGCCAAGCTTGAGGCGTACATCTCCGAGCTGGAGACCTCCTTTGAGACCCTTGATGTCCCTGCTGGGATCAAGGTGCGTCTGGCTGCTTTCTATCTGAAGGGGGCGGCAGGCGATTGGTGGAAGCTGGTGAGGGCCGAGCATGTGGCCAATCTAGAGTTCGGCTGGGAGCAGTACACCGCCTTGCTACGAGCAAAGTACTACCCCGCCCATGTCCAGACGAAGAAGCGCTTGCAGTTGGATGCGCTTAAGCAGACCGACAAGATGACGGTGGATGAGTATTACTCAGAGTTCACCGCCTTGCTCCGTCTTCTGCCAGGTCTTGGGATATTCTGACCAGATCCTGGTGGGCCGTTTCTATGGCGGGCTTAGCCATCGACTCCGCTACGGCATGGGGCCGACGAGTTACACTACCTTGCAGGTAATAAGAATAATTGAGATTTGAGTAAGTAATGAGTAAGATTTAGATTATGAGAAATAAGAGTGACTAATACTATGGAAAGGAGGAGTGCTATCATGCCACTGCTAAGGTTGAGATAACCGTCCAGCTGAGGGACGAGGAGAATGCCAAGAGGAAGAGTGCTGGTAAGAGCTCGGAGAGTCAAGGGCAAGGAGGGTACAAGAAACAGAAGTACCAGCCTCAGGCCCAGAAAAGTCAGAACCCAAAGGCGAAGGAGGAAAAAGAGAAGGCTCTGGAAGAGCCATTGAAGTTGACATATGCTTATGCAGCTACACCCCTACGCTCTAGGGTGCCAAAGGGTAAGAAATTGGTATTAAGTGAGTTAAGAAACAATTAGTAACCGTTGAGATATGAGAATTGACATTGTGAATGATCAGGATCTGAGAAGGGAGCCGGTGGTGGCTACCAGCGACGCTACATCTGTAGCTGGTGTCACAGGGACCACCCCGGGCTCGATTGCAAGGGGAATAAAGTGGAGTGCAACTACTATGGGGTATATGGACACCGGGCATATGAGTGCTACCGGAACCTGCTAGCAGAGCCTATAGGCCCGACACCAGGGGCAAGGGCAAGACCGATCAGGGAGCTGGATCTGACGGTCAGAAGAAGGTGCAGCAAGCTGCAGATAAGAACCCGAGGGTGACCCAGAAGTCGGGACCCACACTACACATGGTGGACTGGGACGATGAGCCTGAACCCTCATCAAGGCCAGGTACCGCTATAACCATTTAGTAATAAAACTACCTGCTTACCGCATTATCATGCATGTTTGGTGAATAAATGAGTTAAGTAAGAATAAGATGAGATTAGAACTTAAGTAAGATGTAACCTACTACCACTTTAGGAAGCTTCCACATCTGCTATCCAGTACCATCTACACCTAACCCGGAGCACACCGACATCGAAACCATAGACTTCCCAACCAAACAATGTTAAGTTATCCGCCCAGGTATGATTTTATTAAGGGGATACCTGACACCCAAAACACAAATAGCCATCATCAGAAGATGCAATCAACTAGGAATGGGACCGGGAGGTTTTTACACACCGGAGTACCCAGGGGGAGCGAAGATGAAATTAAAAATGATGAGCTTGGGCAAGGATTGGAATCCGTATACCAAGAATTACCAAACCACGAGGATGCAAGATGGAGTCTCACCACCGGGAATACCCGAAGAGTTCCATCCAGTTATTACACAAGTCGTGGAAATCGCTCAGCACTTGGAAGCTGAACCGATTCCAGACATACAAGCAGACATTTGCATTGTGAACTTCTACGAGAAGGATGGGCGACTTGGACTACACCAGGATAAGGACAAGACAATGGAGTCTCTGAAAGAAGGATACCCGTAGTGTCTGGTCCATTGGGGATGATGAGAGTTTTTATACGGCGAGCAGAAGCGTGCGGACCGTGCAAATAAGTTGGTACTTAAGTCAGGAGATGTGTTAATTATGGGAGGAGAATCAAGGATGTTATACCATGGGATTAAGAGAATCAAGCTGAATACAACACCGTCAGCAGTAATCAATGCGACGCATATGAGACCTGGGAGATTAAACCTAACCTTTAGACAATATTAGCCATGTAATGTTAGAATGAGATGAGGAATGAGATGTAAGATTAAAGCTCATGTTGTAAACAGGATGGTTATGAATAAAATAACAGTGTTGTTCATATAAATTGTTACAACTCTTGTTATACCATCAATACTCATGAAGCTTGTGAACATAATTAGGTTATGGACTCGGTACGAAGGTGCACTAAGCATACTTACAGAGGCACAAGCCGACGTCAGCAGTACTATCCTCACCGGCACCTTTCCGATTAATGGGATTGAGGCATCAGTTCTCTTCGACTCAGGGGCCTCGCATACCTTTGTCTCGGCATCCTTCGCGAGCAGGTTGGGGCTAGACGCTGATGAGCTACCCGACTTCACGGTTACGCTCCCGTCTAAGGAGAAGGTTCGTTGCACTCGTTACTACCGAGGAGCCTCTGTCAGAATTAAGGGAGAAGACTTTCCAGTCAATTTTATTGAGTTCAGTGAGCTAGGATTTGATGTTATCTTTGGGATGAACTGGTTGGAGCAGCACAAGCGACGTATCCTCTGCGCCGAGCATAGATTGCTGCTCAGGTGTCTCGGGGGTAACAATATCATACCGCAGAGGCCCAGGGAGCCTTCGACTAAGATCATCACCGCCATGGCAATGTATAAGGAATTGAGGAGAAAAGAAGAAGTATACCTCTGCTATGTACAGGACATAGAGAGAGACCCCGAGTTCGACCCCGACTTACCGGCAGTGTCGGAGTTCCCCGACTTATTTCCACGGGAACTGCCCGGCATGCCACCCACTCATGAGGTAGAGTTCACCATTGAGCTGACAACCTGTGACCGGACAATAGCCAAGGCACCATACCGTATGGCTCCGGCAGAAATGACTGAGTTAAAGGAACAATTGAAAGATTTGTTAGATAAGGGATTTATAAGACCAAGTGTGTCACCATGGGGAGCGCCAGTCCTCTTCGTGAAGAAGAAGGATGGTAGTCTCCGCCTCTGCATCGACTACAGAGAGCTGAATGCAGTGACAGTGAAGAATAAGTACCCACTACCCCGCATTGACGATCTGTTCGATCAGTTGAAGGGAGCATTGTGTTCTCCAAGATTGATCTCAGATCGGGGTATCATCAGATAGCCATTAAGGAGGGAGACATTGAGAAGACGGCATTCCGGACACATTACGGCCACTACGAGTTTATAGTGATGCCGTTCGGTTTGTCAAATGCACCGGCGAAGTTTATGGATCTGATGAACCGCTTGTTCCGGGAGCAGCTGGACAAGTCGGTTGTGGTGTTTATTGATGACATTTTGATATACTCGAGATCTAAGGTTGAACATGAGGAACATCTGAGGAGGGTATTGGAAATATTGAGAGAGAACCAGCTATATGCTAAGTTCTCCAAATGTGAGTTTTGGCTTGACCAGGTCTCTTTCCTGGGTCATGTCATCTCAGATGCTGGGATCTTAGTGGATCCAGCAAAGATTGATGTCGTACGTACTTGTCCAAGGCCGAAGACTGTTACCGACATCCGGAGCTTTCTCGGTCTGGCAGGTTACTACAGGAGGTTTGTTAGGGATTTCAGCAAGGTCGCGAAACCGATGACCAGTCTGATGAAGAAGGATGCACCGTTCTTGTGGACGATTGACTGTGAGAAATCATTTCAGAGCTTGAAGGACTCACTGACCACTGCACTGGTTCTGACCATTCCAAACGGTACAGAGGGCTTTGAGGTTTATTGTGATGCATCCGGCAGAGGGTTGGGTTGCGTACTCATGCAACATGGCAAGGTGGTGGCATATGCCTCACGCCAGTTGAAGAAACATGAGGAGAACTACCCCACACATGATTTAGAGTTGGGAGCTGTAGTCTTCGATTTGAAGATATGGCGCCACTACTTATATGGGGTTAGTGTGACGATCTACACCGATCATAAGAGTTTGAGATATATATTCACTCAGAAGGAGTTGAATCTTCGACAGAGGAGATGGTTAGAGTTTCTGAAAGACTATGACATCGACCTCCAATATAAAGAGGGGAAGGCCAATGTTGTAGCAGACGCCGTGAGCCGTCGAGCACACTCACTCCATTCGCTAGTTTCTTTCTCCAGCTTGGTTGATGAGGTGCGAGAGGCTCAGAGGACAGATGAGTACATGAGAGAGGTCAGACAGAAGCTGGCAGATGGCACCTTTGAGAGTCAGAAATACGACTTCAGACTTCATGATGATGATCTAATCAGACTTAAGGGCCGGTTATGCATACCACGGGGCAACACGGATCTGAAAGACCGTATACTTTGAGAATCACACTGTTCTTCAGTTTCCATCCATCCGGGAGCCTCTAAAATGTCTAAAGACATGAAGAGATACTTCTGGTGGTGAAATACCCCAAACCTTGGTATGTTGTGTAAATGTTAAACTATGGTATTTAAAGGCTAAAAAGTGCCTTAGAAACATAAATGAAACATTTAAACCATGGTAAAACACAATAAAACACTAAGACACGGTTTGAGCAAAAACATGCTCTAAGGTTGGAGTGAACTTGGCTAGGACCCAAAGAGCCTACCAAGACTTGGTAATGTTTGATTATTACTTTATAAGGCTAATTAAGTCCTTAGGAAACTTTGGTAGAGATGATGAAACCAAACAAAACACAAATAAATACCTTAAGGTCAATATGGGCTAAAATGTGCTCTAAGCTGGGATAAATGTGTATAAGGCCTAATGGTCATACCTATGCCTTATTATATGTTAATGAACATATTAAATCAATTACCAAAGAAAACCAAGCTTTGAAAACAAGTTAAAACGCAAAATGTGCTTTAAGGAGTCTTAAAGACGTTTTTGAAAAATTGTCTTGTAAATGAGTTTTGAATGGCTAAATGTCCATCATTACTCTTTAATAACATGTGTACTATATAGTATCACATTTGGGTGGCTATATCAATGGGAAATCAAAAATTTCACTTCTATGTGCCTTGTTTTTGGTGAATAGTGATTTTTATAACTAGTTTGTAACATATAATGTTATAAGTGAGACAATTGATTAATAAAGTCTAAAGTACCCCTAGGTACTATTTGGGGCCGGTTTTTTAAGGTGTTGTGACTCACCACCCTTGTTAGTTTACTAAGAAAAGAAAGAATGACTAATTAGTATACTATTTGCTTTATAAGGATAAATATCTTAACAAAAGCAAACTTATCTCCTCCTCATTCTCTTCTTCCTTTCATTTCCCCGGTGGCCACCTTCTTCCTCCTCTCTCCATCGGTTTCCAACAGAGCCATACCATTCTCATCCTTCCTCACTTGTAACTTATGACTCCATGCTCCGAATTTAATTCCGAGACTACCGTTCTCTTAGTTGGAGCAAGCTCTACAACCTTGTCCTTTCAAATCCTCAAAACCACCATTTTGGTGCCAAGGAGAACTTCCATGGAAGGGGCTTGAGCTAATATTTTTATGCCTTGTTGATCACCTTTGCTTCAAGGTAAGGAAAAACCAAAGAAAACTCCATTTCCTCTCCTTTTGGTATATGGCCGAAATTCACCTCACCATGGTGTCTTTACCTTGCTTGTTTTAGCTTCATTTGAATCTTCCAAGGGCTAGGATGAGTCCTCTCTTGATATATATGCAAGCTCTCTTTCCATTCCAAGGTAAAACAATCATGTTAATACCTTAAGATAATATATGTAACTAGGGTTTATAATGAGATGAAGCATAATGCTTATATACTCATTTCAATGCTGGTATATTGTTTTAGTTTTGGCAAGGAACCAAATGCCTTACCGGTTTTGTAAAGAAACAAGAAAGAAATTTGGGAGAAAAGGTAAATATGCTATCTTAATGTGGTTTAATGCCTTAGGAGAATAAGCTTATAATGCTTGTTAAAACTACCTAAAGAGCAAATGGTGAATGACCTAGTAAAGTGTTCTCAAGGAGATTAGTAAAAGAACATATGTATTGGTGTATGTATTTGCAGGTCAAAGGCATTATTTATGTGGGAAATTCAGTGTTTATGGTTTATGCAATTTAAGGGCCTAAGAGCCATGTTGTTTAAGGGCCTAAGTGCCAAGCAATTTAAGTTATGCACTATATTGTGATGTATGCTAATGTGTGAAGTCTTGTGTATAAAAATGTGTTTGATGGATTTTAGGTGTTCTCGAATGAAAAGGTAAAAACCTAAGTGTTTGGATGTGAGTAATACAAGAGAAGCTATGGCCAAATTTGGGAAAAATGTATAAGGAGTTCAAGTGCTAAATGAACTTGGGTGAACTAGGAATTGTTAGGAATGGATACATGCTTCATTAAGGAAGAAAACATGCATTATGGTGTTCTAAAGTGCTATAAGGATTTAGGCATTGCCTTGGAAGTTCTAGAAATCCAATGAGTGTTTTTAGGATATATTAAAGTCTTGGAGAAGTTTGTTTAAGGTTTAGGTCATGTTGATGAATAAGGAGAGAATGATGTTTAGGTAAGGTTTTGAGAAAGGAATTTAAGGAGTTGTGAAAGAAAAGATTTGGTTAGTAAGAGAAGATGCTTGGGAGATGATGTTATGATGGTGAGGAAACACTTTGGTATAAAGGTTATTAAGGATGAAACACCACTTGTAAAACTAGGGAAAACATTGTAAGTGTTAGAAATTTTGTGGAGATATAAGTAAAGGTTTAAGGAATTAGAAAAAGAGTTTTGTGAGTGTTTAAGGATATCTTAAGGTGTGGTTGAAGTGCACAAATGAGGTTAGGGTATACTAGGATATATGGGGTGAAGTTTGGAGTTGAATGTAAAAAGGAAAACAAAGATCTGGGGCAGACCGGACTTGCGACCGGACTTGCAAGTTCGGTCGGGGCCAGTTTACCCTGCGAGAATTAGTTTCTGGAATGGACCGGACATAGGACCGGACTTGGCAAGTCCGGTCGGGCTAAATTTTCAAAAGGGAGAAACTCTCTGGAATGGACCGGACATAGGACCGGACTTACAAGTCCGGTCGGAGTGGAAAATTTTTGGCGGAAATGTGTTCTGGAATCGACCGGACATGGACAAGTCCGGTCGGCAATCCGGTCGGACCAAAAATATGGTTTAAGGTCATGAAATGAAATGTAATGATGGGGATTGATAGGTAATGATGTTATAAGGTGGTTAAGGACATGTTAGGTGAGTTTTAAATGGAATCAAGTGGGTGAAAAGTTGTATCAAAATGTGAAAGTAAAACAAGTTAAAATGTAAAGTTGTGTAACTAAGTTAACGGGGAAAGTTAAGCATTAGACATTAAATAATCAAGCAAACCCCGAAGTTAATAAAAACACATGTGATGTTAACAGTTGTTCGAGAATCGCTCGAGGACATAAGTGGACGTGGTAAAGTGGACTCCGGTGACAGGTATGGTTTTCTTGCAACCTGTGTCCTACCGGATTACACCGGCTTGTATGCCAATATGTTTTTCTGAGTGTTTGCCACCTTGTAAGATCAAAACATGTAATGAGTTTATAGTAATTCATTTGTGTGGCGAATTTGGCCTCCGATACCATTTAACCTCAAATATGTGTTAAACCTTAGCTAACCAAAACTAGGAACACATGAGTGATCGGTATTCGGAGTTGACGGCCCAAACCTTGGGAACGTGCTAACCACGGCTATGTGTGAGTTAGTTGGACATTGTTGTTGTATGCAAGTGTGTGAACCTCCCTTGTGTGCTTAACTCTCGGTTATGATACCGTATGGTGTGTGGATGTGGTAGGCTCCATAATGGATCTCTAACTACTTATTTATAAGTGTATATGTACTAATGGGGGGTGAGGAGTCCGGTTGTTCCGGCCACGCGTGTATGGACGGGAGTCGATGTCATATCCGGTTCGGCTCTCTTGGTGTATGTATAGGTGGTATTCCAATTTGGTTTCTACCTTCCCTTAGCTTATCCAAAGCTAGTTACTGACTCACGTCGGGCCACAGGGGCATACGAATGTTATTTCGGTGTGCTTGGGATTACTATCCGACACACCTTGGGTATAAGTTAACCGTTCTATATAACCGGACGGTAACGAGGTTGGTAACGAGCTTAACATGGGATTGGCAAAAATCCCTAGGCTCACATGGTATACTAACTATGGTGGAAGGTTCCTTGTGAGAACCGATTTTATGGTGTTATGTAATGTTATGATGCTATGCAAATTCCCTCGCTATGCTATGATATATGTATATATTGAATGTTTTAAATGAATGCAATGTTGTCATGTGTACGTCGAAACAAGAAAGGTTTGTTATGTTTTGTTATATGAGGAATGAGATATGTTGTAGGATATGGAGTGTGTGGATCATGGGAATGAATCCCAGTTTGTGACAAGAGGCGTTTAAGGATAACCCGATTAATGGGTACGTGGCGTTCATTAAGAAGTAGCTCCGTTTAGAGGAGAGCCACTCTAAGGTTAAAGGAATCATTGAATGGTTGGTTAAGTGTGGATGTGTTGGTTATAGGTTGAGCCCATTGAGGCGAAATGTTATGTGTTGTATGTTTATGGCTCGTATGCATGATTTAAATATAATCAACTGCATGCTAAGACGACAATTAGTTGTGCGTGGCCCGGTAGCATGTGGGCTGCGGGATTACCATACCAGCAAAGGTGCTGAGCCCCTTGGGGGCCACCCTTTCTCTCCTTTTTCTATTTCAGGTACAAGGAGCTGGAAGCCGTTCGAGAGTAGGACGGGGTAGATGTTTATACATGGGTAACCATTTAAATGGCGTAAGCATTGTAAGCGTAGTAAGACCGAAATTGATATCGGCATTAGTTTGTAAATACTCGGTACAGTGGGAATGTATGTATATAATAAATGTCGAAAATGGAATGAGGATTGTATTGTGTAGTTGCTCGGGAATCTAGTCCATCAGACCGATACAAATGTATATGTATTAGCCTTGTTAGCCACGTGGGTGGTTAACGGCGTGTAACACCAACGAATTAAGTTATTTAATGAGGTGTGTATTCCGCTGCAGATTGTTGTTATGTGTTTGTTGTTGGATGGGGTGTTACACACATGCCAGATGGTGAAATTTGAGCACCGATGACCGGGCGGAATGGTACAGTCGATGCCAGTTTCGGAGTGGAAGTTCCATGATATCTCCATGGACTTCGTAGTTGGGCTTCCACCTGCTAGGGGAGGTCTCAACATGATATGGGTGGTAGTGGATCGCCTTACTAAAGTAGCCCGATTCATACCGATAAAGGATACTTGGAAGGTGACCAAATTAGCTGAGTTGTTTGAGAAAGAAATCATGATACATCACGGGATACCGAAGACCATAGTGTCAGATAGAGATACCAGATTCCTTTCGAGGTACTGGAGAGCTACAGAGAAGCGTTGGGTACAGAACTCAAGCTGAGTACCGCGTTCCATCCTCAGACAGATGGTCAGACTGAACGTACTATTCAGACACTCGAGGACATGCTGAGAGCATGTGCCTTAGACTTCCAGGGCAGTTGGATTGACAGACTACATCTGATTGAGTTTTCATACAACAACAGCTATCACGCTTCGATCAAGATGACACCTTTTCAAGCGTTGTACGGTAGACCATGTCATACACCGCTCTGCTGGGATGAGTCGAGTGAGACGGTCATTATAGGACCAGAGTAATTAGAGCAAGTTAAGGCTGAAGTTCAGCAAATCAGGGAGAACATGAAAGCTACTCAAGATAGGCAGAAGTCGTATGCTGATGTTCGACGACGGGACCTGGAGTTCGCAGTGGGCGACCAGGTATTTCTGCGAGTTTCACCGATGAAGGGTGTATTCAGGTTTGGGCAGAAGGGCAAATTAAGCCCGAAATTTGTTGGTCCTTATGAGATTACGGAGCGGGTGGGCCCGGTTGCTTACAGGTTGAATTTACCTGCTGAGCTGGGTAAAGTGCATGATGTTTTTCATGTTTCACAGCTAAAGAAATACATGCACCACCTCTCCCATGTGTTAGAACCTGAGAGGTTGACTTTAGAACCAAATATGAGATCAGTGGAGACTCCTCAGAGAATCTTGGACAGTAAGACTAGGGACACTCGCCACAAGTCAGTGCGACTGGTGAAGGTTCTCTAGTCTAACCAGGATGTCGAAGAGGCCACATGGGAATTAGAGGATAAGATGAGGGCGAAATACCCTTCTTTGTTTACTGACTAGATCGTCTGTATAGGGTACGGGGCGTACCCATTTTTAAGGGGGGTAGAGCTTCCTCGCTTTTGAGTTAGGAAACGATCATGTTTGTCGTTTGTTTGGTTGTTTAAGATGTCAATTTGTGTAAGTTGCTACACTTTGGTGTTAAGTTTGAATTATGTATAATACTTATGTATTGTATTTGAGAGTGACCATTGAGTCTTGAGATGTGTGAATGTGAATATAAGACGTGGTGTTAAGATTAAGGGAATTGAGTACCGTGAATGGTTAAGCACATATGTGAACTTTGAGGACAAAGTTCTTTTAAGGGGGGTAGATTGAAATACCCCAAACTTAGATATGGTGTTTAAATGATAAACTAAGATATAAGGAGGCTAAATAATGCCTTAGAAACATTAAGAAACATTTCTAATCAAAGAAAATATAAGGAAACACCAAAAGAGCAGTTTAAGCAAAAACGTGCTCTAAGCTTGGAGAGACTTGGGAGAGAACCCAAATATTGTTCTAAGACCTTAGTAATATCCTAATGGTCATTTTAAATCAATTACCAAAGAAAACCAAGCTTGAAAACAAGTTAAAATACAAAATGTGCTTTAAGGAGTCTTAAAGCACATTTTTGAAAAATTGTCTTGTAAATGAGTTTTGAATGGCTAAATGTCCATCATTACTCTTTAATTAACATGTGTACTATATAGTATCACATTTGGAAGTCTATATCAATGGGAAATCAAAAATTTCACAACAATGTGCCTAGTTTTGTGAATAGTAATTTAATTAAGCTAGTTTATAACATAATTCAATATAAGTGAAATATTTGGTCAACAAAGACTTAAGTACCCTTGTTACTTAATGGGGGCCGGTTTTTATAAGGTGAGTCACCACCTTTATTAGTCATTAAGCAAATAAATAACCATAAAGCAAAAGTTCTATTTACTTTATAAGATAAATATCTGAAATACCCTGAACTTAAATATAGGGATTAAGATTAATCTAATACGTAATTAAAGGCCTAATGACACCTAAGTAATATTGGTAAGGAAAAATAAATCCAAAAGAAATGAAGAAATGCTTAAAAAGCGAAAAACGCTAAATAAGCGTTAAATAACCATAGGAGGTATGAGACCTCGGTTAGCGTATTATAAGGATTCTAAAGCCTTAATTAAGTCTAAATAAAAATGAGGGAACAAATCCCGAAGAAAACGGATCCTTAAAATGGATTAAAATCACTAACGAACCTTAAAGCACGTTTTTCGAGGTAACCGGGAAAACGTGTCTTTAAGCGGGTCCAATAGACTCGTAACAATTTTGGTCAACTAAATAGTCATTAATAAATATTAGTGAAGGTTTAGAACCAATAAAATCAATAAACGAGAGATTAGTAAAAACTGTCAAAACGGTAAGTTGTGGGGTAGAAACATAAATAACCAAAACTTATGTGTCCACTTTGAAAATAAAAAGCAAAAGTAGTATGTGGGTGCTGTGTGTGACCGATGGGGACTCCCCCTCTCACACTCTCTCACACACTCACTCTCTTATTTACAAAACAACAAAAAAATAATAAACAACCCCACTCACTTTATTCACTCTCACAATTCTCTCTCTCCCACACTCATCCTCTCTCACGTGAACATCCCCCTCACTCACTCTCTTCTTCTTCCTCCTCCTTCCATGCGATTTCCATGGAGATTTAGCAACCCCCACAAAAACCACCACTTCTCTCCTCTTGTTACTCCCTCAAATCACCTCCAAAAATTACAAAACTTGTATCATTGGAATCCTCTCATCAAGAGCTACGTTTCTATCTTTCCGAAATTCGAAAAGAGCAACTTTTGTTTTCATGGGTATATCCCATTTGGAGCTTCAACACCACCATTAGAAGGCCCTCCTTCTCCTTGTTCTTTTGAGGTAAAAACATTCTCAAAAACTCCATCTTTTTCTAGCCTTAGAAGCAAAACGAAATTTGAAGTTAAACTTTGGTTGCTCCTCTAGTGCCCAGCCGATTTTGGCTTGTTGAAGGAGTTGGAAATCTTGTTCTTGAACCACTCCAAGCTTCATTTGCACTCTTGAAATGTAAAGGAAATTCTAAACCCTAAACCTTACGTAAAACTTGAATGATGTTAGGGTTAATTTAGTACTAAAATTGTGTATATACATGTGGGCTGTAGTGTTAGAATTTTGGTTGCTAAACCGGTGGGAAGAGTAAGAGGAAAGAAAGAGAGAAGGAAGAAGCAAGAAGGAGAAAGAAAACTAGGAGGAGAAACAAGGTAAGAATGCTCTTTGGTGTAACTTGGTATATGTATGTGTGTAACAGATTTTTAGAAGTTGAAATTAGTAATGAAAATGGTATTGTGTAGTAGGGTAATGTGTAGGAGAATATAAATGTTTTAAACCCTTAAAAGACATATTAAAAAAAACTGTTACAAACTAGATGGTGAGGTAATGTAGAGTGCGGGAATTTTTAGTAGTGTTTAGTGTATGGAAATTGTGTATGAAAGCTTGTATATGGATGTATATGTTGAACAGGTGGTGTATATAGGAATGAGTAATAAGTATGGTTTAGTATGATGAGGAAAGTAATGTAACAGTTTTGAAGGCTTTAAAAGATGTAAAAGCTTGGTAAAACGTTGAGAAGTAAATGGGTATGTGCAGGAAATCTATTGTATTGTATAGTGTTGAATTAATATGGAAGATTGGAATGAGGGTGTGGGCTGAAAATGTATGTGGACAATGTTAAAATTATAGGGGAACGTCTGCCCAAATTTGTATGGAAATAGGAGGACTTAGTTGTGTAAGAGAAGAAAACTACCTAGGAGATTACCTGGTGTATTTGGAGAGTTAAGTGAGTAGTTTAGTACTTTGTAACAAATTTAGAAGAGGATTTAAGTAAAGGGAGGAACTAGGATTGAGGCAATGCATTGAGGATGTTAGGAGTAGCATTAGTAGAGGGTATTGAATGGTAATGAGGAAAGGAAAAATCTGTAACAATTGAAGAAGAAAGAAAGTTGTAACAGAGGAGAAAATGTAACAGTGGAGTGTGTTTGTAACAGATTTGGATAGAGGCGGAATAGGCTATTCAAAGTGCTCAATCAATGATAAAATATGCTAGATTATATGTAGGAATAACGGGGAAGAGATTGGCAAAAGATTGAAGTTGAAACGAAGCTTAAAAACTGTAAATTTGCAACAGGCTGGATTTGTCCTGGTTTCAAACCAGTATGCAAACCAGGACAATCTCTTAAACTTGGCAGAATGCCTTCTCGCTGGAATGGTCCTGGTTTCAAACCAGTACGCAAACCAGGACCACCCCAAAAATACACCCGTAAGTTCTAAACACAAATTTGTCCGTGTTTGCAAGTAGGACACAAACCCGGACGATGCAAAAATTTCACCCGAGAGTTGTTCCAGTGATTTGGTCCGGGTTTAAAACCAGGACACAAACCAGGACCAACCCTTATTTTCACCCGAGAGTTGTTTCAGGGATTTGGTCCGGGTTTAAAACCAGGGCACAAACCAGGACCACCCTGAAAAGTGCCCAGAATGTATTTTAAAGCTAAACTAAAGTGGGGTAAGGATGGGTAATGATATTATAAGTTAATTAAGACATGATTAATGATGTTTAAAGGTCATCAAGGCTATAAACAAGCTTAGAAAATAATTATAAGTAAGTAACTTAAGTAAATGTATTTAAGTAACAAAGAGTTAATAAGTATGAACTAGGAAACCTTTGGAAAGTAATAAGTAAGGTTAGCTATGGATAATTAACCACCCAATTGTATGTATGTCATAGGATTCGACTAGTTGAACACCGAAGGGAATCGGTGTGTCCAAAGTCAACGGTGAAAGGTATGATTTCTTCATGCCCTGTATCCTAATCTGGTTACCACGATTTGTGTGCTTATTTGATCACCTAAATAAGATAAATGCATGAATCGGACTACATTGCACTTACCTGTGCTTGACTTATGTTGTGCTTGATATTTATTGTCTTGAGCACTAGTTTGTATAATTCATGAAATATATGAATGAAGATGAATGGTATTCGAACCTCGTATTGTACTCGTGTAATGTATTGTACCTCATATGTATGTGTATATGTGTATTGTATTATTGTGGCTTGGATGCTGACTTGTGCTAATTCCTAACTATCTAACTCCTAACTTAAGTGAGTAAATTGGAATGAGTACAAGTCCGATATAGCTTCGGCCACGCGTGAGGATGCGGAGTCACAAGAGGTTGGCTGCAATTCCTGACTCTTAAACTGGTCCGCGGCCCAAATCCCTTAAATGGGTAGCATCCCGGATTGGTGAGTCAAGTAAATCCCGGAGGTGGACGGAGTAGTCCCCAGGGCCGGAGGTCCCGACGACTTAACTTGAGTAAGAGTAAGAGTAAGTAAGTATGGATCCGTAAGTAAGTATGGGTATGAGTATGTATGTGTATGAAGTAACGAGTAAAAGAGTAATCTCCACCCGATTAACCCGGGTGGACCAATGAAGCTAACAAGAATTGTATATTGTGTATGTAATGAGTATGTGTATTTCGGAAGAAGGTAAGTATGTATTGGATGGTTTATTGTATTCCTTGTATGTAATGTAGTGTATGTATGTATGCCTTGCGTAAGTATTGTTGTATTGTGTATAAGAGCATGTATGCATGTATATTTGAATGAAATCAACCGCATGTATTCGACCAAGTGGTCGGCGTACCCTCACTAGTACGCGGGGTATGCGGTTATCATGCTCGGCGAAAGCTGACCCCTTCGGGGGACATTTTTTAGTGTGCAGGTACCCGAAGCGAATGTGGTCAAGGCACGAGACCGGCGACTACATTGGATAGTAGTACTAGAATGTAGAGGTGTATCAACTAGCACACCCCTTGTATTTAGAAAGTAATGTAGTAGTGAGGAATGGGTAGACATAGACTCATAATGAGTATCTACGAACTTGGAGGAAACATTGTATTTGTATTGAGAACCTAGTAAACTCGGTTATGTATATTGTATGGTATGGTACTGTAAAGGAGTTACGTGTTGAATGGAATATAGTAGTATTGAACTGGAGAATAGAGTATGTATTGTAGATGTGTAATACTCGGGATTCCGGTCCATCAGACCGATGCTGTATGTAGAAGTAGTAGCCTTGTTAGTCACGTGGGGGACTAACGGCATTGTATCACCCATTGTATGTAAGTAAATATCCGCTGCGTGTATCTGATATGTAAGGAGATTGGACGGTAAGCATTGTATTAATGGTAGGGGTGTTACAAAAAGTGGTATCAGAGCGAAGTGTCGCTCTGATGACTGGAAATACCGAGTTTATGAATACCGAGTTAGGAATTAGAAGCTTAGGGCTAAGGGCTGAGTGATAGCATTAGAGAGATGCTAGTTAGGAACTACCGGTGAGTACCGGATACCTACAATACCAGACCCGCCCTCCGCAAACCCCACTGTATAAATTGGGAAAGAACGCCAGAGAGAAGGAAAGTCCTCTCATACTCGGGGAAACCCGATCTGGCAGATGTGAAGCCATCACACAGCAAATAAGAACCGGCATATGGTAGATTCCAAGGATTGGAAGACCCGGAGATGGATCCCGGTTGAACAACAATACCCGCACTTATTAGTGGTGGAATGAACGCTCCAACTACAAGGAGGCTACAACTTACAGCAACATGGGGCGACATGCTCAGCAGTCGCGAACCTGGCTAGACAACCAACAGCAGGAAAAGAAGCACTAACCGTGCAACGGAATGGAAGAGGAGCGGTAATGGAACCCGAGACACAAGTCTGCGGGACAGTAACGGTTAGATAATACCACCAACGGCATGCTAGCTGGCTAAGAACATAGTCAGAAGCGATAACTCCGAATTACAACGTCAAAAGGCTGCAACACCTGGCCAATATGGCTCAGACAACTACAAGGACAACCATGAGATATAATTCAATAGGACTACAAGAGTAGTGCCTAAACAAGGAAGGCTCAGTAACCACCACAGATGAGTGGGAACGAGCCACAAGGAACGACACTAAACCAAGTAGAGTGGGAACCTCCCAGGATTGGAGAAGTACCCAGATCTACGACAGCCATGTTTAGACCACCAAGAAGATACCTAAAGGATCGAGTATACCAATTGTAGATCAACAAGATCAAGGGAAGAGTCAACGAGACTATTAAATGTGAGTGGAAACCATACCGTGATCGGTATAGGATTACTCAAAAACCACCAGTACCACGCACTTGCCACGGCAAGTGCAGTAACAACACGAATATGTAAAGGAACACCAATACGTCACAAGTACATAGTAATGTACAGTGACCGTAATGAAACAACCACAGGATCACACATCCTAACAACCAGACGTATGGAACCTTGGGAAGGCTTAACGGCCCGACCACTGTAATTAGAACATACCAGTCAGCGAGAAGCTAGACTTGGTCAAGACCTCGAACATGGCTATGCCATGAGAGACTACTTTTAACACCGAGCCATAAATTTTAAACCCAAAATTTTTCTTTCAAATCACAACCTTTCTTTTAAATCTTGGATTTTAAAACCAGACCAACCGAATTACGGTGAGTATCATAAAGTGATACAAGAGGAGCTGGCAATAGAATACTTCACCTAGGCGTGTGACGAACACTATGAGTGTACTCAATTACGGGATGTGGGACAACCGCACTCCGAAGGAGCTTGCGGGCCTGACAAGTAGTCGGGTAAGTGGTAACGTATCAACAAGGTACCCCACGTATGTACACATGTAGTGTACGACGCACGGGAAGTAGTCAACTCCGTTCTACGGACCATGAGTGAATTTTAACCAGAACAACTAGACACCACAGACAACCAAGGAGAAGGAAACTCAGTTAAGGAACAAGTATAAGGAACTCAGAGAACCCAGCTGAAAGTAAGGAATGAGAACTAGAAGTGCAAAGAGCACAAACTAGTAAATATAGACATTGGATATGTCTCGAGGACATCAAACAAATACGTGATAGCTGGGAAGCATACCCAGCCGAAACACAGTAAGGCAGTTGCCTAACGTGAACACCACAATGCTCAACAAACGGGACAGAACTCCCAAGAGCGCTCACAAGATTACCACGAGGCCAATCCATCATCGGAGAGGATATTTAAACCTAGTCTCAAGCACTAGGAGCAAGTGTAAACGGTCTACCCAACGACGGGAGACGTCATAACCTGAAAGGAGATAGCTTAATGTAATACCATAAGACGGTATAGGGGACAACACATGTTATAAACATTAGCCGGATGTAACGGCATAACCTAACAACACCCAGGAGCAATCCTTGAAGGGTGTCTAAATTTGCAACAGTCGAACAACAGCGACATGATAAAAGCACAAAGGCTAGAACGAACACTCGGTTAAGACACCGAAGGGATTTCACTTAACAGGAAATACCCTAAGGTACTGAGAGGCACCTATTAATACCATTTTGCCTAAAGGGCCTCCTATGAGCGGAAGCGTGATGTCACGACTTACCATGGAGCCTAGCAACACCTCCAACCTGTGATGGTATACAAGGAGTGGAAACAGATATAAGCAGCTTGCAAAGAGCATAGCTCGCAGCAATACGGTTTAAAAGCAATCAACCAGCTATGTTATGTAAACCTTAATGGTTGCATAACCCACACCATTTGAGAGCAAGACTTACAAGAAATCAACAACTGGACCATCAGTTCAAACCCAACATCCTGAGTGGCTTGGAGTAATGGCCATCTCAGTGTCACTGTTACTAGAGTACCAGTCTAGTATACAGTTGACAAACTTCTAATTACCTTCATGCCTTCTGTAGGAATGGTAGCACAGAGGCATAAGAACCATGATAATGCTAACAGTGGCCTAGTCCACACTTGGACACTGCGAGAAACCCGAGGAAAGGTACCTCTTGTTAACCAAAGACCACCGATGTGGTGGAGATGTGAGCCCTTGGTAAAGGCTTCCATCTACTATAACAATAAAACCTACGCAATAGATATTGCCAAGGAGTGACGGGATAAGGAAACGAGATCTCCAAACCATTATGACTTAAGGAGTAAAGCATACCCCATATGCACCTAAGCATGTGTGAACCATTGTAAAAACACCAACATGGTAAACCTCGTCACGAGACTTATGAGTGGAAGCATATCCCTCAACAAGAACCTTCACTTGTCAGTGATAGAATACTCTCCAATTGGAGAACGGGACCAGAAAACCCTTGAAGTTCTTGGGATGTTCCGGTGATGCACATACGAGTAGAACTATACAGCTGGAGCCTATAACCAACGCTCAGCACAGGAAGACAGTAATTGTCAAAAACAATCAATGAGAGTGCACATTGCACACCAAGAATGACCAACGCTTAAGAGAGCTTATAACCCGATAAATTACTTTATCCTTAGTCAACCAAGATAATTGGTAAATGGTATCATAAATGATGAAAATAATGTGAGGTAAGCCAACCTACACATGAAACCTAAACGGAAATAAAACATCCCCACAATGGGAAGATAATAGTATTGTGGTATGCTACAACAACCGTCATACACACGAACATTGGAAACCCCAGGGTATTCATACCATAAGGAAATGGTGCCAATGACAATGGCAATGAGTAAAGAGAAACTATCACAGTAACAGAAACAGTAAAAGCGATGTTGTATAATGAGTAACAATACGGTGCGCAACAAGCGACCGATATGAGGAAGTAGTAGATAATGACACGGAGTATAAGTATGAGAAGACAGGCATAAATATTCCTTCCTATCACATAAGTGACTTACTGTCAAGCGTTTACGCCTCTGCACTCTGTATGACTGAGTGTTTTGGTATTGCACTTGTGCAGCTAATGATCTAATGGGATGGCTAGGGATATGGAGAATGTAAACCATAGTAAACCTTTCTTTCACCAACAAACATGGCACTAGCCAGTTAAGCAAGCTTAGCACTAAACCGTGCGGCCTAAGGCCAAAGAAGCACGAAGAGTGTACAATGCACTAACAATTACAAAAGGTGAATTCCAAGGGAATAAAGAGTGAAAAGAGACTTAAGAAAGTCACAAGGACCGACGCATAGAAAATGCAAGGTCATACAAGTAAAGGACACTTGTACTGAACCAGAAGAACTGGTATAATTCAGAAGCTATTGACAACAGAGGAAGCACTATAACTAAATAGTGGCTTAGCCTCGCCAACAATAAGTTGGAAGAACTTAGCGAATAATCATGAGAGTACGGATAGTATGTATAATAGATTACCAGGAAGCTGGTTATAAATCTTAAACTCATTGAGTTCAAACACGGTAAAAGAATACCGCGATTGTTTAGTAAACCTTATTCCCATAGTAGACGGATAAAAGGTGATGTATAACACATCAAGGATAACACAAAGGGTAAGTAACCCAAGTAATCAGGGTCGCGCAGCAGAAGCTAGTGGGCCCTAGCTAGGAGAATAACGTACCTAATAAGTATAATAGAATGACAATCAATGCCTTAAAGCCTAATAGGCTAGAACCAAATTGATTGTGAGTTAAATAAACTCATATAGGAATTTTTGGTGCAAAGACTAAACCATTGGTATGGTTAAGACCCCTTTGACCAGAGTATATTGTATAGTATACCGTAGTGAAGCTAAACGCTTCAGATTGCCCAAATTGATTAAACCAATGTTTAATAATAATAACATATGGTAGATTACGTGGGTGTAATCCCTTTTAAGGGGGGTAGAGCGAAAACCGCTTAATGTAAGTTTTGTGAATAAAACACATAAACCATAATGTGCATAGCACAAATGAGAATCAAATTGATGATTGATACTATGTTAAATAAACATAAGTATTCATTCATATTATAATTATGGTAACTAGGCATTAGATATGTAAATACCATAGGTGAATGTACCCATCTTGTAACACCAGTGTAAGAGTATTAGTAAAGAAGAGTAATGAGTAGTGGACGGAGCTCCCAAGAGCTCCACAAGTATTGTAACCCTTAAAGAAGTAGTACGAATGGATTATGAGTAGTAGAGGAAAGTAACCAGAGTAATGTATTCGTAAGTATGTGATTGGAAGTAAATTGAGCACGATTGAATTTCATAAGTACTGTAGTCCTTAGTTAGAATATTGGAGAGTGATGGATGAAGCAGTGAAGGCTGAGGAAGTGAGCATTTAGGTATTGAACCACGGAGTAAAGCATTTGGGAAGTAGAGTGAGGATGATTGATGGACTGATTCCATCCTTTGGAGATGTATGAATTCGTATCACGACTAGGAAGAGTAAAAAGATAGAAAATGAAAACAACTAAATTATCTGTTTGTTTGAAACTGACGTGGGAAGTCGAACTTGATCCTGATCAGATCGAGGGAAACCGAACACAAATTGGGGTGGAAAGATAGTTCAACACTAATGCTGATCACATCAAGGTCGAACGATTCTTGAAGCTCCCTTTAAGTGGTCACAAGAATCACACATAGGATAGAAGTAACGAATATAAATTGGAACTTGGAGCTGGATGCTTTAGAAAGACTCATAATTAGTAGTAGTGAAGGAATTTCCCTTAGTATGGAGAAAATGGTAGGAGCTTTTACCGGAGTAGATGGTAGGGTAGCATGTTGTATTATTCCAAGGGCAGCAGGACATAGAGGAGTCCTGTGTCGAGATGACCTGAGTGCCTGCGGGATTGTATTGTGTGTTGCATTGCTTTGGGAATAGCTTTGCACTATATGTATGTATGAATTTTGTACAGAGGAACCGGATGGTTGATGGTAATATGGATTGAAGTAAGTATTGTACATTGGAATGATAGGGAAAGGAGAAACCTGGAGTAACGAATTTGGGAATTGTAAGGAGGAAGAATGTGTACCACGGTATTAGACATGTAAGAACGAGTAAGCATTGTAAACTTATAACCTCGAGCAACTTTGAGGACAAAGTTCTTAAGGGGGGTAGATTGAAATACCCCGAACTTAAATATGGGATTAAGATTAATCTAATACGTAATTAAAGGCCTAATGACGCCTAATATTGGTAAGGAAAAATAAATCCAAAAAAATGAAGAAATGCTTAAAAAGCGAAAAACGCTAAATAAGCGTTAAATAACCATAGGAGGTATGAGACCTCGGTTAGCGTATTATAAGGATTCTAAAGGCTTAATTAAGTCTAAATAAAAATGAGGGAACAAATCGCGAAGAAAACGGATCCTTAAAATGGATTAAAATCACTAACGAACCTTAAAGCACGTTTTTCGAGGTAACCGGGAAAACGTGTCTTTAAGCGGGTCCAATAGACTCATAACAATTTTGGTCAACTAAATAGTCATTAATAAATATTAGTGAAGGTTTAGAACCAATAAAATCAATAAACGAGAGATTAGTAAAAACTGTCAAAAACGGTAAGTTGTGGGGTAGAAACATAAATAACCAAAACTTATGTGTCCACTTTGAAAATAAAAAGCAAAAGTAGTATGTGGGTGTTGTGTGTGACCGATGGGGACTCCCCCTCTCACACTCTCTCACACACTCACTCTCTTATTTACAAAACAACAAAAAAATAATAAACAACCCCACTCACTTTATTCACTCTCACAATTCTCTCTCTCCCACACTCATCCTCTCTCACGTGAACATCCCCCTCACTCACTCTCTTCTTCTTCCTCCTCCTTCCATGCGATTTCCATGGAGATTTAGCAACCCCCACAAAAACCACCACTTCTCTCCTCTTGTTACTCCCTCAAATCACCTCCAAAAATTACAAAACTTGTATCATTGGAATCCTCTCATCAAGAGCTACGTTTCTATCTTTCCGAAATTCGAAAAGAGCAACTTTCGTTTTCATGGGTATATCCCATTTGGAGCTTCAACACCACCATTAGAAGGCCCTCCTTCTCCTTGTTCTTTTGAGGTAAAAACATTCTCAAAAACTCCATCTTTTTCTAGCCTTAGAAGCAATACGAAATTTGAAGTTAAACTTTGGTTGCTCCTCTAGTGCCCAGCCGATTTTGGCTTGTTGAAGGAGTTGGAAATCTTGTTCTTGAACCACTCCAAGCTTCATTTGCACTCTTGAAAGGTAAAGGAAATTCTAAACCCTAAACCTTACGTAAAACTTGAATGATGTTAATGTTAATTTAGTACTAAAATTGTGTATATACATGTAGGCTGTAGTGTTAGAATTTTGGTTGCTGAACCGTGGGAAGAGGAAGAGGAAAGAAAGAGAGAAGGAAGAAGCAAGAAGGAGAAAGAAAACTAGGAGGAGAAACAAGGTAAGAATGCTCTTTGGTGTAACTTGGTATATGTATGTGTGTAACAGATTTTTAGAAGTTGAAATTAGTAATGAAAATGGTATTGTGTAGTAGGGTAATGTGTAGGAGAATATAAATGTTTTAAACCCTTAAAAGACATATTAAAAAAAAACTGTTACAAACTAGATGGTGAGGTAATGTAGAGTGCGGGAATTTTTAGTAGTGTTTAGTGTATGGAAATTGTGTATGAAAGCTTGTATATGGATGTATATGTTGAACAGGTGGTGTATATAGGAATGAGTAATAAGTATGGTTTAGTATGATGAGGAAAGTAATGTAACAGTTTTGAAGGCTTTAAAGATGTAAAAGCTTGGTAAAACGTTGAGAAGTAAATGGGTATGTGCAGGAAATCTATTGTATTGTATAGTGTTGAATTAATATGGAAGATTGGAATGAGGGTGTGGGCTGAAAATGTATGTGGACAATGTTAAAATTATAGGGGAACCTCTGCCCAAATTTGTATGGAAATAGGAGGACTTAGTTGTGTAAGAGAAGAAAACTACCTAGGAGATTACCTGGTGTATTTGGAGAGTTAAGTGAGTAGTTTAGTACTTTGTAACAAATTTAGAAGAGGATTTAAGTAAAGGGAGGAACTAGGATTGAGGCAATGCATTGAGGATGTTAGGAGTAGCATTAGTAGAGGGAGTATTGAATGGTAATGAGGAAAGGAAAAATCTGTAACAATTGAAGAAGAAAGAAAGTTGTAACAGAGGAGAAAATGTAACAGTGGAGTGTGTTTGTAACAGATTTGGATAGAGGCGGAATAGGCTAGTTCAAAGTGCTCAATCAATGATAAAATATGCTAGATTATATGTAGGAATAATGGGGAAGAGATTGGCAAAAGATTGAAGTTGAAACAAAGCTTAAAAACTGTAAATTTGCAACAGGCTGGATTTGTCCTGGTTTCAAACCAGTATGCAAACCAGGACAATCTCTTAAACTTGGCAGAATGCCTTCTCGCTGGAATGGTCCTGGTTTCAAACCAGTACGCAAACCAGGACCACCCCAAAAATACACCCGTAAGTTCTAAACACAAATTTGTCCGGGTTTGCAAGTAGGACACAAACCCGGACGATGCAAAAATTTCACCCGAGAGTTGTTCCAGTGATTTGGTCCGGGTTTAAAACCAGGACACAAACCAGGACCAACCCTTATTTTCACCCGAGAGTTGTTCCAGTGATTTGGTCCGGGTTTAAAACCAGGACACAAACCAGGACCACCCTGAAAAGTGCCCAGAATGTATTTTAAAGCTAAACTAAAGTGGGGTAAGGATGGGTAATGATATTATAAGCTAATTAAGACATGATTAATGATGTTTAAAGGTCATCAAGGCTATAAACAAGCTTAGAAAAAATTAAAGTAAGTAACTTAAGTAAATGTATTTAAGTAACAAAGAGTTAATAAGTATGAACTAGGAAACCTTTGGAAGTAATAAGTAAGGTTAGCTATGGATAATTAACCACCCAATTGTATGTATGTCATAGGATTCGACTAGTTGAACACCGAAGGGAATCGGTGTGTCCAAAGTCAACGGGTGAAAGGTATGATTTCTTCATGCCCTGTATCCTAATCTGGTTACCACGATTTGTGTGCTTATTTGATCACCTAAATAAGATAAATGCATGAATCGGACTACATTGCACTTACCTGTGCTTGACTTATGTTGTGCTTGATATTTATTGTCTTTTGAGCACTAGTTTGTATAATTCATGAAATATATGAATGAAGATGAATGGTATTCGAACCTCGTATTGTACTCGTGTAATGTATTGTACCTCATATGTATGTGTATATGTGTATTATTGTGGCTTGGATGCTGACTTGTGCTAATTCCTAACTATCTAACTCCTAACTTAAGTGAGTAAATTGGAATGAGTACAAGTCCGATATAGCTTCGGCCACGCGTGAGGATGCGGAGTCACAAGAGGTTGGCTGCAATTCCTGACTCTTAAACTGGTCCGCGGCCCAAATCCCTTAAATGGTAGCATCCCGGATTGGTGAGTCAAGTAAATCCCGGAGGTGGGACGGAGTAGTCCCCAGGGCCGGAGGTCCCGACGACTTAACTTGAGTAAGAGTAAGTATGGATCCGTAAGTAAGTATGGGTATGAGTATGTATGTGTATGAAGTAACGAGTAAAAGAGTAATCTCCACCCGATTAACCCGGGTGGACCAATGAAGCTAACAAGAATTGTATATTGTGTATGTAATGAGTATGTGTATTTCGGAAGAAGGTAAGTATGTATTGGATGGTTTATTGTATTCCTTGTATGTAATGTAGTGTATGTATGTATGCCTTGCGTAAGTATTGTTGTATTGTGTATAAGAGCATGTATGCATGTATATTTGAATGAAATCAACCGCATGTATTCGACCAAGTGGTCGGCGTACCCTCACTAGCGGGGTATGCGGTTATCATGCTCGGCGAAAGCTGACCCCTTCGGGGGACATTTTTTAGTGTGCAGGTACCCGAAGCGAATGTGGTCAAGGCACGAGACCGGCGACTACATTGGATAGTAGTACTAGAATGTAGAGGTGTATCAACTAGCACACCCCTTGTATTTAGAAAGTAATGTAGTAGTGAGGAATGGGTAGACATAGACTCATAATGAGTATCTACGAACTTGGAGGAAACATTGTATTTGTATTGAAACCTAGTAAACTCGGTTATGTATATTCTATGGGTACTGTAAGGAGTAACGTGTTGAATGGAATATAGTAGTATTGAACTGGAGAATGGAGTATGTATTGTAGATGTGTAATACTCGGGATTCCGGTCCATCAGACCGATGCTGTATGTAGAAGTAGTAGCCTTGTTAGTCACGTGGGGGACTAACGGCATTGTATCACCCATTGTATGTAAGTAAATATCCGCTGCGTGTATCTGATATGTAAGGAGATTGGACGGTAAGCACTGTATTAATGGTAGGGGTGTTACAATATCTCATTTTCCTCACCTCTCTCCTCACCTCATCATTCTTTCTTGTTCCCACGGTTTTGAGCTGCTCTCTCCCTTCTCCATTAACGTGAAGAGCAACCCCATGCTAGCTCCACCTTCTCTTGCACACTACTTACTCATCTTAGCTCCAAAACCAAAACAAATTACATATTCCTCTTAGTTAGCTCAAGCTCTCTCTTTATATCTTTTCAAAACTTCAAAAGCTTTGATTTGGTGCCAAGCCAAACCACCATTAGAGGAGGAAATTCAAGTTTGGAGACTCCATTGGCTTCTCCATTCTCTTAAGGTAAAGAAAGTGTAAGAAAATCTAGGTTTCCATCACTTTTCTTCTTGACCGAAAATGCATGCTCATGAGGCTTCATTTTAATGCCTTGTTCTAGCTTGTTTTCTACTCTTCAAAGGATTGAGGAGGTCCTTCTTGCTTCATATCCAAGCTTGTCTTCAGAAACCAAGGTAAAACAATCACCTTAATACCTTAAAGCACATTTTTAACCTAGGGTTTGTTCCTTAGGGTTAATGTATTATCTAGTGCTCATTGGAGTCATTGGATATTGGTTAGAACATTGGCAAGGAGATATATATTGGTGACCGAGATTGAGGAAGGAAAAACCTAAGGAAGAAAGTTTTTAAAGCTTGTAAAGAACAAGGTAAATTACTTACCTTAAGGTGTTTATTGTTTAAGGGAATGGGATTTAGATATGTGATGAGTTTAGTGTAGAGTTTACATTAGAAAAGGGTTTATATGACCTAGGAGAAACAATGACTATGTTTGAGAACTTGTGACTACGGAGCCAATGAGAAAAGAGATAGTCAAACAATGTTGAAATGAATTACCAGAAGCATTTTATTTCAATGGGAGCCTTGTTGTGTGTATTCGTAGGTTAAAGGCAAATATATGTGGAAATTCAGTGGTTAAGATTATTGTAATTTAAGGGCCTAAGTGCCAAGCATTTAAGTTTGTGCACTATATGAAGATGTGGTGTAGTTTTGGTGTAAATTGTGTGTTAAGGTGTTGTGACGAGAATTTGAGAGATATGGTTGGTTGATGGAGAAAAACCAAGTGTTAGGATGTGCTATATACTAGAGAACCCATGGCAAAATTTAAAGGAGAGCTTAAGTGTTTAAGATGTTCTAAGGGAATTTAATGACTAAGGAAGTACTAGGAAGTTTTAGAGGTTGTCTTGATGAAAAAGGGGTGAGATAAAGTGTTTTAATGAGTTATAATGACTTAGGCATTACTATGAAGGATTTAGGAATCAAGGGAATATATTTGAGTATTTAGGACTTAGGCAAATGTTGGTAAACAACTAGGAAGGAAATAAGGTGTTGATGGATGGAAGCTTAAGCTTGTGAAGGAACTTTAAGTAAATACATAAAAGAGTTTTAGATGGTGAAAGATGCTTGGGAGATGATGTTATAGTGGTGGGGAACATTTGGCATAGTGGTTACATTAGGTGTGAACCACCACCTAGAAACCTAGTGGAAAATGTTACAAGTGTTGGCATCGTTACAAGGAAAAATGTATAATGATTAAAGTGGATGTTGGTGAGTGATTTAAAGTGTTTAGTGGTTGGCTTAAGGTGTATTTGAGGTGCCCAAATGAGGTTATAACATATTAGGATATATGAGGAGAAGTTTGGGGTTGAAAGAGAATTTAGAAACAAGGTTCTGGAGCCGACCGACCTTAGGGACCGGACCTGCAAGGTCGGTCGAGCTCAGTTTACACTACCGGGGAAAGTTTCTGGAACCGACCGAACTTGGGGACCGGACTTAGAAGTTCGGTCAGGCTTGTATTTTGTGAAGGAATTAAGTCTCTGGAACAGACCGACCTTGGGACCGGACTTGCAAGGTCGGTCATGCCTAGAATTTTGTGCGGGAATTAGTCTCTGGAATCGACCGAACATAGGACCGGACTTGACAAGTTCGGTCGAGCTCAAATTTCCCTCGGGGAAAACTCTCGGGAATGGACCGACCTTGGGGACCGGACTTGCAAGGTCGGTCGGGGGTAGAATTTTCAAGCGGTGATATGTTCTGGAATGGACCGACCTTGGGTAAGGTCGGTCGTAAGTTCGGTCGGGCCTAAAACAATAAAAAAAAAAAGAAATTTTAAATTCTAAGGAGGATAATTGGTAATAAGGTATGCCATTGGTAGGGTAGTAATGATTAGGACCCTAGGAACCTAAGGGATTAAGTTAAGTTAAGTAAGAACCTTAATGTTTAAAAAGATTAAGTTAAAAGGGTAAGTGGTAAGGACTAAGAGGATATTCATCGGGAATCTTTAGGGATAAGTGAGTTAAGTGAGGTGCAAATAACTAATGGCCTAAAATGAATCAGTTTTAGGTTTGGGAATCGGGACCCCAGAGAAGGTTAAAAACGCCGACGACGGTGAACGGTACAAGCTCTCTGGGGACCTGCTTGCTCCGAGGGTGTCCTCGGCTTGTGTGCTATCTGGTTTAATTGCTATGACTAAACAAGATAAAGCCAGCAAATGGTTATATTTATTCTCGTTGTGTAGGTGTTATCTTGCACTATCCAGCGCGACTTGAGATTGTTACTAACCAAGTTTAGTACTTACTGAGTTAAGAATAAGAGTAAGTTTGGTGGTTGTTGGTTAATGGCCGTTAAGGCTTAGCTAGCACATGGTATTAAGATTTACTAACTGGAACTTGAGTGAGGAAACCCGTGACGAAATTGGTATGCATGCTAAGGAAAGGGGGACGGTATCTGAATCAGATCCGCCCTCAGCTTAAGATGTCTTCGGATTGTAGCCTAGGGCCGGTTGCCGGCTAGCTACGTGGAATCCAGTCCAGAGTAGGTGGCATTAAGAGTGGTGCGGTGGGATCACCTAAATCCCAGGTTCGAATTAAGATACAACCACTCCTTCCAGGAACGGTTTGATTATTGAGATTGAGTTGAGATTAAGATTAAGGTAAGGTAAGGAACTGAGATAAGGAAATCAAGAATGAGGGGAGGGTTATAACCACTGATAAGGGACGCTAGTCGCTCATTGATTGTGAACTATGCATGTTCAATGTGGATTATTGTTATTGCACTTCATATCTGCTGTGCATGTAATAAATTTCCATGCTATCGCAATTAGTCGTCGTAGCCCCGTTACTTGGGGGCCATGAGAGGGTGTACCAGCATTCGTGCTGACCCCCTTTGGGAGCTGTTTTTACACTTGCAGGTAATAGACCCATGAGGACGCACCACGAGAGTAGGAGCGGTTAGACTTAGGATGGGATGTTTATTTTGTGTACGGGTTGCGCTAGTGCACCGTCTGTTTATATTTAAACTAATGTAAGGTTGTGATTATGACTTAGTTACTTGTACTCGGTTGGTGGTGGTATTATGGATGGTGATGTTTTGGGTTGGTTATGTATTTTGGATAAGTGTTGTAATTGTTAAGGCCGGTATACTCTAATGATCAGACCGTGGCAAGGTCCAGGTGTTGTTATTTCCGCGCGACGAATTCAATTAAGTGTTCAGTTTTGCGATAACCACGATTGGCTTTGGATGGGGTGTTACAATTTTTGTATAAAAACTATAAGTTATAAGTTTAAGGAATAAAAATATCATATCAAATGATATTAGTATATGGTATAACATTACATAATGTTATGTGGTCAAAATAGAATTTAAATAAATTCAAGGACTGTACCGAAATATTAAAGATTGGAAAATGAATTTTAGACTAAGGTCTACAATGTTATAAATGTTATAACATTATATGGTATTATGTGGTTTTAAATGGAATTAATACAAGTAAGGATATTCACATTAAATAATGTGACAAACTATAAATAAATGGGATGTATTAACTAAGGTATTATTGTTAAACCTTGGAGTTGTAAATATACAACATAAAATGTTACATAATATTAGGATAATAATCTTAATATAGGTTGTATAATATAATACCACTAGTGGGAATAATCATCTAAAATAAGATGATAAAATGTGACATATAATACAAGAGTTTTATAACTCATGGAATTTACCTATATGGTATAGGTATACATATACAAGAAAAATGTATATAAGGATGGATATATTATTATGGTTGGAAACCATATAATATAATTGAAATACCCCGTAATTAAAAATAGTGATTATTAGGCTAATGAATAATTTAGAAGCTTAATTAAGATAATAATCATGAGGGAACAAATCCCGAAGAAAAAGGATCCTTAAAACGGATTAAAAATCACTAAAGAACCTTAAAGCGCGTTTTTCGAGGTAACCGGGATAACGTGTCTTTAAGCGGGTCAAATAGACTCGTAACAATTTTGGTCAACTAAATATCTTAAGAAATATTAGTGAAGCTTTAGGACCAATAAAATCAATAAAACGAGAGATTAGTAAAAAACTGTCAAAATGGGAAATTGTGGGGTAGAAATATAATAACACAAACTTATGTGTCCAATAATGTAAAAAGAATTTTTAAAACCCTTATGGGTCTGTGTGTGTCCGATCCCACACCCCTCTCTCACACTCTATTAATTCCCCCTTACTCACAAAACAACAAAAGTAATAAAACTACTACCTTACCTACTTTGTTACTCTCACACTCTCTCTCCTATCTCTCATTTCTTCCTCCACGTACAGACCTCACCCTCACTCTCTCTTTTCTCTTCTTCCTCCTCCAGCGATTTCCATGGCATTTTGAAGCAAACCCACAAAACTCTACTTCTCTCCTCTTGTAACTCCCTCAAATCTCCTCCAAAAATTACAAAACTTGCACCATTGGAATCCTCTCCTCAAGAGCTACATTCCTATCTTTCCAAAATTCGAAAACAAGAACTTTCATCTCCATGGGTATGGAGCATTTGGAGCTTCAAGACCACCATTAGAACCACCTCTTCCTCCTTGTCATTTTAAGGTAAAAATCTTCTTGAAACTCCATCCTTTTTTAGCTTTTAAGGGCAAAACGAAAATGAAGCTAAAACCTTGTTTGGTTTCTTTGCACCCTAGCCGATTTTGGATTGTTGAAGGAGTTGGAAATCTTGTTCTTGAACCACTCCAAGTTTCATTTGCACCCTTGGAAGGTAATGAATTTTCTAAACCCTAAAACCCACATTAAAAGCTTAAATAATGTTAGGGTTAATTTTTAGTATTGTATGGTGTATTTATGAATTGGTTGTAATGTTAGATTGTTGAGAAATTATAACCGGTAGAGGGAGAGAAGAAAAGAGGAAGAAGAGGACAGTCGAGAAGAGACAAGGTAATTATACTCTCCTTTGTGCTTTGTAAATGAGTATGTAACAGTTTTTAGAATGAAAATGTGTTTGAAATACCCCAAACTTAGAGATGGTGTCTAAATGATAAACTAAGATATACGGAGGGTAATGCCTTAGAAACATTAAGAAACATTTCTAATCAAAGAAAATATAAGGAAACACCCAAAGAGCAGTTTAAGCAAAAAAACGTGCTCTAAGCTTGGAGAGACTTGGGAGAGTACCCAAATATTGTTCTAGACCTTAGTATCCTAATGGTCTTTTTAAATCAATTACAAAAGAAAAACCAAGCTTGAAACAAGCTTAAAACACAAAATGTGCTTTAAGGAGTCTTAAAGCACGTTTTTGAAAAATGTCTTGTAAATGAGTTTTGAATGGCTAAATGTCCATCATACTCTTTAATTAACAGTGTTATAGATATAGTCTCACATTTGGAAGTCTTTATCAATGGGAAATCAAAAAATTCACAACAATGTGCCTGTTTTGTGAATAGTAAATTAATTAAGCTAGTTTATAAATAAGTCAATATAGTGAGATATTGGCCAACAAGGACTTAAGTACCCCTGTTACTAATGGGGGCGGTTTCTTATAAGGTGAGTCATCCACCTTCATGACTCATTAAGACAATAAAGATTTATCAAGCCAAAAGTACTATTCACCTTTTAACATAAATATCACACTTTACTTACCTCTCTCCTCACTCTTCATTTCCTTTGTTTCCCACGGTTTCTTGCTCTCTCTCCCTTCTCCATTAACGTGTAGAGCAAACTCCATGCTAGCTCCATCTAGCTTGCACACACCTTGCTCATTTTAGCTCCAAAACCAAAACAAATCACATATTCTCCTTAGTTAGCTCAAGCTCTTCCTTTCTATCTTTTCAAAACATCAAGAGCTTCATTTTGGTGCCAAGTCAAACCACCATTAGAGGAGGAAATTCAAGTTTGGAGACTCCATTGGCTTCTCCATTCTCTTAAGGTAAAGAAAGTGTAAGAAAATCTAGGTTGCCATCATTTTCTTCCTTGTCCGAAAATTTGCACTCATGGGACTCCATGTTTATGCCTTGTTCTAGCTTGTTTTCTACTCTTCAAAGGATTGAGGAGGTCCTTCTTGCTTCATATCCAAGCTTGTCTTGAGAAACCGAGGTAAAACAATCACCTTAATACCTTAAAGCACATATTTAACCTAGGGTTTGTTCCTTAGGGTTAATGTATTATCTAGCACTCATTGGAGTCATTGGATATTGGTTAGAACATTGGCAAGGAGAAATATATTGGTGACCGAGATAGAGTAAGGAAGAAAGCTTTTAAAGCTTGTAAAAGAACAAGGTAAATGACTTACCTTAAGGTGTTTTATTGTTTAAGGGAATGTGATTTAGATATGTGAGGAGTTTAGTAGAGAGTTTACATTAAAAAAAAGGGTTATATATAACCTAGGAGAAATAATGACTATACTTGTGAACTTGTGACTAAGGAGCAAAGGAGAAAAAGAGATAGTTAAAACAATGTTGGGGTGAATTATGAGAAGCATTTTATTTCAATGGGAGCCTTGTTGTGTGTATTCGCAGGTTAAAGGCAAATATATGTGGAAATTCAGTGGTTAAGATTATTGTCATTTAAGGGCCTAAGTGCCAAGCATTTAAGTTTAAGCACTATATGATGATGTGGTGTGGTTTTGGTGTAAATTGTGTGTTAAGGTGTTGTGATGAGAATTTGAGTGGTATAGGTTGTTTGATGGAGAAAAACCAAGTGTTAGGATGTATTATATACTAGAGAACCCATGGCAAAATTTAAAGGAGAACTTAAGTGTTTGGAGATGTTCTAAGGGAATTTAATGACTAAGGAAGTACTAGGATGTTCTAGAGGTTGTCTTGATGCAAAAGGGTGAGATTAAGGTGTTCTAATGACTTATAATGACTTAGGTATCACCATGAAGGATTTAGGAATCAAGAGAATGTATTTGAGTATTTAGGACTTAGGCAAATGTTGGTAAACAACTAGGAAGGAAATAATGTGTTGATGGATAGAAACTTAGGCTTGTGAAGGAACTTTAAGTAAATGCATAAAAGAGTTTTAGATGGTGAAAGATGCTTGGGAGATGATGTTATAGTGGTGAGGAAAACATTTGGCATAGTGGTTACATTAGGTATGAACCACCACCTAGAAACCTAGTGGAAAACATTACAAGTGTTAGCATAATTACAAGGAAAATGCATAATGACTAAGGTGAATCTTGGTGAATGATTTCATGTGTTTAGAGGAGGGCTTAAGGTGTATTTGAGGTGCCCAAATGAGGTTATAACATATTAGGATATATGAGGAGAAGTTTGGAGTTAAAAGAGAATTTAGAAACAAGGTTCTGGAGCCGACCGACCTTAGGACCGGACCTGCAAGGTCGGTCGAGCTCAGTTTACACTACCAGAGAAAGTTTCTGGAATCGACCGAACATAGGACCGGACTTACAAGTTCGGTCGGGCATGTATTTTGTGAAGGAATTAAGTCTCTGGAATGGACCGACCTTGGGACCAGACTTGCAAGGTCGGTCGGGCATGTATTTTGTACGGTAATAAGTCTCTGGAATCGACCGAACATGGGACCGGACTTGGCAAGTTCGGTCGAGCTTAAATTTCCCTCGGGGAAAGTCTCAGGAATGGTCCGACCTTGGGACCGGACTTGCAAGGTCGGTCGGTAGGGTAGAATTTTCAAACGGTAAAGTGTTCTGGAATGGACCGACCTTAGGTAGGTAGGTCGGTCGGAAGTTCGGTCGAGCCAAAAGATAAAAAAAAAAAGAAATTTTGAATTCTAAGAATGGTAATAGGTAATAAGGTATACCTTTGGTTGGGTGGTAATGATTGGGACCTTAAGAACTTAAGGGATTAAGTTAAGTTAAGTTAAGTATAAATTTTAATGTTTAAAGTTAAGTTTGTAAGCTAAGTGGCAAAGACTGAGAGGTTATTAAATGGGGATTTTTAGGGACTAAGTGAGTTAAGTAAGGTGCGAATAACTAATAACCTAAAAATGAATGAATGTTTTAGGTTTGTGAATTGGGACCTCGAAGAAGGTTAATCAAACAACGATCGACGGTGAACGGTACAATCCTTCTTGTGACCTGCTTGCTAACGAGGTGTCCCTCGGCTTGTGTGCTATCTGTTTAATTGCTGACTAAAACAAGATAAAGCATGCAACCGGTTATATTGTTCTCGTTGTGTATGTTATATTTACACTAACCCGCGAGACTTGAGATTGTTACTAACCAAGTTTAGTATTTACCGAGTTAAGAATAAGAGTTAAGTTTGGTGGTTGTTGGTTAATGCCCGTAAGGCTTAGCTAGCACATGGTGATTAAGATGTCTACTAACTGGAACTTGAGTGAGGAAACCCGGGACCGATCTCCGGTCATGCATGCTAAGGAAAAAGGGGGACGGTATCTGAATCAGATCCGCCCTCCGCTTAAGGACTTGTCTTCGGACTTGTAGCCTAGGGCCGGTTGCCGGCTCAGCTACGCTGGACTCCCGTCCAGAGTAGGTGGCATTAAGATGGTGCGGTGGGATCACCTAAATCCCAGGTTCGAATTAAGCTACAACCATTCCCTTCCAGGAACGGTTTTTATACTGAGAATAAGTTAAGATAGAGATTAAGGTAAGGAACTGAGATTAAGGAAATGAGGACTAAGGAGGGGGTTACTAACCAACTTGATAAGGGAACGCTTGAGTCGTTCATTGTTTGTGAACTATATGTGTTCATCTGTGGTTATTGTTATTGCACTTCATATTATGCTTGTGTATGTAACCAATTTCCATGCTATCGACAATTAGTCGTCGTAGCGCCGTTAGCATGGGGGCCATGAGAGGGTGTACCAGCATTCGTGCTGACCCCCTCGGGGGCTATTTTTACACTTGTAGGTAAGAGACCCATGAGGACGCACTACGAGAGTAGGAGCGGTTAGACTTAGAGTGGGATGTTTATTTTGAGTTCGGCTTGCGCCTGTGCACCCGACTGTTTATTTTTAAACTGATGTAAGGTTGTGATCATGTCTAAGATATTTGTACTCGGTTGGTTGTGGCATTATGGATGGTGATGTTATGGGTTGGATAAGTATTTTGGTTAAGTATTGTAAATGTTAAAGCCGGTATATTCTAACGATCAGACCTTGGCAAGGTCTAGGTGTTTATTATCACCGCTGCGACATATTCGTTTAAGTGTTCAGTTTTGCGATAACCACGATTGGCTTTGGATGGGGTGTTACAAAAGTGGTATCAGAGCGTAGTTACGCTCTGATCAAGAAATACCGGACATGAGTAACCACCGAGTTAGGACATAAGTTAAGGAATAAGTGATGGGTTAAGGGTGTGAGAAGTTAGAGTGAGTAGAGTCAGATGACCACTAATAAGTGTGGATCGTCTTTACCGTCTACGGACGTTATAATTCGTTAACCGAAACAGTGGTGAATACGAATCTAATGTGAGTTATGCTTGTTCAGATGGCAGGACGTCCTAGGGGAAGCCGAGGTCGCGGCCAGGGTGATGATGCTTCAGGAATACCTGGAGGGCAGACGATCGCAGAGATCGTAGCTGCCGCACTAGGGCACATGGGCTATCAGCCTGGTGTGGGTGCACCACCTCCACCGCCACAACCTAGGGAACCAAACTGGGTGAAGAGTCTTGCAGATCTTCAACCCGCGCACTTTAAGGGGGAGACCGATCCCGCCAAGCTTGAGGCGTACATCTCCGAGCTAGAGACCGCCTTCGAGACCCTTGATGTCCCTACTGGGATCAAGGTGCGTCTGGCTGCCTTCTATCTGAAGGGGGCGGCAGGCGATTGGTGGAAGCTGGTGAGGGCCGAGCATGTGGCCAACCCAGAGTTCGGCTGGGAGCAGTACACCGCCTTGCTACGAGCAAAGTACTACCCCGCCCATGTCCAGACGAAGAAGCGCTTACAGTTGGATGCGCTTAAGCAGACGAACAAGATGACAGTGGACGAGTATTACTCAGAGTTCACTGCCTTGCTCTGTCTTCTGCCAGGTCTTGGATACTCTGACCAGATCCTGGTGGACCGCTTCTATGGCGGGCTTAGCCATCGACTCCGCTAGGGCATGGGGCCGACGAGTTACACTACCTTGAAGGTAATAAGAATAATTGAGATTTGAGTAAGTAATGAGTAATATTTAGATTATGAGAAATAAGAGTGACTAATACTATGGAAAAGCAGGAGTGCTATCTTGCCGCTGCTAAGGTGGAGATAACCGTCCAGCTAAGGGACGAGGAGAATGCCAAGAGAAAGAATGCTGGTAAGAGCTCGGAGAGTCAAGGGCAGGGAGGGTACAAGAAACAAAAGTACCAGCCTCAGGCCCAGAAAAATCAGAACCCAAAGGGGAAGGAGGAAAAAGAGAAGGCTCCGGAAGAGCCATTGAAGTTGACATATGCTATTGCAGCTACACCCCTGCCCTCTAGGGCGCCAAAGGGTAAGGAATTGATATTGAATGAGTTAAGAAACAAATTAGTAACCATTTGAGATATGAGAATTGACATTATGAATCATCAGGATCTGAGACTGAGAAGGGAGCCGGTGGTGGCTACCAGCGACGCTTCATCTGTAGGTGGTGTCACAAGGACCACCCCGGGCTCGACTGTAAAGGGAATAAGGTGGAGTGCAACTTTTGTGGAGTGTATGGACACGGGCATATGAGTGTTACCGGAAACCCTGCTAGCAGAGCCTATAGGCCCAATACCAGGGGCAAGGGCAAGACCGATCAGGGAGCTGGATCTGACGGTAGAGAAAGGTGTGCAGCAGCCGGCGGACAAGAACCCACGGGTGACCCAGAAGTCGGGACCCACTTACACATGGTCGACCGGACGATGAGCCTGAACCCTCATCGAGGCCAGGTACCACTATAACCATTTAGTAATAAAAACTACCTGCTTACGCATTATCATGCATGCTTGGTGAATAAATGAGTTAAGTAAGAATAAGATGAGATTATAACTTAAGTAAGATAACCTACTACCACTTTAGGAAGATTCAACATCTGCTACCCAATACCATCTACAACTAACCCGGAGCACACCGACATCGAAACCACGGACTTTCCAACCGAACAATGTCAGGTATCCGCCCAGGTATGATTATTAAGGGGATACTGACACCCGAAGCACAAATAGCCATCATCAGAAGATGCAATCAACTAGGAATGGGAGGGAGGTTTTACATGTACAGGAGTACCCAGGGGGAGCAAGATGAGATTAAAAATGATGAGCTTGGGCAAGGATTGGAATCCGATGCCAAGAATTACCAAACCACGAGGATGCAAGATGGAGTCTACCACCGGAAATACCCGAAGAGTTCCATCCATCAGTTATTACCAAGTCGTGGAAATCGCCTCAGCAGTTGGAAGCTGAACGATTCCAGACATACAGGCAGACATTGACTATGCTAAACTTCTAGGTAAGGGGGAAAGGGACGACACCAGGATAAGGATGAGAACAACGTGAGTCATCGAAAGAGGGATACCCGTCGTGTCTTGGTCCATTGGGGATGATGCAGAGTTTTTATACGGCGAGCAGAAGCGTGCGGACCGTGCAGATAAATTGGTACTTAAGTCAGGTGATGTGTTAATTAGGGAGGAGAATCAAGGATGTTATACCATGGGATTAAGAGAACCAATCTGAATACAGCACGTCAGCAGTAATCAATGCGACACATATGAGACCAGGAAGATTAAACTAACCTTTAGACAATATTAGCCAAGTAATGTTAGAATGAAATGAGGAATGAGATGTAAGATTGAAGCACATGTTTGTAAACAGGATGGTCATGAATAAATAACAGTGTTGTTCATATAAATTGTTACGACTCTTGTTATACCATCAATACTCATGAAGCTTGTGAACACAATTAGGTTATGGACTCGGTACGGAAGGTGCACTAAGCATACTTACAGAGGCACAGGCCGACGCCAGCGGTACATCCTCACCGGCACCTTTCCGATTAATGGGATTGAGGCATCAGTTCTCTTCGACTTAGGGGCCCGCATACCTTTGTCTCGGCATCATTCGCGAGCAGGTTGGGGCTAGACGCTGATGAGCTACCCGACTTCACGGTTACGCTCCGTCTAAGGAGAAGGTTCGTTGCACTCATTACTACCGAGGAGCCACTGTTAGAATTAAGGGAGAAGGCTTCCAGTCAGTTTCATGAGTTCAGTAAGCTAGGATTTGATGTTATCTTCGGGATGAACTGGTTGGAGCGGCACAAGGGACGTATCCTCTGCGCCGAGCATAGATTGCTGCTCAGGAGTCCGTCTGGGGTAACAATATCATACCGCAGAGGCCAGAGGCCTTCGACTAAGATCATCACCACCATGGCAATGTATAAAGAATTAAGGAGAAAGGAAGAAGTGTACCTCTGCTATGTAGAGGACATAGAGAGAGACCCTGAGTTCGACCCCGACTTACCGGTAGTGTCGGAGTTCCCTGACTTATTTCCACGGGAACTGCCCGGCATGCCACCCACTCGGGAGGTAGAGTTCACCATCGAGCTGTACCTGGTACCGGACCGATATAGCCAAAGCACCATACCGTATGGCTCCGGCAGAAAAGACTGAGTTAAAGGAACAATTGAAAGACTTGTTAGATAAGGGATTCATTAGCCAAGTGTTGTCACCATGGGGAGCGCCAGTCCTCTCGTGAAGAAGAAGGATGGTAGTCTCCGCCTCTGCATCGACTACAGAGAGCTGAATGCAGTGACAGTGAAGAATAAGTATCCACTACCCCGCATTGACGATGTTCGATCAGTTGAAGGGAGCATCTGTGTTTTCCAAGATTGATCTCAGATCGGGGGTATAATCAGATAGCCATTAAGGAGGGAGACATTGAGAAGACGGCATTCCGGACACGATACGGCCACTATGAGTTTATAGTGATGCCGTTCGGTTTGTCGAACGCACCGGCGAAGTTTATGGATCTGATGAACCGCTGTGTTCCGGGAGCAGCTGGACAGTCGGTTGTGGTGTTTATTGATGACATTTTGATATACTCGAAGTCTAAGATTGAACATGAGGAACATTGAGGAGAGTATTAGAAATATTGAGGGAGAACCAGCTATATGCTAAGTTTCCAAATGTGAGTTTGGCTTGACCAGGTCTCTTTCCTAGGTCATGTCATCTCAGATGCTGGGATCGCAGTGGATCCAGCAAAGATTGATGCCGTACGTACTTGGCCAAGGCCGAAGACTGTTACCGATATCCGGAGCTTTCTCGGTCTGACAGGTTACTACAGGAGGTTGTTAGAGATTTCAGCAAGGTCGCGAAACCGATGACCAGTCTGATGAAGAAGGATGCACGTTCTTGGTGGACAGTTGACTGTGAGAGATCATTTCAGCGCTTGAAGGACTCACTGACCACTGCACCGGTCTGAGCATCCTAGACGGTACAGAGGGCTTTGAGGTTTATTGTGATGCATCCGGCAGAGGGCTGGGTTGCGTGCTCATGCAACATGGCAAGGTGGTGGCATATGCCTCACACCAGTTGAAGAAACATGAGGAGAACTACCCCATACATGATTTAGAGCTGGGAGCTAGAGTCTTCGCTTTGAAGATATGGCGTCACTACTTATATGGGGTTAGTGTCACGATCTACACCGATTACAAGAGTTTGAGATACAATTCACTCAGAAGGAGTTAAATCTTCGACAGAGGAGATGGTTAGAGTTTCTGAAAGACTATGACATTGACCTCCAATACAAAGAGGGAAGGCCAATGTTGTAGCAGACGCCCTGAGCCGTCGAGCACACTCACTCCATTTGCTAGTTTCTTTCTCCAGCTTGGTGATGAGGTGGTGCAAGAGGCTCAGAGGACAGATGAGTACATGAGAGAGGTCAGACAGAAGCTGACAGATGGTACCTTTGAGAGTCAGAAATACGACTTCAGACTCATGATGATGATCTGATCAAACTTAAGGGCGGTTATGCATACCACGGGGCAACAGGATCTGAAAGACCGTATACTTAGAGAATCACACTGTTCTTCAGTTTTCATCCAGCCGGCAGCCTCTAAAATGTATAAAGACATGAAGAGATACTTCTGGTGGTCGGGGATGAAGACAGATGTTACCGAGTTCGTCTTGAGGTGTCCCACATGCCAGAAGGTGAAATTCGAGCGAGCACAGACGACCGGGCGGAATGGTATAGTCGATGCCAGTTCCGGAGTGGAAGTTCCATGATATCCATGGACTTCGTAGTTGGGCTTCCACCTGCTAGGGGAGGTCTCAACATGATAGGGTGGTGGTGGATCGCCTTACCAAGTAGCCGATTCATACGATGAAGGATACTTGGAAGGTGACTAAATTAGCTGAGTTATATGAGAAAGAAATCATGAGACATCACGCATACCAAAGACCATAGGTTAGATAGAGATACCAGATTCCTTCGAGGGTACTGGAGAGGCTACCAGAGAAGCGTTGGGTACAGAACTCAAGCTGAGTACCGCGTTCCATCCTCAGACAGATGGTCAGACTGAGCGTACTATTCAGACACTTGAGGACATGCTGAGAGCGTGTGCCTTAGACTTCCAGGGCAGTTGGATTGACAGATGGTACCAGGAGACACGAACACAAGATGGAGCGATGCCACCGACAATCCCCAGAGTTTCAGAACTCATCACACAAGCAGTAGAACTTGCACAACAATGCGAACAGATCCAATCCCCGCACTTGAAGCGGACCTTTGTATCGTCAACTTCTAGAGAAAGAAGGATGACTTGGGTTACACCAAGACAAGGACGAGACAGCGGAATCTCTTAAACAAGGAGTGCCCGTAGTGTCTGGTCCATTGGTGATGACGCCGTATTTTTGTATAGTGAGTAGAAGCGGGTGGACCTCGCAACAGAAATTGGTATTGAGATCAGAGATGTCGCTAATCATGGGTGGAAATTCTAGGATGCTGTATCACGGGATCAACAAGATCAAGTTGAATATGGCACCGCCGGCAATAATCTGCCAACACACACATGAACCAGGACGCCTGAACCTCACCTTAGAAAGTATTAAATTCATAATATCGTGTAATGTTTTAGTAACGGTATTAGAGACACGGCATGTATGATGGTTGGTTTAGCAATAAAGAGCAGTGTTGAGTAATTCCACTTGTGTCCACCATCAATACTTATCCAATGTGAATTCAATAGGTTGTGGACTCGGTACGAAGGTATCCTGAGGCATCCTCACCGAAGCACATGCCGGCAGAAGCGGCACCATCTTAACGGGAACATTCCAAGTAAATGGCATTGATGCCAATGTGTTATTCGACTCCGGCGCCTCTCACCTTTTGTATCACCATCCTTTGTGAAGAGGTTGAAGCTAGATGCGGATGAGCTACCAAACTTCATGGTTACTCTCCCATCGAAGGAGCGAGTAAAGTGCACCAAATATTATCAATCAGCCACCATCGAAATAAAAAACGAAGCGTTTCCCATTTCCTTCATCGGAATTCAATGGATTGGGATTCGACTTAATCATTGTAATGTGGTTGGGCGGCACAAGGGTAGAATCCTCTGCGCCGAGCATCGGTTGCTGCTCAAGAGTCCGTCTAGGGTGTAATCTTACCGCCAGAGACCGAGAGAGCCTCGACCACACTCATATCTGCTATGGGATGTACCAGGAGCTCAGAAAGGGCCACGAAGTAATCTGTGTGTTATTACAAGACCTGGAGAGAGATCCAGAGTCAGTGAGAAGTACCATTGTATCCGAATTTCCTGATGTATTCCCTAAGAGCTACCCGGCATGCCACCTCCAGAGAGTGGGGAAATGAAATTGATCATTGCCAGGTACCAGTCCCATTGCTAGGGCACCGTACCGCATGGCACCTGGAAATGACCGAACTAAAGAACAATGCTCGATTTTCTCGACAAAGGTTATATGCCCGAGCGTATCACCCTAGGGAAGCACCGGTTCTCTCGTGAAGAAGAAGGACGGTGTCTCCGTGTATTGACTACTGCGAGATGAATCGACAGTCAAACAAAAACCATGCCTCACGCATCGACGACTATTTGACAGCTGAAAGGAGCATCGGTTTCTCCCAAGATTGACCTCCGTTCTGGGTACCATCAGATAGCAATCAAGGAACAAGACATTGAGAACGGCATCCGTACCAGATATGGCCACTACGGTCCGGTGATGATGCCATTCGGTTTGTCAAACGCACCAGCAAAATTCAGGACCTCATGAACGTATTCAGTGAGCAGTTGGACACTTCAGTGGTGTCTTCATCGACGACATACTGATACTCAAAATCACCAGAGGCATATGAAACTAATTGAGGAGGGAAAGTACTAGAGGACACTGCGCGAGAACCAGTGTATGCGAAGTTCTCCAAATGCGAGTTCTGGTTTGATCAGGATCAGCTTGGCATGTCATTCGGCGCAGGTGATCTCAGTTGACCCTTCTAAGATATAGAAGCTGTACGATCATGGCCTAGACCAAGATGTACGACATTAGGAGCTTTCTTGGTCTAGCCGGTTACTACCGGAGATTTGTAAAGGATCTCAAAAGTCGCTAAGCCCATGACTACACTGATGAAGAAAGATGCACATTTGTATGGACAGATGAATGCGAGCTATCGTTTCAGAAACTAAAAGACTCATTGACCTCAGCGCCCGTCCTTACTCTCCAGAGGCACAGAGGGATTTGAGGTATATTGTGATTCATCAGGCAAAGGAATGAGATGCGTACTCATGCAGCATGGCAAGGTTGTAGCTTATGCCTCCCGCCAGCTGAAAAAAGCATGAGGAGAATTACCCGACACACGACTTAGAGTTAGGAGCCTTGTCTTCGCCTTGAAGATATGGCGACACTATCTCATGGGGTAAGCATCACCATCTACTTCGACCATAAGAGCTTACAGTATGTATTCACACAGAAAGAACTGAATCTGAGACAGAGAAGATGGATGGAATTCTTTCAGATTACGACATCAACCTGCAGTATAAGGAAGGGAAGGCAAACATGTAGCCGACGCCCTGAGCCGTCGAGCACACTCGCCTCCATTTCGCTACTCGCTTCTTCTAGCTTGGTTGACGAGGTGCGAGACGCTCAGTTGAGCGCGACCCTTACAACGAAATCAGACAAAAGATCGAGAATGGTACATTGAGAAGAAAAGTATGACTTCAAGCTACACGAAGATGGTTTGATTCGGTTGAACGGCAGGCTATGCGTCCCCCGAAGCAATGCAGAGCTAAGGGATCGCATCCTGCGAGAGTCACACTGTTCCACATGTCAGTCCATCCAGGAGCCCCAAGATGTACAAAGACATGAAGAGGTACTTCTGGTGGTCTGGGATGAAGTCTGATGTGACAGAGATGATTGAGATGCTGGACATGCCAGAAAGTAAAGTTTGAACATTAGACCGGGCGGAATGGTACAATCGATGCCAGTTCCGGAGTGGAAATTTCATGATATCTCCATGGATTTTGTTGTAGGACTCCCACCTGCTAGGGGAGGACTCAACATGATCTGGGTTGTAGTCGATCGCCTTACCAAGGTTACCAGATTCATACCGATGAAGGACACCTGGAAGGTAGTGAAGCTAGCTGAGCTATTCGACAAGGAGATTATCAGACATCACGGAGTCCCGAAAACAATAGTATCTGACCGCGACACCAGATTTCTTTCGCGATACTGGAGAGCTACAAGGGAAGCGTTGGGTACAGAATTGAAGTTGAGTACCGCCTTCCATCCTCAGACCGACGGTCAGACAGAAAGGACCATCCAGACACTGGAGGACATGCTTCGGGCATGTGCCTTAGACTTTCAGGGGAGTTGGTTAGATAAGCTTCATCTTATCGAGTTCTCGTATAATAATAGTTATCACGCCTCGATTAAGATGTCACCTTTCCAAGCTCTGTACGGTAGACCTTGCCGTACACCCTTGTGTTGGGATGAGTCAAGTGAAGCGGTCATCATAGGACCGGAGTATCTTGAGCAAGTACAAGCTGAAGTTCAGCAGATTAGAGCTAACATGAAGGCAGCCCAAGATAGACAGAAATCCTATGCGGATGTGAGACGACGCGACATTGAGTTCGCCGTGGGCGACCAAGTGTTCTTGCGCGTTTCACCTATGAAGGGTGTCTTCCGTTTTGGTCAGAATGGCAAGCTAAGCCCAAAGTTTGTAGGGCCGTACACTATCACCGAAAGAGTTGGATCCGTAGCCTACATGTTAGCATTACCTGAGGACTTGGGGCGTGTCTATGATGTATTTCATTTGTCACAACTCAAGAAGTACATTGCTGATCCTTCTCACGTCTTAGAGCCCGAGAGACTATCCATCGAGCCGACTATGCGATATGTTGAAACCCCAGTGAGAATCCTGGATAGAAAGACCAGAGACACTCGCCATAAGTCTATACGAATGGTGAAGGTCCTATGGTCAAACCATGATGTCGAAGAAGCGACATGGGAGTTGGATGATGCCATGAAGGCTAAGTACCCACAGTTATTCATAGACTAGATAGTCTAGTATTTAGCAATACGGGTACGGGTCGTACCCCTTTTAAGGGGGGTAGAGCCCTTTTGCTTTTGCATTGCTTCGGGGTAAGCATTGCTTAGTATGTAGGCATTGTAATATGTTTTGTATGGCACATGTAGTGCAAGTGAACTTGGTATGTATGTATGTATGTGTAATGTGTAGTGTATGAATGTATTTGTACGATGTATGATGATGTTTGTGTAATGTGTATTGTGGATTGTAATGGTGTATTGTGGAATGGTATGAATTGAAAATGATGGATTGTGTATGTGAACTGTGTATGTTGCTGAATCGTGTATGTTTGCAATGTGGAATGGAGTAAACACCGCATAGGTGGTAGTAAGATGCATTATGGCAATTGGTTTGCCTAATGAGTAGAATTAAGTAAACTATTAACCTTGAACAACTTTGAGGGCAAAGTTTCTTAAGGGGGGTAGATTGAAATACCCCGTAATTAAAAATAGTGATTAATTAGGCTAATGAATAATTTATAAGCTTAATTAAGTATAAATAATCATGAGGGAACAAATCCTGAAGAAAACGGATCCTTAAAACGGATTAAAATCACTAACGAACCTTAAAGCGTGTTTTTCGAGGTAACCGGGAAAACGTGTCTTTAAGCGGGTCAAATAGACTCGTAACAATTTTGGTCAACTAAATAATCTTTAATAAATATTAGTGAAGCTTTAGGACCAATAAAATCAATAAAACGAGAGATTAGTAAAAACTGTCAAAAATGGGAAATTGTGGGGTAGAAATATAAATAACACAAACTTATGTGTCCAATAATGTAAAAAGAATTTTTAAAACCCTTATGGGTCTGTGTGTGTCCGATCCCACACCCCTCTCTCACACTCTATTAATTCCCCCTTACTCATAAAACAACAAAAGTAATAAAACTACTACCTTACCTACTTTGTTACTCTCACACTCTCACACTCTCTCTCCTATCTCTCATTTCTTCCTCCACGTACAGACCTCACCCTCACTCTCTCTTTTCTCTTCTTCCTCCTCCAGCGATTTCCATGGCATTTTGAAGCAAACCCACAAAACTCTACTTCTCTCCTCTTGTAACTCCCTCAAATCTCCTCCAAAAATTACAAAACTTGCACCTCTCCTCAAGAGCTACATTCCTATCTTTCCAAAATTCGAAAACAAGAACTTTCATCTCCATGGGTATGGAGCATTTGGAGCTTCAAGACCACCATTAGAACCACCTCTTCCTCCTTGTCATTTTAAGGTAAAAATCTGCTTGAAACTCCATCCTTTTCTAGCTCTTAAGGGCAAAACGAAAATGAAGCTAAAACCTTGTTTGGTTTCTTTGCACCCTAGCCAATTTTGGCTTGTTGAAGGAGTTGGAAATCTTGTTCTTGAACCACTCCAAGTTTCATTTGCACCCTTGGAAGGTAATGAATTTTCTAAACCCTAAAACCCACATTAAAAGCTTAAATAATGTTAGGGTTAATTTTTAGTATTGTATGGTGTATTTATGAATGGGTTGTAATGTTAGATTGTTGAGAAACTATAACCGATAGAGGGAGAAGGAAGGAACAAGAGGAAGAAGAGGAACTAGTAGAAGAGAACAAGGTAATTATACTCTCCTTTGTGTAGCTTTGTAAATGAGTATGTAACAGATTTTTAGAAATGAAAATGTGTATTGTGAAATGGTAATGCATTAGTATATAATGTGTAAGGGAATGCAAGTGTTTTGAACCTTGGAAAACAATTTAAAAACTGTTACAAACAGATTGGGAATGAGAAGTAGTGTGCAGGAAATTTTAGTAGTGTTTAGTGTTTGGGAATGGTGTATGGAAGCTTGTATATTGATGTCTATTGAAACAGGTGAAATAGGTGTTGAATTGTGAACTAGAATATGTGGTGAGAGTATAAAAATATAGGGGAGACTATGGCAAAATTTACCTAATCGGTCTCAAATAGGAGCTGATCTTTATGCGATTAGTTGTGTCCGGATTAGAGCATTAGTCTGCTGCTAGTTCTAGCAACTGGTTAGGATTCGTTAGACTTAGCCGTTGACGAATTAATTATAGTTCCTGAGTTTATTGCAGAATAGGGAAGAGTTTATTAATAGATTAATAAAGTGAAGGTTTACAGAACAATCCGGGGTACTTCCTTTTATTTAGGGTTTTATTCTTTATTTATTTTCTTAGTTTATATTGATTGTTTTATTATTTTATATTTGTTTGTTAAGTTATTCTTTTCGTTAAATTTAGTAAAACTTGAAAAAGTGACGTTTCATGTTTTCTTAGTTTAGTTTCTCAGTTGGTAAATAAATTGTCAATTAATTGAACGAGGTCCCTGAGATCGACAACCCCACTTAATTCACTATTCCGCAAAACGATAGGTACACTGCCTAGGTAGAGATAGTAACACATATTTCTGCTAACAAGACTTAGTGTGTTAGAAACTAGGTGAAAAACTTATGTTGTAACAGATTTTAATTGAGTTAGTTTGGTGGGTAAGTTATAAGAGGTGAGTAATGCATTAGGAGTGTTAGAAATGACATTAGAAGAGGGAGTTATAGTTGGGAAGAGTTAGAGGAGAAATCTGTAGCAAAATGCAACTAGGGAAGAAACTAGTGTGAGTGTTGTATGAAACTTGGGAAATTATGTGAGTGAATGAGTATAGAAATGTGTAAAGAGTTAATGAATGAACTAAGGTGTATTAGGAGGTCTAATTAGTGTTATAACATGTGGGAATAAGTGTAGGAAACAATGGGGAAGTAATGGGTATAAGAGAGGACTAAAAACAGAAATTAAAATGCAAATACAGGGTCGGACCGAACTTGCGACCGGACTTGCAAGTTCGGTCGAGCCCAGATTTACAAGACGGGAATGCTTCTGGAATCGACCGGACTTGCGACCGGACTTGCAAGTTCGGTCGGAGCAGAAAATTTTCCCGTCTGAAAGCTACTGGAATCGACCGGACTTGCAAGTTCGGTCGGACCAGAAAAATTCCCCGATGAAACCTTCTAGAATGGACCGAACTTGTGACCGGACTTGCAAGTTCGGTCGGCCAGAAGAATTTCCGTAATCTGAGCTACTGGAATGGACCGGACTTGCAAGGTCGGTCGCAAGTTCGGTCCAGTCAAAATAAAAGAAAAATTTTTTTTTTAAAATTAAATAATATATATATATGTATACCCACATATATATGTGTACATGTATGAAAGCATGCCAACCTTAAGTAAGAAAATAAAACTTAAGGCAAGGGAAAATAAGTAAGTAATGTGTAGGTGTAAGAAGTATAAGGACATAGTAAGTATGAGTTAAGTTAATGGTAGATATATTAATCATTCAATTCTATATATATATAATAGGATTTGATTTGTGACACCGGAAGGACGTTCGGAAACACGTACGACGGTGAACGGTAAGGATTCCTCATGCCCCGTATGCTATCTTGGTTACTCTGATTTGTGTGTTGTGTGCTAATTGATCACCAAATAAGATAAATGCACGAATCGGAGTTAATATTCATACTTGTGAACATGTAGTGTTGTATGTTGTGAATATTTTTCTTAAATCTTAGTTTGTATAATTCATGAAATGTATGGATGAATATGAATGCTTGTATGAATGTTGCAATGTACTGTGACCGATTGTGAATGTGTTTGGGCTTCTAACTTATTCCTAACAAGCTAACCAATCTAACTTAAATTGGTAATTAAATTGGAATGGTAGAAGTCCGATATAGTTTCGGCCACGCGTGAGGATGCGGAGTCACGAGAGGTTGGCTCCAATTCCTGACTCTTAAACTGGTCCGCGGCCCAAATCCCTTAAGTGGGTAGCATCCCGGATTGGTGAGTCAAGTAAATCCCGGAGGTGGGACGACGTAGTCCCCAGGGCCGGATGTCCCGACGACTTAACTTGAGTATGAGTAAGTAAGTAAGAATGAGTAAGTAAAGTGAATGTAAGTAAGTAAGTATAAGTAAGAAAAAGTAAGTAATGAGTAAAAGAGTAAAAGCATTCCGATTAACCCGGATGCATAATTTGGCTAACCTTGTGAAGGTAAGTAAGATGCGTGATATTGTATTGCTGCCTTGGAGTGTGTAATGTATTGAGCATGACTGTATGATGTATATCAAGCATGTATGTATGAAATAAATGAACAGCATGTTTAGTGGATGTCAAATAGTCGGCGTGCCCTAGCTAGCACGCGGTATATGCGGAGTTTATACGCAGCGTTTGCTGAGCCCCTTGGGGCACCATTTTTACACGCAGGTACTCGCGAAGGATGAAAATGTGAAGACTTGGTTTTATTTCTTTAGCTTCTTTTTGGATTGTAAACAATGAATTATGATTGGTGTACTGAGTAGTACATGGCTGTAGTTTTGAGTAGCCGGTGTACCATGGGGTACACCTTTTTGGATATAGAAAGGGATGGTGAATTGGTATAGGTGAGTTGCCGGTAGAAACTCATTCTTTTGGGAAGTTGAATTGGGAGGTAAGTATACACTTAAAATACTCGGTGATCCAGGAATGTAATATTGCTATCTTTTGTAATCAGTAAGTAATGTTTTAGTAGCTCGGTATACTATGTTCATCAGACCGTCACTGTAAGTAGGAATAGCCTTGCTAGCCGTATGGGCGGTTAGCGGCGTTGTATCACCCGCCGTAGTTAGTAGTATTTCCGCTGCGAGTAACTCTGGATTATTGGGACGATTGGACGGTAAGCATAGGATTAGCGGTTGGGGTGTTACAATAATGGTAGTGGTTATTACAAAAAAATAGTTACAAACTATATGTTAGGAGTTTTTGAATGCAAACATAATTTGGTAAAAATAATGGATAATATAATACAATGTATTATAATGGATGGTGAGAAAATGATACAATATGAAAATAAAATATAATCATGCATGCATACATGCAACTATAGGTTATGTACCTAAATTTAATGGTGGATAAGATTAAAGAAATGTAATGAATTAAACTTAACACTCGAAATGTTTTGACATACGAGTTTTAAGTAACAAAGCCGACCGGTGAGAGAAACCCGTAACAAATAACTGTAGAAAACGGGGATGAACTGTCAGGGTTACTTGGTATTCGGAAATACCGGATGTAGTTGGTCATGGAGACTGACTTATAGTTTAATACCGTTTAGATTATACTTCAGACGAGGACGCTTGACGAGCTAGTGGACTACACTACGCATCCTAGGTCTTGGTGAACGGTATGTAAAGGGGTTTGATCCGAGTTGTCCTAAGGAAGCTCCTTGGGCTCGGATTTGGTTTATCACTTGTGTGTGTGAAACGTTTTGGATACATGTATGTGTTTATGGGTGTTACTGCATTAATTATTTATGCACGAGCGTCCTACGGGACTAACACTATGTCGACTATAGATTGACTTATATAAACATACATATACGTTATTGTGATGACATGACGGTTACTTGATATAATACCAATAGTATTAATATTAAGTATATGGTAACCTAAGTAAAATACTTAGGAACGAGTCACGACATTGTCGGTCTCCAGAGCATGGATCTCGAACATGAATATAACCTAGATTACTTCTAGGTATGCATGAGACCCATTGGGCAGCTAATTAATAATTATTCTCCATAAGACTAAGAGCAGATCTTAAACATTATGAGAGAGAGATGGTATGAGTTGAGGTGAGGAATCCCGGTAGTTTATGAACTACTTGGTTGCGCATTTGTGATCACTGAGGGGTTTCCGATTGGATTCCGCTCCAGGTTATACCCAACAAGCCCAAACTAGATCGTGGGTCAGGTGGCTACGGGCCCTTTATATGGACGCCTTACGAGGCTAAGTGAATAGTCAGGGGCCTCCGGACCTCTGGAGAAATGAGCACCTTTGTGTGTACGGGAGGACTACTGTCCATGGTGAGGTTATCGGGTTGTCTTAACATGACGCCCAATTGGTATTAATTAAACATGGTTTGGATGGAGCCTTAAAGGCCAAGCTAAATTAATTGTGGAAACTGTACGCTACGGCGATTGAAATACCCCAAACCTTAGTATGTTGTTTAAACATTTAAATATGGTATATTAAGACTAAAAAGAGTCTTAGAAACATTAGTAAACAAATTTAAACAATAGAAAACACAAAAGGTGCTTTAAGGTCAATAAAGGCCAAAATGTGCTCTAAGCTTGGGATAAGCTTGGTTAAGACCTAATGAACTTACCAAGACCTTGTTTATATACTAATGAACATATTAAACCAATTACCAAAGAAAACCAAGCTTGAAAACAAGTTAAAACACAAAATGTGCTTTAAGGAGTCTTAAAGCACTTTTTTGGAAATTGTCTTGTAAATGTGTTTTGAATGGCTAAATGTCCATCATTACTCTTTAATTAACATGTGTACTATATAGTATCACATTTGGAAGTATATATCAATGGGAAATCAAAAATTTCACTTCTATGTGCCTTGTTTTTATGAATAGTGACTTTAATAAGCTAGTTTATAACATATGTTGTTATAAGTAATTAAATGAGTCATCAAAGACTAAAATACCCCTAAGAGCATAAAGGGGGCCGGTTTTTTGTAAGTGTGGTGACTCACCACTCTTGTTAACATGTTAAGTAAATAAAGAAGACTACTTAAGTTACTATTTACTTTAAGGTATAAATATCTTCTAAAAGCAAAACTCATCTTCATTTCTCCCTTCCTTCTTCATTTCACACGGTTGCAAGCTCTCTTCTACCTCTTCTTCATTCTCCATTTACGGTTTGCAATAGTACACACCAAGACTCCATCTTTGACCACTTGTATTTTCTAGCTTACTTAACCAAATCAAAAACAAACACCACCATTCTCTTCCCCTCATCAAGCTCTTCATTCCTATCTTCTCAAAACTTCAAGACCACCATTTAGGTGCCATGGAGTTCCACCATTGAAGGAGCTTGAGCTTATATTTCTACATATTATTGGTCTCCTTTGCTTCTAGGTAAGGAATCTCAAAGAAAAATGATGTTTCTTCCATGTTTTTATCTTGACCGAAAATCACTCTTAATGGAGTCCTTATGTTGCTTTGTTCTAGCTTCATTCCAACCTTTCATGGACTAGGTGGAGTCCTCTCTTGATAGATATTCAAACTCTCTTCAAATACCAAGGTAAAACAACTATCTTAATGCTTTTGAAATAATGTGAAACTAGGGTTTACAATGAGATGAAGCTTAAAGCTTGTATACTCATTAATCATTTGTATATGTTTAGAAGTTGACAAGCAACTAAAAGCCTTGCCAATTTAGTCAAGGAAACAAGAAAGAAGTTTGTGAGGAAAAGAGGTAAATATGCTAACCTAATGTGGTTTAAAGTCTTAGGAGAAAAGAGCTTGTATTGCTTATGGAAATGATTTAAGGAGCCAATGGTGAATGACTTAGTAAAATGTTCTCAAGGGCTTAGTAAAAGGCATATGTATTGTTGGGTGTATTTACAGGTCAAAGGCAAATATATTGTGGAAATTCAGTGTTTATGATTTGTGCATCTTAAGGGCCTAAGAGCCATGTTATTTAAGGGCCTAAGTGCCATGCAATTTAAATTGTGCACTATATTGTGATGTAGTGCTAAATGTGTGAAGTTTGTGTATAAAAATGTGTTTGATGGATTTTAGTGTTCATGGTTGTTTGATGGTGAAGACAATGTGTCTTGGTTTAGTAATGTTCTAGGAGAGGTCATGTCAAAATTTAGGTAATAAACAAGAAGTTTTAAGGGTTTAAAATGAGTTTGGTAAGTTAGGAAATGTTTAGAATGGCTAAGTCTTCAACTAGTGGAAGAGACATGCATTAAGGTGTTTTAAGATGTGAAAAGGGCTTAGGCAATGTTCTAGAGGATTTTATAATGCAAATGAATGTTTTGGGATACCCCGAAGTCATTTGGACTTGTGTTAAGATTTATGTAAACTTTGGTGAACAAGGAGAAAGCGTAGACTTGAAAAAGGATTTCAAGAATGACATAAGGAGTTAGTTGTGAGAATAGATGCTTGAGAGATGATGTTGTTGTGGTGAGGGAGTATTTTGGCATAAGTGATCATCTTAGGTATGAAACACCACTTGGAGACCTAGGAGAAAACATTATAAGTGTTAGGAATTTTGGGAAGAAATGAGTAAAGTTTTAAGGAATTAGAAATGAGTTTATGAGTGTTTAAGGATGTCTTAAGGTGGGTTTGAAGTGCCCAAATGAGGTTAGGGTGTACTAGGATATATGAGGTGAAGTTTGGAGTTAAATGAGCAATGAAAAATAAGGGTCTGGAGCAGACCGAACTTGCGACCGAACTTGCAAGGTCGGTAGAGCCCAGTTTACCCTGTGAGAATTGGTTTCTGGAATGGACCGACCTTGGGGACCGGACTTGCAAGGTCGGTCGGGCTTGTATTTTGTGTACGAATTAAGTTTCTGGAATCGACCGACATGGGACCCGGGGGCGGACTTGGCAAGTTCGTCGTGCCTGAATTTTCAAAGGGAAGAAACTCTCGGGAATGGACCGAACATGCGACCGAACTTACAAGGTCGGTCGGAGTAGAAAATTTTGACGGTAATATGTTCTGGAATGGACCGACCTTGTGTAAGGTCGGTCGGTAAGGTCGGTCGGACCAAAACTTGTAAAAAAAAAAAGAAACAAACAAGAATGGCTTAAGTAATAAACCCAAGGGGGTATAATGTAGGTGATCAAGTATAAGTTAAGACATTAAAACATGTCATATAAATATGTTAAAAACTTAATAAATTTGAAGTTAAGTGAGTAATTAACCGACATTCTTAAACATGTATAGGAGTGACCTACGGTGGAAATCAATCGAAGCAAGGACCAAGGTATGGTTTTCTTGCAGTCTGTTGCCTACCGGTTTACACCGGCTTGTGTGTTGTTTGTTTTTCTGTGTGTTTATGACGTTATAAGACTTAACCATGTAATGAGTTTACCGTTGTTCATATTATTGTGATGTTATGATGTGACTCATTTCCCTTGTGTGTGTCTAACGTGACTTACCACCAGTTGTGTATTGTTTGTTAAGTTCCACCGTGAACTTCTAACAAGTGCTAACTGGGAAGTGAGGAATTCGGTTGTCCGGTCATGCAAGTAAGTTAAGAGTAGATATCTGAATCAGATTCGACTCTTATGTTGTTAAGATTGTCCTCCTTAATTTGGCGTTCGATCTCCCGCTAGCTTCCTCCAAAGCTTACCTATTCTGACTTATGATCGGTTTAGTGGGAACATGTGTTTGTGTGATGTGTTCGGGTCACTATATCCGAACCATCTGTGACTTAAGTTACTCGTTCGAATAACAGAACGGTAATGAGTGTGTGTAACGAGCTTATGTAACACCCCTACTACGCACACAACATTACTTGAAATTGCAGCGGAATTTAAACAACTAAACAGTAACTAAACGATTGGTGCTACAACGCCGTCAACCACCCATGTGGTTAACAAGGCTGAGTAAATACAAGTGTACCGGTCTGATGATCAGACTCCCGAGCATAGAACTAATAACCATAAATACATCAACATAATACCGAGTGTTTACATACTTCCTTCACTGTAAAACATCACTGTAAACCATCACTGTAAACCGTTCATAACCAAATATATAACGCCACGGGAGCACAGGCGCATCCCGGGCCAACATCCAAAAGTAATCAAAAGTAACCTGCATCCTAGAATCTAAAGCCATTCCGCTTCTTACCTAAATTTTGACATGGATTCTCCTAGAACATTACTAAGCCAAAACACATTGTTTTCTCCATTAAGCACACAAGAACACCTTAATTCACCAAGAACACTCTCACACACAAAGTTTCACCAAATTTACACTACATCACAATATAGTGCATAATTTAAATTGCATGGCACTTAGGCCCTTAAAATGCATGGCTCTTAGGCCCTTAAAGTGCATAACTCTTAAACACTGAATTTCCACAATATATATGCCTTTGACCTGCGAATACATACAACAAGACATATGTTCTTTTACTAGTCTCCTTGAGAACATTTCACTAGGTCATTTACCATTTGCTCTTTAGGTAGTTTTAACAAGCATTATAAGCTCATTTCTCCTAAGGCATTAAACTACATTAGGTTAGCATATTTACCTCTTTTCACACAAACTCCTTTCTTGTTTAGAAATCGGCTAGGTACTTGATTCCTTGTCAACTACTAAACAATATACAAGCAATGAAATGACTATACAAGCTTAATGCTTCATCTCATTGCAAACCCTAGTTTTTACATTGTTTCAAAAACATTAATGTAGTTGTTTTACCTTGGTCTTTGAAGAGAGTTTGAATATCTATCAAGAGAGGACTCCACCTAGTCCTTGAAAGGTTGGAATGAAGCTAAAACAAAGCCATATAAAGAGCACCTTCAATGGGTATTTTCGGTCAACAACAAAACATGGAGGAAATGAAGTTTTTATTTGAGATTCCTTACCTAGAAGCAAAGGAGAGTACTAATATGTAGAAATACAAGCTCAAGCTCCTTCAATGGTGGAACTCCATGGCACCGAAATGGTGGTCTTGAAGTTTTGAGAAGATAGGAATGAAGAGCTTGATGAGACTAAGAGAATGGTGGTGTTTGTTTTTGATTTGGTTAAGTGAGCTAGATTTTACAAGAGATCAAAGATAGAGTTTAATGGTGGTGGTGTGGTAATACCATGGAAGAGAATGAAGAAGAGAGGTTGAAGAGAGCATGGAACCGTGTGAATGCAAGGAAGAAAGGAGAAATGAAAGTGAACTTACTTTTTGAAGATATTTGTAGTTATAAAGTAAAAAGTACTTTAATTAGTTATCTTTATTTACTTAATATGTTAACAAGAGAGTGGTGAGTCACCACACTTAAGAAAACCGGCCCCCTTTTAGTACTTAGGGGTATTATAGTCTTTATTTGTCAATTTAATTACTTATACAAACATATGTTACAAACTAGCTTATTAAAATCACTATTCATAAAAACAAGGCACTTAGAAGTGAAATTTTTTATTTCCAATTGATATAGACCTCCAAATGTGATACTATATAGTACACATAATAATTAAAGAGTAATGATGGACATTTGGCCATTCAAAACTCATTTACAAGACAATTTTTCAAAAATGTGCTTTAAGACTCCTTAAAGCACATTTTGTGTTTTAACTTGTTTTCAAGCTGGGTTTTCTTTGGTAATTGGTTTAATATGTTCATTAGTATATAAATGAGGTCTTGGTAAGTTCATTAGGTCTTAACCAAGCTCAACCCAAGCTTAGAGCACATTTTGGCCTTTATTGACCTTAAAGCACATTTCTTGTTTTCTATTGTTGAAATTGTTTACTAATGTTTCTAAGACTCTTTTTAGTCTTAATATACCATATTTAGGTGTTTAAACAATATACTAAGGTTTGGGGTATTTCAATCTACCCCCCTTAAAAGAACTTTGTCCTCAAAGTTCACACTTCCACATATCCTAAATGTTAGAACACGGGAATACTTATAAACAATACTTCCATACATCATTAACAACACACTTACATAACATTGGACACAAGGTCCGTACAACATAACATCGGGTACATAACATTGGACACAAGGTCCATACAACATCATCAACATCATTCAAACTCAGCGGTCTGTAACATAACAGGGTAACAACATGACAACACACACAGACAATGTATCCAAATACATGTCATACACATAACCGAAACGGCTCTACCCCCCTTAAATAGGGGTACGCCCCGTACCCTATACATACAAACACTAAGAAGTAAACAATGACGGGTACTTCGCCTTCATCTTATCTTCCAGCTCCCAAGTGGCCTCCTCAACGTCCTGGTTAGACCAGAGAACCTTCACCAGTTTCACAGACTTATGGCGAGTGTCTCGAGTCTTAGTATCCAGAATCCGTACCGGAGTCTCCACTGATCGCATGGTCGGCTCTAAGGTTAGCCTTTCAGGCTGAAGCACATGAGACGGATGAGACATATATTTCTTCAACTGGGACACATGAAATACATCATGTACCTTGCCCAGCTCGGCGGGTAGATCAAGTCTATAAGCTACCGGGCCGATCCGCTCCGTCACAACATAAGGCCCCACATATTTCGGGCTCAACTTGCCTTTCTGGCCAAAACGAAACACTCCCTTCATGGGGGATACTCTCAAAAATACCTGATCGCCCACGGCGGACTCCAGGTCACGTCTGCGCACATCTGCGTACGACTTCTGTCTATCCTGAGCTGCCTTCATGTTAGCCCGGATCTGGCGAACTTCTGCCTGAACTTGCTCCAGATACTCTGGTCCTATAATGACCGTCTCACTCGACTCATCCCAGTATAATGGCGTGCGGCATGGTCTACCGTACAAGGCCTGGAAGGGAGACATATTGATCGAAGCATGGTAACTGTTGTTGTAGCTAAACTCGATCAGATGTAACTTATCAATCCAGCTGGTCTGAAAGTCAAGTGCACATGCACGTAGCATATCCTCAAGTGTCTGGATGGTGCGCTCACTCTGACCATCGGTCTGTGGGTGAAATGCTGTACTAAATTTCAGTTCGGTACCCAATGCTTCTCGTGTTGACTTCCAATATCTCAATAAGAATCTGGTATCTCTGTCAGATACAATCGTTTTCGGTACCCCATGATGCCTTACAATCTCTCTGTCGAAGAGTTCTGCCAATTTTGCCACTTTCCTGGTGTCCTTCATCGGTATGAATCGAGCCACCTTGGTCAGTCGGTCAACAACAACCCAAATCATATTCAGACCTCCCCTTGCAGGCGGAAGCCCTACTACGAAGTCCATAGATATGTCATGGAACTTCCACTCAGGCACTGGCATTGGCTGTACCATACCACCAGGCCGTCGGTGCTCAAACTTGACCTTCTGACAAGTGAGACACCTCAACACATAGTCATTCACATCCTTTTTCATTCCAGTCCACCAAAAATATCTTTTCATACCCTTATACTTCTTTGAAGCTCCAGGGTGAATCGAAGTAGTAGAACAATGGGATTCACTCAATATGCGCTCCTTCAACTCAGCGCTACTCCTCGGTATACACAATCGGCCATTAAGCCTAATCAGGTCATCATCATGGAGTCTGAAGTCGTACTTCTGACCCTCGAATGTGCCATCAATAAGCTTCTGTCTAATCTCCAACATGTACTGATCCGTCATCTGAGCACTCCGCACCTCTTCAACCAAGCTAGAATGAGAGACTAGCGAATGGAGAGAGTGTGCTCGGCGACTCAGTGCGTCAGCTACCACATTTGCCTTACCCTCCTTATATTACAGATTAATATCGTAGTCATTCAGAAATTCAACCACCCTTTGTCTCATGTTCAACTCCTTCTGAGTGAACAAGTACTTTAAACTTTTATTGTCAGAATAGATTGTCACACTTACCCCATACAAATGATGTCGCCATATCTTCAATGCGAAGACAATGGCACTGTTATACCCAAAATTTTGACCCCCTGGTTAGGGTCTACGAGGTACTGGTGTTGTGAGAGGCATTTTAATCAAGCGGTGAGGGATCCCGGCCCGATCGGCGCGTTCCATGGCATGGGGAGCAGCTTCGTCACTTTCAGGGGCGTTTTGGTAATCTTTAAAGGCTCCTAAGACCTCTTGTAAGCTTTCTCTCTCCTCCAAAGGATGCCCAAATCAGCTTGAAACGCTTTGATATTTTAACCCATGATAGAGGATGACATTTTAAGCATAATGGCGTTGCAATTTTGATTTTTCGAATTTCCAATAATTTTCTAGCAATTTCTGACTGAATCTGACGGGAAATTCAATTTAAAAATATTCCAATATTCAAAAAATTCGGTTCCACCTCAGAAAATTCATAATATCCATCCTTGACATGTGGTTAAAATCTCACAGCAAATTCATTGGGGAAGTCACTTAATTAAAATATCAAAAAATCTACTTTTACTAGATTTTCTTTATCTTTAAGAAAGTCTATATAAGGGGATAGGTTTTTGGATAATAGGAGAACCTCATATGCTCAAGAACCCTAGAGAGTCAGGAAACACAGCCTCCTCACTCTCTCTCACGTTTTCCAACACCCGGCCACCCAAATCATACCGAAAATCCCCCGAAATCACCATCTAAACACGTTTTCCAATCCCCAAAGCATCAATAGTCATCAAAACCCCACAAAACACCACCAAAACGTGAAGAACAGCAGAACAACCAACAACCAGAAGCTTGGGTCGAAATCCTCTCGGGTCTGCCATCAACGGAGCACTCGACGAATCCCGGTGTGAAGAAACATTGTGAATCCGAAGGTAAAACAGGTAGAAACTCCACTTCCTAATTCTCCACGGTATTATCTGCCTTGCCTCAAAATTTGGGCTCAAACTAACCTTCGTACGCTTCTGTATTGTGTTTATTCAAGCTTCTGTCCAATAATTGTTTACCAAGTTTCGTGCATAATTCGAATTCAAATTAGAACTTTCGATCACTAACGCATTGTACATCTTTCAGGCTACACACCATAAAATTTGAGCCAAAAACACCTTCGGGAACAGCCTTAACGCCGCCGTCCGAGGGCGTTCCGCACCCACGGACGTCATGTCCGGGGTCTCGGACTCCTTGTCCGTAAGCCGGACGCCCACGGACGGCGGCGAGTTTTTTTAAATTTTAAAAATTTAGGTTTTTCTAATAAGTCCGGGCCCACGGACGGCCTGTCCGTGGCCCCGGACTTTAAAATTTTTGTTTTCTATTTAATTCGACTTTTATTTTTCATATCGGTTAACAGGGTCCGTGGTCTCGGACATTAGGTCCCGTGGCCACGGACGGAAACAAAATTTGACCTAATTCTGCCTCCGAACCCCTAGTTTAGGTAATTTTAATTTCCACTTTTAGTTTTCTGTCAAAAAATGCTAAAAAACACAAAAAAACAAAGCTCGCGCACTAGTTAGTTTAAAACGACTCGTAATAAGCCGTAAATAAACCCAGTAGAGGAAAAACGACCTAGGAAGGGTAATGAAAGTAATTTGAACCCTAATTAAGTCGAATATCAAGCCCCGAACCGAACTCTCCTTTCCTAATTTGATCTAGGTAAAAATTAGGTGGCGACTCATAATAGGTTCCAGTGAGCACCTAGGTTTTAATAATTGTTTTTGACATAGTTATTAATCTTAGGTTATAAGTGGACCTAAAACCCCGATTAGATCCTAATCAGCTTTAATCAACATAGGATAGGGTTTAAAATCGAGGCTCACAGACTGGCGACTCTGCTGGGGATACTTCTTAATTTAACTTGTTTTAATTTTAAGAAAGAGGGCTTAACTCGAAAAATGTTTATTTATGGCTTTATTACTCTGTTTGTTTACTTTCGTGGCGCACTTTAATTTTCCGCACCTTGGCATCATATGAGGCGAGGTCCACACAAACCAATTTCACCCCGGGACCCCGTTTGAGGGTCCCCTGTCAGGGACTCACACCTTTTAGGTGATGTGAATAAGCGGGGGAAAAGAGGAGGGTGTTCGTCCAACCACACCCCCTTAATCCTGGGCTTTAGCCCCAAGCGTTTTCCTGGTAGTGCCCTTACCTAGCCTTTTGGTCAGTCAAAGACCCGACCGTAGACGCACCACCTTCAGGTGATGTGAAAAGTGGGGGAAGCCCAAAGAGATAGAGTGCAAGCCCTATTCCTTTGTGGTGACCTGGGCCCGCGCCCCGAGACCTCTCCGGATTGATCCATACCCAGTTTGATTTAAACGTCTAGTGAGGACATGTTGAATTTGTTGTGGCCTTGTTTGCTTTTGATCGGCCCACTACCCAGCCTAGAGATTGATAGGAACTTCTCCTACATCGACCTAGCCCAACACGAATTGGCAGCTCTATTTGTTTGCGGCCCAGAGGCCCTGTTGGTTTAACATGTGAGTCGTTCGGGCTTCGGCTCAAAGCAGACTAAGGTGATTTCTCTTCCGGCCAATTTGAATTATCCAATTAGTCCTAGGCCCATAAAAAAGAGATCCACCTGAACTTGAGATAACTCACAAGTCCTGAAATAAAACCTTTTTCGGTTTAGCAACCATCTTCTCTGGCCCGAAGAAAGTTAGGCCCATTTATGATTTAGGGACCATTCCAGCTCATGTGCTTTACTTTATGCCCAAACACATTCCGGCCCAAGGGCTCATTCTAGTCTAGGTAGACTTCTTATCATGACCCTAACCCAAAATCCTAGATCTAGGTGTCATCTTTTAGGCCCAACCAAAATCACTCGGCCCAAATTCCAGTTCACATATAGAACAATCATTCTGGCCCAGTACCACACTCATAACTCATTCCGTTCGAGCCCATAGACCAATTCATAGTTTTGGCCCATGAGCTTCGGTTCATAAAACATTTGGATCCAGGATAGTTTGCATAACTCATTCATTCCAGTTTCCGGCTTCAAAGCCCAACAAGAGCATCAAACAAATCTAGACTTCAAGGCTTATCCTTCGGCCCAACGGCCCATTCGCGGTCCATGTGATTTCTTTCAGCTTGTTTGCTCAATTCCTGGATTCAGGCCTACATGTCCGTTCTAGTCTAGGAATCACTCTAGTCTATGCACTTCACTCCCAGTTTGGCGAAGACTCAGGCCCAATTGCTTCCTACATAACCCATAGGTATTCCTAGTTCGGACATCTTACAGGGCCTACTCGAAGTTTGGAAGGAAGACGATCACAGTCATCTTAGCGACATCCCAGCGGTCAAGAGCTCGAGTCTTCAGCATGCCGACTTCAGACGGTTCAGCAGGATTTCGATTCAATAGAAATTTTAGGGTTCCTATGCATTCTACTGCATAACCTGCCATAACACTCATCTTTCAAATGCACCTCTCATGTTTTTCAAAGAATGATCGTTTTCAAACCACTAATAAGAAGCATCGATTTTGTTGAATCATCTTCTTCCTCATGTTCACAAATGAATGACTTTTTCAAGTCTAAATGATAACACAAAAAAAAAGGTTTTGTTTCACACAAGTTTCTTTTGAGAAAATGGTTCATGAATTAATTATTTCCCGACAATGGAACACAAAGACTTGTATTTTGTTTCTGAAGTTTTGAGCATGCCTTACCAAACCCCACATCTTATCCCAAAACATCCAAATAACCCCCAAAGCGGTTCCAAATCCATATCTTTTAAATTGTCGTCACTAACCCCAAATCGATACTGGGGGCAATCTGAGTTTAGGTTCGTCATCTTTCATCTTTCGTTTAAGCGTGTGAACTAGTCTCTGAGTGAAATTCACGAGAGTGTCTTGAGCGGAAAAACCATGAGCGAACGAGCGTGTCATTTTTACACGACTCCGGTGAGACCACATCCAAAGGTGAGGTAAACGGCATAACTCCGACCGAAGGAGATAATTTGTAAATTTACGCTTAGACCTGTGAAAAGTAACAAAGAACGGATATACAACTATCAGGAATGACGAAGCACCTAGGTACAGCACCACATGGCCAAAAGCTTGCAAACCCTGTCATTAAACCCTAGGCACCCCCGCTGAGCCTTTCATATATCCCTTTTCGATATTATGAACTCCACAAAATAACCCAGCCAATGATGAATGTCCGACCCGGTGACCAAAGGAGGCGAGGAGCCCGACTCTCAGATAACATTCTCATCAGTCCAAAGAAGCAATGCCGCTATCAGCATGACAAAGCGATCCGCAAATGGTCCCAGAGTGACACAGGATCAAAAGAGCTCACATCAAAACAGCTCTCGAAGCCCAAAACCGGGAAACACAAGAACCCCGAAGGCAAAGCCAAGAAAGGATAAAACAAAAGGCAAACCCGAAGTGCCTCGAGAAAATCCAAATGACGAAAAGAGAAATGGTGCAAAGGACAACTTCAAAAGTCCAGGTCCAGAAGCTCGAAAACAACGTCAACATGAAGCAGCCAGACGACTTCAAGACAAGGAAGATGAATCCGAGAGAAGACGCAAGTTGCAGCTTTGGTCACCCATTTAAGCTCCACATACCTCAAATATCCCTCCATGATCCCGTTGTCTTTCATCACACCCCATGGCCACGTTATAAGCCTCAAAGACTTCCGACTTGGTAGTTGTGTATCCAATCACGTGAAAGTAACAGATCGAATGCGTAAATTCATCAAATATCAAATTCAATGGTCTACAAGTTGTGACCGTAAGTGAGAAACGAGTGTAAACACCAAACACGTCGAGTGTAGGTTAGGAAGCACCAAATCAGAACATAAGCCTTGACCCTGTGAGGACGAGACTCGTTCGCACGTTTGATCAAAGAAAATACTGGGGGTGATCGATTGCCATGAACTCTAGCTCAGATTGTCTTAAGGGAAAAATACTGGGGGCAATTGTTGGTTCCAACAATTGCTATGACAACACCAATTGGAACCCAAAGCTCAAACATCACCACCATCATCCCACCACAGGCCCACATAAGCCCTTACCTTCACTTCATCACTCCACAGGCCCACATAAGCCCTTACCTTCACATCATACACCATACCCCACCGGCGGCATGTTCATCTCGTAGGAGATAAATTACAAGTCCGAAGTCTATAGTTAGGAAATGATAATTTCACTTTCCTTTTCACTAAACAGAATTTTCATCAAACACTGCCACGTTTGACACCTCTTTCAACAATTTCTTGTCTTGAACAACTTTCCTTCAAACACTTCGGTTTCATAAACCTCATCATGGCCACATTTGGCACACTTTCTAGCAATGTCTTGCTTTGGACAATTTTTGATCCTTAACATTGCCATGTTTGGCACATTTTCCATCGATTTCTTGTTTTGGACAAGTTTTCCTACACTTTGATTGTATTTTGACATGCACATCATCATTGCCACGTTTGGCACTTTCATAATCAACTTTCATCATGACCATTTGCATAAAGTTTACCTTGCATCCGTCCGTACGAAACTCCTCATCATAGACCAGAGATACAGATTCTCGCCCCGAAGATACAGATTCTTCAGAGATACAGATTCTCGCCCCGAAGATACAGATTCTTCAGAGATACAGATTCTCACCCCGAAGATACAGATTCTTCAGAGATACAGATTCTCGCCCCGAAGATACAGATTCTTCAGAGATACAGATTCTCGCCCCGAAGATACAGATTCTTCAGAGATACAGATTCTCACCCCGAAGATACAGATTCTTCAGAGATACAGATTCTCGCCCCGAAGATACAGATTCTTCAGAGATACAGATTCTCGCCCCGAAGATACAGATTCTTCAGAGATACAGATTCTTCAGAGATACAGATTCTCGCCCCGAAGATACAGATTCTCGCCCCGAAGATGCAGATTCTTCAGAGATACAGATTCTCACCCCGTAGATACAGATTCTTCAAATTCTCACCAGAGTAGCAGAACTCACCCGAGTAGAAGAGCTCAATCCTATAGGCTCGTCATAAGACCTAGATCCATCCTTTAGGCTCGTCATAAGACCTAGATCCATCATTTAGGCTCGTCATAAGACCTAGATCCATCCTTTAGGCTCGTCATAAGACCTAGATCCATCCTTTAGGCTCGTCATAAGACCTAGATCCATCCTTAGGCTCGTCATAAGACCTAGATCCATCCTTTAGGCTCGTCATAAGACCTAGATCCATCCTTTAGGCTCGTCATAAGACCTAGATCCATCCCTTAGGCTCGTCATAAGACCTAGATCCATCCTTTAGGCTCGTCATAAGACCTAGATCCATCCCTTAGGCTCGTCATAAGACCTGGAACCATCCTTTAGGCCCGTCATAAGACCTAGTTGCATTCCCTTAGGCTAGTGGTAAGACCTAGAGTTACCCTTTAGCTTACCCACTCTCATCAAACACATTGCATTCATTTCATTCATATAGGCTCGTCATAAGACCTAGTTGCATTATCCAGGCGCGTCACAAGACCTGGCGACAGAAAGTTGGCGAGGTGATGGCAATAAATCCTCCTTTTGCGATGTCAACTTATTTTTGGGATCAACGAATGGTGGGCGAAGGCAATAAGTCCCCAGGGTTTTTACCAGGAGTTATCCCTGCACACCGGCTTGGGGGGCGATGGCAATAAGTCCACATTGGGTCCAGCCAGGAGCATCAGCACGGGTTTTCGGTCCCCAGAAGCATCCGAGCATCATCAGCATTATCATCAACATTATCATCAACATTATCATCAGCATCATCAACATCATCAGCATCATTAGCATCGTTACCATTCCAGCATTTTTGCATTTGCATGCCACCTAGCTATCATCATTATAGGTAGTTAACGCCTTAGGATCGCTCGACATCATCTCATTCATTATAGGTAGTCAACGCCTTAGAATCGCTTGACATCATCTCATTCGTCATAGGTAGTCAACGCCTTAGAACCACTTGACAACATCTCATTCATTGTAGGTAGTCAGCGCCTTAGAACCGCTTGACATCATCTCATTCATTGTAGGTAGTCAGCGCCTTAGAATAGCTCGACACAACTTATCAGTTTTCTGATAACATGCAGGGTCTTGGAAACATTTGAAATTTTGGGGTATCACTCAGGCATCAACTAGCCTTCTCACTTTCATTACAAAGTCTAGTTGACGGGGGGCAATCTGTTATACCCAAAATTTTGACCCCCTGGTTAGGGTCTACGAGGTACTAGTGTTGTGAGAGGCATTTTAATCAAGCGGTGAGGGATCCCAGCCCGATCGGCGCGTTCCATGGCATGGGGAGCAGCTTCGTCACTTTCAGGGGCGTTTTGGTAATCTTTAAAGGCTCCTAAGACCTCTTGTAAGCTTTCTCTCTCCTCCAAAGGATGCCCAAATCAGCTTGAAACGCTTTGATATTTTAACCCATGATAGAGGATGACATTTTAAGCATAATGGCGTTGGAATTTTGATTTTTCGAATTTCCAATAATTTTTAGCAATTTCTGACTGAATCTGACGAGAAATTCAATTTAAAAATATTCCAATATTCAAAAAATTCGGTTCCACCTCAGAAAATTCATAATATCCATCCTTGACATGTGGTTAAAATCTCACAGCAAAATTCATTGGGGAAGTCACTTAATTAAAATATCAAAAAATCTTACTTTTACTAGATTTTCTTTATCTTTAAGAAAGTCTATATAAGGGGATAGGTTTTTGGATAATAGGAGAACCTCATATGCTCAAGAACCCTAGAGAGTCAGAAAACACAGCCTCCTCACTCTCTCTCACGTTTTCCAACACCCGGCCACCCAAATCATACCGAAAATCCCCCGAAATCACCATCTAAACACGTTTTCTAATCCCCAAAGCATCAATAGTCATCAAAACCCCACAAAACACCACCAAAACGTGAAGAACACAAGAACAACCAACAACCAGAAGCTTGGGTCGAAATCCTCTCGGGTCTGCCATCAACGGAGCACTCGACGAATCCCGGTGTGAAGAAACATTGTGAATCCGAAGGTAAAACAGGTAGAAACTCCACTTCCCTAATTCTCCACGGTATTATCTGCCTTGCCTCAAAATTTGGGCTCAAACTAACCTTCGTACGCTTCTGTATTGCTGTTTATTCAAGCTTCTGTCCAATAACTTGTTTACCAAGTTTCGTGCATAATTCGAATTCAAATTGAGAACTTTCGATCACTAACGCATTGTACATCTTTCAGGCTACACACCCATAAAATTTGAGCCAAAAACACCTTCGGGAACAGCCTTAACGCCGCCGTCCGAGGGCGTTCCGCACCCACGGACGTCATGTCCGGGGTCCCGGACTCCTTGTCCGTAAGCCCGGACACCCACGGACGGCGGCGAGTTTTTTTAAATTTTAAAAATTTAGGTTTTTCTAATAATGTCCGGGCCCACGGACGGCCTGTCCGTGGCCCCGGACTTTACAATTTTCTGTTTTCTATTTAATTCGACTTTTATTTTTCATATAGGTTAACTAGGGTCCGTGGTCTCGGACATTAGGTCCGTGGCCACGGACGGAAACAAAATTTGACCTAATTCTGCCTCCGAAACCCTAGTTTAGGTAATTTTAATTTCCACTTTAGTTTTCTGTCAAAAAATGCTAAAAAACACAAAAAAACAGAAGCTCGCGCACTTAGGTTAAAACGACTCGTAATAAGCCGTAAATAAACCAAGTAGAGGAAAAACGACCTAGGAAGGGTAATGAAAGTAATTTGAACCCTAATTAAGTCGAATATCAAGCCCCCGAACCCGAACTCTCCTTTCCTAATTTGATCTAGGTAAAAATTAGGTGGCGACTCATAATAGGTTCCAGTGAGCTAGCCTAGGTTTTAATAATTGTTGTTATGTGACATAGTTATTAATCTTAGGTTATAAGTGGACCTAAAACCCGATTAGATCCTAATCAGCTTTAATCAACATAGGATAGGGTTTAAAATCGAGGCTCACAGGCACCCAATTCTTAGTCGTGGGTAGGGTAGTTCTCTTCATGCTTCTTCAGCTGTCGGGAGGCGTAAGCTACGACCTTCCCGTGTTGCATCAACACACACCCATACCCCTACCTGATGCGTCGCAATAGACCTCAAAACCATCTGGACCGTCTGGTAATGTCAGAACCGGTGCAGATGTCAGAGCATCCTTGAGACTCTAAAAAGAACTCTCACAGTCGACTGTCCACTCGAATGGTGCATCCTTCTTCATTAAGGAAGTCATCGGCTTCGAGACACTGGAGAAGTCCTTTACAAACCTCCTATAATAACCTGCCAGGCCGAGGAAGCTCCTGATATCGGTAACTGTCTTCGGCCTAGGCCAGGTGCGCACTGCATCGATCTTTGCCGGATCAACAGAGATCCCGGCTTCAGAAATCACATGACCAAGAAAGGATACTGGTTCAACCAAAATTCACACTTCGAAAATTTAGCATACAACTGGTTCTTCCTCAATGTTTGTAACACACTTCTCAGGTGGCTTTCATGCTCACCTCTCGATTTCGAGTATACAAGTATAGTCGATGAAGACTACCACTGACTTGTCCAACTGATCTTGGAACAAGTGGTTCATTAAGTCCATGAACTTTGCTGGTGCATTTGATAAGCCAAACGGCATAACTGTGAACTCATAATGCCCATACCTAGTTCTGAATGCTTCTTTTCGATATCACTGTCACGGATGGCAATCTGGTGGTATCCGGATCGTAGGTCTATCTTGGAGAGTACTGATGCTCCCCTCAACTGATCAAATAGATCGTCGATGCGTGGTAAAGGGTAACGGTTCTTCACCGTAAGTGCATTCAGCTCTCGATAGTCAATACACAGGCGGAGGCTACCGTCCTTCTCCTTCACAAAGAGGACCGGCGCTCCCCATGGTGAAACGCTAGGGCGGATGAACCCCTTGTCGAGTAGGTCTCTCAGCTGCTCCTTGAGCTCAGTCATCTCTGCTGGAGCCATACGATAGGGCGCCTTCGCAATTGGTCCGGTGCCGGAACCAAATCAATCTCAAACTCCACTTCCCGTGCTGGCGGCCTGCCCGGCAGTTCCTTAGGAAATACATCAGGAAACTCCGACACTACCGGCACATGTGGGCTAAACTCTGGATCTCTCTCTATGTCCTGGACATAGCAGAGGTATACATCACTCCCCTGTCGTAATTCGCGATACATAGCCATGGCGGTGATGATCTGAGTCGAAGGCTCCCTGGGCCTCTGGCGGTAAGATATGGTAACCCTAGATGGACTCCGAAGAAGCAGACGATGCTCGGCGCACAGGATTCTACCCTTGTACCGCTCCAACCAGTTCATCCCGACAATCACATCAAAACCAAGTCCGTCGAACTCTATCAAGTCGATCGGAAACTCTTCACCTTTGATTCGTACAACAGCATCTCGGTGGTAGCGGGTACACCTGATCCGCTCTTTCGAAGGGAGAGTGACTAGAATGTCTGGCATCTCATCACCGTCTAACCCCAGCCTCTTCGCAAAGGATAGCGAAATAAATGTATGTGTGGCTCCGGAGTCGAACAAGATCGAAGCGTCCACGCCATTGACTGGAAAGGTACCGGTGAGGATTGTGCCGCTCTTGCCGGCTTCTACCACATTGCAGACACTCAGTATACCTCCCGTTCCGAGTGCACAGCCTAATTCATTGGCAAACTAATAAGTATTGGGTAACAACACGGTTTATATTCTTCAAGCAACTCCACTTTATTCATGAACACACTCTTTTTACAACATTCGTTGGCTTATACTGTCGCCATGATTAACACTTACAACATTCTTAACATACACTGGTTTATCACATCACATAATTATACAAGGCTTAAAACTGTCTAAAGGTCAAATTCAAACGTCCGGGTTTCATGTGTGTGGCATTGATCACTGCCGACGGTGCGGTATTCAGTTTGATCTTCCTGATGCCATGATATAGCATCCTTGACTGCCCACCCATGATTAACACATCTCCCGATTTCAACACTAGCTTCTTTGCGAGATCAGCACGCTTCTGCTCGCCATACACAAACACTGCGGTATCACCAATGGACCAAGACACCATGGGTACTCCCTTACTTAGAGACTCGGGTGACTCGTCCTTGCCTTGGTGTAAACCTAACCGTCCACCTTTCTGGTAGAAGTTCACAATGCATAAATCTGCTTTCACACTTGGAATTGAATCCGTTTCAGCTTGTTGAGCAATCCCTACGGCGTGGTTAACGACCGCAAGGAACTCCTCAGGTATACTTGGTACAGTTGCTCCATCTTCAGCTCGCACTTCTTGATATGTCTTGGTGTAAGGGTTCCAGTCCTTACCCATGCACATCATCTTCAATTGCATTCTTGATCCGTTCGGGTATTCGGGTGTGTAGAAACCTCCTGGTTTTGCTCCAAGTTCGTCGCATCGTCTGATGATATGGATTTGTGCTTCCGGTGTAAGGTATCCATTTAAGAGTACCATACCTGGTTGGATGACCTGACATTGCTCCATCGGAAAGTCGGTGATGTTGATGGTGTTTTCTTCAGGGTTTGGTGTGGGTGGGATTGGATAACATATATTGAAGGTTCCTTTAAGTTTAGAGTACTCTAATTAGGTGACTTTCACACTATACTTTAATTATTCACTCATATGGTTGTTTACTTAAACTCACTAACACACATGCATGGAATGCGGTATGCAAACACTTATTACATTCAACAGTTTAGGCGGTACCTGGTCTAGAAGAGGGCCCTGGCGCCTCAGATCGGTCCACCACATTCAGGGCGGCCTTGCTGGACCCCGACCCCTTCCCCTTCTGGGACTCTGTGTACCTCTGATCTGGGGGTGGCTGATTCGCCGTCTTCGGGCTATCGGTGGTCGCAGTGGTCTTAACCTTCCATTGCCCCTTGGGCCTGTAGTTTCTACTGTTCGGGTTCTGCCAGCATTCATAGTCGCGGTGACCCATCTTCTTGCAGTATCGGCACTGCACATCATTACCCTTGCAGTCCTTGCCGGGGTGGTCTCCGTTACACCACTTGCATTAATAGTGGCGCTCCGGTCCAGAGCCCGTGCTAGCTGCTATCACAATACACAATCAACACTTGTTTCACAACTTATCAACATACACTTCAACTTATCACACAGGATTAGATAATTACCCTTAGGTGGGTAAGAACGTAGGGGCTTGGCCGCATACGCATAGGTGAGCTGCAGTGGCACCTCAGCAGTGGTGGTCTGGGTCTGGCCCTTGCCACCCTGTTGCTGTCCTTTCTGGGACTCGGGGTATGACTTCTTCTTCTTTCCTCCCCATTGCCCTTGCGTGCCTTGGCCCTCGTTCATAGCCTTGCGCTTGAGCGCACTCTCCTCGTCCCTCAGACGGACGGTGATCTCCACAATTGCAGCGGCATGATAGCACTCCTATATTTAGGGTGTCAGTTATGCCCCGCCAAATAAATTCACAACACATTAACACATTGTACACACTTATTCACATCACACTGTTGTCCCATTACCTGCAAAGTGGTATATCCAGTTGGCCCCATGCCATAGCGTAGGCGGTAGTTCAGTCCGTTGTAGAAACGGTTCACAAGAATCCGGTCTGAGTAACCCAGATCCGGTAGCAGGTGGATAAGTCCGATGAAGGCTGAGTAGTACTCATCTACCGTCATCTTATCCCCTTGCCTCAGATTGTCCAGCTCCAGGCGCTTGGCCTCTTGCACGTGTATCGGGTAGTATTTGGCTCGCAGCAGAGCCGTGTACTCCCTCCACTGAAAGGTCGGGTCAGCCATTCTGCCCTCCCGTACTAGCTTCCACCAGCTCTGTGCCGAACCCTTCAAGTAATATGCGGCAAGTCGAACTTTTACCTCCTCAGGTACTGCTAAGGTTTCGAAGGCGGTCTCCATTTCGGAGATGTACGCCTCCAGCTTACGGGGATCGGTCTCCCCACTGAATGAGGGTGGCCTCAGATCAGCCAACGCCTTGACCCAGTTGGTCTCTCGTGGGGTGGTGGTGGTGGTGGTTGAACTCCGGGTGTTTGCCCCTGCTGAATCGCAGCTACAAGTTGGGGTACCATTTGGGCTACGGCGGCTACTACTGCCTAAGCCATAACCTGAGCCGTAGTATTCTCACCCTGGTCACCCGTATCTCCAGTACCGCTTCAGCGGCCTCTACCTCACGGTCTACCTGCCATCTGAATTCACATGAACATTTATTAGCACTTTGCTTGCACACTTATCGGTCCAACGGTTGTAACGTTTTTCCCGACCATAAGGTATTCCCACACTTAGTTAGTGGTTAACCTTTCCATAACTGTTCACTTAGGTAACTGTAGTAGGTTTCCTAACTCGGTATATCCCTAAGCTCGGTATTCTAGTCATCAGAGCGATACTTCGCTCTGATACCACTTTTTGTAACACCCCTACTACGCACACAACATTACTTGAAATCGCCGCGGAATTTAAACAACTAAACAGTAACTAAACGATTGGTGCTACAACGCCGTCAACCACCCACGTGGTTAACAAGGCTGAATAAATACAAGTGTACCGGTCTGATGATCAGACTCCCGAGCATAGAACTAATAACCATATATACATCAACATAATACCGAGTGTTTACATACATCCTTCACTGTAAAACATCACTGTAAACCATCACTGTAAACCGTTCATAACCAAATATATAACGCCACGGGAGCACAGGCGCATCCCGGGCCAACATCCAAAAGTAATCAAAAGTAACCTGCATCCTAGAATCTAAAGCCATTCCGCTTCTTACCTAAATTTTGACATGGATTCTCCTAGAACATTACTAAGCCAAAACACATTGTTTTCTCCATTAAGCACACAAGAACACCTTAATTCACCAAGAACACTCTCACACACAAAGTTTCACCAAATTTACACTACATCACAATATAGTGCATAATTTAAATTGCATGGCACTTAGGCCCTTAAAATGCATGGCTCTTAGGCCCTTAAAGTGCATAACTCTTAAACACTGAATTTCCACAATATATATGCCTTTGACCTGCGAATACATATAACAAGACATATGTTCTTTTACTAGTCTCCTTGAGAACATTTCACTAGGTCATTTACCATTTGCTCTTTAGGTAGTTTTAACAAGCATTATAAGCTCATTTCTCCTAAGGCATTAAACTACATTAGGTTAGCATATTTACCTCTTTTCACACAAACTCCTTTCTTGTTTAGAAATCGGCTAGGTACTTGATTCCTTGTCAACTACTAAACAATATACAAGCAATGAAATGAGTATACAAGCTTAATGCTTCATCTCATTGTAAACCCTAGTTTTTACATTGTTTCAAAAACATTAATGTAGTTGTTTTACCTTGGTCTTTGAAGAGAGTTTGAATATCTATCAAGAGAGGACTCCACCTAGTCCTTGAAAGGTTGGAATGAAGCTAAAACAAAGCCATATAAAGAGCACCTTCAATGGGTATTTTCGGTCAACAACAAAACATGGAGGAAATGAAGTTTTTATTTGTGATTCCTTACCTAGAAGCAAAGGAGAGTACTAATATGTAGAAATACAAGCTCAAGCTCCTTCAATGGTGGAACGCCATGGCACCGAAATGGTGGTCTTGAAGTTTTGAGAAGATAGGAATGAAGAGCTTGATGAGACTAAGAGAATGGTGGTGTTTGTTTTTTATTTGGTTAAGTGAGCTAGATTTTACAAGAGATCAAAGATGGAGTTTAATGGTGGTGGTGTGGTATTACCGTGGAAGAGAATGAAGAAGAGAGGTTGAAGAGAGCATGGAACCGTGTGAATGCAAGGAAGAAAGGAGAAATGAAAGTGAACTTACTTTTTGAAGATATTTGTAGTTATAAAGTAAAAAGTACTTTAATTAGTTATCTTTATTTACTTAATATGTTAACAAGAGAGTGGTGTGTCACCACACTTAAGAAAACCGGCCCCCTTTTAGTACTTAGGGGTATTATAGTCTTTATTTGTCAATTTAATTACTTATACAAACATATGTTACAAACTAGCTTATTAAAATCACTATTCATAAAAACAAGGCACTTAGAAGTGAAATTTTTTATTTCCCATTGATATAGACCTCCAAATGTGATACTATATAGTACACATATTAATTAAAGAGTAATGATGGACATTTGGCCATTCAAAACTCATTTACAAGACAATTTTTCGAAAATGTGCTTTAAGACTCCTTAAAGCACATTTTGTGTTAACTTGTTTCAAGCTTGGTTTTCTTTGGTAATTGGTTTAATATGTTCATTAGTATATAAATGAGGTCTTGGTAAGTTCATTAGGTCTTAACCAAGCTCAACCCAAGCTTAGAGCACATTTTGGCCTTTATTGACCTTAAAGCACATTTCTTGTTTTCTATTGTTGAAATTGTTTACTAATGTTTCTAAGACTCTTTTTAGTCTTAATATACCATATTTAGGTGTTTAAACAATATACTAAGGTTTGGGGTATTTCAGCTTAACATGAGGGTGAACCATTCTCTAGGCTCTTATGTTATTTAACCTTCTTGGTTTGTTATTGTGGAAAGAGTATCCACTGTGTATGTGATGTTGTGCTATGCAATAATAATGCTATGCCACATGTTATGTTATGTTATGTTTACAAATGAATGCCATGTTATCATGACAATTAGTTGCGCGTATCCCGGTAGCCGATGGGCTGCGCGTTAACCATACCAGCCAAGGGTTGCTGACCCCCTCGGGCTCCATATTTTTACTGCCGGATGAGGATCGAGGAAGCAGAGTGGCTGTAGGTCCTAGGCTGCTGATGTACTTTTGGTTATTTTGGATGTTGAGCCCGGGATGCGCCTGTGCTCCCGTGGCATTATATTTGATCCGTTGAAACTACTGTGGCGGTATATTGGCAGTTTACTGTGAAGGAATGTAATTAAATACTCGGTATTGTATATGATGTATTTATGGTTTAGTTCTATGCTCGGGAGTCTGATCATCAGACCGGTACACTTGTATTTATTCTGCCTTGTTAACCACATGGGTGGTTGACGGCGTTGTAGCACTGAAGCGTTTAGTTGTTTATTTCCGCTGTGATCTCAATTAGTTGTGAAGTTCGTTGTAGGGGTGTTACAGCGATTGTACATTGTACATTATACTGTAATAAGTTGGATATGGATGGGGCCTTGAAGGCCAAATTAAATTAAATTAACAATGGATGGTGAACGCTACGGCAATTGTACATTGTACATTATACTGTATTTATTCGATACGTTCGATATACAATTGTGGTTTGTGATATTAAATGAATGTTTGGATTGGATGGTTGGTTGAATGTTTATGAATGTTTTGGATGGTGGATTATGTATATTATACCTGTTTATTACAGTATTGATTATATATGTAAATGGTAAGGCATGAAACCAATCTAATAATAAGATGGTTAAAATGACTAAGTGACCAATAGGGTCCAGGCCCGGCATACTCAGCGTCTATCGCTGATACTACACTCATGTAGGTTGTTGATTATCGCCGAAGCTGAAGTGCGGGAACAGGGTAATTAGAGTTTATTTTAATTACCGTACCTGGAGTTGTATTATGGTAAGGTTATGTATATTCAGGTTTGGGTAGACGCTCACTTGTCGATGTTTATGAATTATGGACTTAGTATGATGTATAGGAGTTTTCTCGTTATCACGGCGGTTAGCAGTTTGTTTATGTTGGAAGTTGGATGTAGTTTGGCTTCGTTGCTCGCATGGGCGAGTAATGGCCGGTGACACCCGAGTGAGTATTGTTTTTATTATTTGTTCTTCCGCTGTAAGACGTTTTATTTATTGCTACGTGAGAGATTATTACGTGATTATGGAGAGGGGTGTTACAGATCAAGTTCCTTGCTAATTTTCAATCCAAGGAAACAAGAATGAAGTTTGGAAGGAAAAGAGGTAAATAACCTTACCTAATGTGCCTTAGGAAAATTATGCTTTAAAATGCTTAACAAGTTATCTAAGGAGCCAATGGTAAATGAGTTAGAAAATTGTCCTCAAAGAGGTTATTAAGGGCATAAGAATTGATGTGTGTATTTGCAGGTCAAAAGCATATATTATGTGGAAAATTCAGTGTTTAAGGTTTATGCAATTTAAGGGCCTAAGAGCCATGCAATTGAAGGGCCTAAGTGCCAAGCAATTTAAATTATGCACTATATTGAGATGTAGTGCAGTTTAAGGCTTAGTTGTGTGTAAAGAACATTTTTGTGTGGATAAGTGTTCTTGAGTGTTTAAAGGTGATAAACCTTGTGTTTTGGGTGTAAGGAAATACTAACGAGGCTATGTCAAAATTTGAGTAGAAAATAAGAAGTTTAGATGTTTTAATGAAGTTTAGAGACCTAGGTTGTACTAGGAATGGTCAAGGCTTAAACTGGTGAAAGAAAAGGAATTAAGGTGTTCTAGGTGTTAAAAATGCATGGGCATTGTCTTGGAGAATTTAGTGTTCATTTTGGTGTTAGTGGTACATCAAGGTCATGGAGGAAAAAAATAGATAAGTCTAGAGACAATTGTTGAACAAGAAAAGAATTGTGTTTGTGAGACTATAAGTGTGTGTTGGAGGGAAAATAGAAAGAGCTTGTGTATTAAAGGATGCTGGGTAAGAATAATGCTTGAGGAGTAATGGTATTGTAAATAAGATAACATTTTGGTTAGTTGGTGTTGTAGGTATAAAACTACCATTTATGAACTTAGGGAAAAATATCACAAGTGTTGGTAAATTTTGTAAGAACTTGAGTAACAAGTTGGATAAGGAATTAGACAAGTTCGAGGTGTTATTTTAGCATTAGAATATACTTAAGATCATATGGGAAGCTTGGATAAACAATGGATGAAGAGAATAGATGACACAAGACTTGAAAATGTCAAATTTGGATTTCTGTTGCAGTGGTCCAGGACCTAGGTCCAGGGTAATGTCCCGGACCATGCATAAATAAGGGCCGAGAATTCAACTACTACCTTGGTCGAGGACTTAGGTCTGGTACTAAGACCCGGACCACCCCCTGATTTACCCCCAAGGATTCCTAGCCTATATTGGTCCGGGACATATAACCAGTATGAAGTCCCAACCACCATACAAAAACCACCCGAGAGTATTACAAAGAATAGGTCCAGGACCTTAGTTAAGGACCAAGTCCCGGACCACTTAAAAACCTTAGTTTAAGGTTAGTTAATGATGTCTAATGATGTTATAAGGTTGTTTAGGACATGTTAGGTGTGTTATAATGACAATTAAAAGGATGAAAAATTATAACCAAGTGTGAGAATAATATAATTAAGAAAAGTGAAGTTGTAAGTTAACCGAAGTCAAGTACAGTAATTAACCGACATTACTAAATGTGTATTGTAGTTGCCTAAGGTAGAAACCAGTCGAAGCAGATACCAAGGTATGGTTTTCTTGTAGTCTGTTGCCTACCGGTTTACACCGGCTTGTGTGTTGTTTGTTTTTCTGTGTGTTTATGACCTTGTAAGACTTAAGTCATGAAATCAGTTTACAGTTGTTAATATTATTGTGTTGGTAAGTTATGTCTCATCTCCCTTGTGTGTGTCTAACCAGACCTAAACACTTGCTTGTGAATTAAATTTAGTTTCAATAATGGTACTTCTAACAAGTACAAACGGGGGGAGTGAGGAGTCTGGTTGTTCCGGCCACGCGTGTGAGTATGGGAATCGATGTCATAACCGGTTCGATTCTCTCTGTATGTTACGGCTGTTTTCCTTTTTGGTTTTCAACCTCCCTTTAGCTTATCCATGGCTAGTTTACTGACTCACGTCAGGCCACAGGGGCATACTATGTTCAGTGTGCTTGGATTACTATATCCGACGCACCTTTGGGTTAAGTTAACCGTTCATCTAACAGGACGGTAACGAGTTATGTAACGAGCTTAGCACAAGTTTGGCAGCAATCGCTAGGCTCTACGGGTGAACTGACTATGTTTTGGTTCGGTTCCAAAATAGAACTATTCGTGTTATGTTATGTGTTAATGTGGTGATGAAATTCTTGTAGCTATGTTATGTTATTTGTAAGTTAAAAATCAATGCCATGTTATCATGACAGGCTGCACGTTAGCCATACCAGCCATGAGTTGCTGAGCCCCTTTGGGGCACCATATTTTTTTCCTATGTTGCAGGATGAGGATCGAAGAGGGCGGAGTGGCTCTAGATTCTAGGTTTGTGAAGTACTTTTGATGGATTTTGGATGTTCGGACCCGGGATGCGACTGTGCTCCTGTGGTGGTATATTATGGGCTGACAGTTATACAGTTATGGATGTAAATCTTAATACTCGGTAATGTTGTTGTATTTATGGTTTAGTACTTATGCTCGGGATAATGTGCATCAGACCGATACGTTTTGTATGTATTCTGCCTTGTTAGCCACGTAGGTGGCTAATGGCGTGTAACACCTAACCGTTTAGTTAATGTTAAGTTGTTAAATATTCCCGCTGCAATTCGATTTGTTGTTTAAGTTCAGTAGGGGTGTTACAGAAATAAAGATAAGTTACTATTTGCTTTTAAAAGGTAAATATGTTACAAAACATACCTCTCTCCTCTTCTTTCTTCATTTCTTCTTCTTCCACAGGTTTCTTCTTCTTCATCCTCCCATAGAAAACATGGGTTCCATCCTCCACACTTCTCCATCTTCCTTTGCTCACCAAATGCACAATATTGCTCCAAATCAAAAACAAACCTAAGATTATTGATAGTTGGAGCAAGGCCTTCCTTTCTATCTTTTCAAATCCTTCAATGCTCAAGTTTGATTCCAAGGAGAAACTCCATTGTAGGGGGAAAATTCAGTTTGAAGAGCTCTTTTGCTTCTTCTTGCATTCAAGGTAAGAAAAAGCTTGAAAAATCATCTTTTCCATCCATTTTTATCATTACAGAGAATTGCCTTCTCATGGAGTCTTGTTTTACTCCTTTAACTTGCTTGGTTTAATCTTCAAGGACTAGTGTGGTCCTCTTTGATTCATTACCAAAGTCTATTGATATTTGTCTATATTAAATACTAAGAAATAATCCTAGAAAATAACAAATCAAAAGGCCGTCAGGTTACAAAAATCCCGGTCACTGTAGTAGAGTTTATGAGAAACCAGGTATCGAACCGAGGGACTATGTGAAAAATAGTCTAATCTTAGCAAAGGTTGTAAATCGGGGGAGAGTTGTTTGTTTTGATCTGTAAATTAAAATAAAGACAATGAGAATTTAAATAACAGCTAAGAATTAAAATCACAGAATATTAAAGGTGGTTACAAATATGGAAGAATGGACTCTGGGTTTAGGTTTTACTCGTTTTATTAATTATGCTAATCTACCGGTTTAATTAAGAATAAATTGGCAAAGTTTCTTTTAGAGTCTTCAGATTTAAACCATAAATCCTAACAACATCGTTTACCAGAACATGTAAGATCTGATATAGACTCAAGCAAAACACATGTAAACGGCTAAGTAAAAGAAAATATAATTTTGCGTGAAATACTAGACTTATTCAACCAGAATAAGCTTTTCCTCAGACATAACAATTAATATGACCTATCCACTTATCACGGACCTGATTAAAATAGATTTCGTAAGACAATTCAATTAACTCATATGATTTATTGTAAAGTGAGAGAATAATATTAATTGTACAAATTATAATTAATTTAACTGGTAAAATAAATTGCATAATTAAAACAAACTAATAATAACCATTCCCCAGAGTATAATATTCTAGCCTGACATATTAAATAAATAGACAGATACAGGAGTGGAGGAAATCATCTGTTGTTGGACTCCTGAAGCTGCTCCGCTACTTTTAATATACTGGACTAGAGATTGCAGCATTTGGATAATACTTGTGGTGGAATTGAAAATAAAATAAAGATGTGTGGTGGAATGGGAAAATAAAATAAAGATGTGGTGGAAGTGAGAATAAGAGAAAATGGAGTATGTGTGTACGTGGGATATGGAATTGAAATGAGAAGAGGAAATGGTGGGGGAGTATGTGGTGTGGTCGATTGATAATATTGGAGCAGATGGAGATGGGTCTAAATAGACTGAAAAAAAGAGGGAGTAAGCAGAGGCGATACGATACAGCAGGTGCGTGATTTCAGGAGCAGAAATTTAGGATGCTGGTGGATGGATAACATTAGGCGCAGCAAATCAGGAAAATAATTGGTGGACGGTGCAGAATTTTCTTCTGCTGTTTCGACGCATGATGGAGCTGTCGCAGTCTTTTTTTTTTGTTTCTTCTTTTTTGAAAAGCAGAGACTGCAAAAGCTGACTTTGAATTTTTTTTTTGAAACACGCGTTCAGTTTTGGAATTTTTTTTTAAAAAACACTCACGCGTTCAGTTTTAGAATTTTTTTTCACTTGTGAACGTCTGCGAATGCAGACTTCACAATTTATTTTATTTTTAATTTTAATTTTAATTTTAATTTTTAAGAAATGCTTCCTTATTTATGTTATATTCTAACTACCTAGATTCTTCATTTGAGCTCCGATTCATTCCCGATTTGCGGCGTTGGAACATTCGTGAGTAGAACTATGCATTTCCACCATCATTTCCTGATTTTATCATATAAATTGGCATCTGTTCTTGCCCAAAGTAAGAGTCATGAAAAGCATTGGATAAGTATGAGAAAGTGCGTAGAAAGTTATACAAAATAAGGATTTAATACCTATAAAACTACATCAATTTCACACTTATCAAATCACCCCACACTTAGCCTTTTGCTTGTCCCCAAGCAAAACTCACAAACACAAGTCTAAGCCAAGCTAATGAAACTCAACTCAAAAGGAAGAGCACGGAAGAAAGACACTACTAGCTTTACTAATCAAGGGGGCAATTCAATTTATTAAGCTCATTTTTTTTCAAAACAAGAAGTCATTCAAAGTTAACAATAGAAAAACAAAACCATAAGAACCTCGCCTTTAGCAATGAGCCAATCCATTTTTCATTCACAAACCATTAGAACGACAAGGGGCATGAAGTAAGATCTTATTCAATCATACTTTTAAATGCCACATACTCTTGATCCATAAAGAGAATTAACTTTTCATTCAGTTCAGCGATTGCACATTTTTTCTCATTTAAGCGCTTTTAATTTCTTTCACCACAGACTTTTCTCTCCACCTATGTAACAGCTTTGGGTCAACTATCCCAGATCACAAGTACCTTAGGTAGCTTGGTGATGAGGCACCCCAAAGGACTTAATAACCAAGTGGACGAGGCCCGACTTTGGATCAGAATTAAAATTAAGCATGCTTAGGATCAGCAGAGTACCTTGCCTTGTTCTTTTTTTTTGCAACCATTTCAATCTAGACATTCCAAGGCTCAAAGCTAAAAACAGGGTTCAGATGGTGAGTATTCTCAATCATTATAGCATTCACAGAACATAGAATTCATTTTAATCAATTAAAACTAGAAAAATTTAAAACTTTTGCACCCCAAGATCAGCTAACCAATTATACTTCCCCTATGGCTTCCTTCCAAATTGAGCAACACAACAAGATTTAAACAAATGCAAGAGAAAAGAGCTCAAAGACACACAAAAAGTAAGCGGCGAAGGAGCTTACCCCACCCCACACTTAGAGTGAAGCAATGTCCTCATTGCTTAGGAAGAATTAACATTGTGCAAGCATCCAACGGGGAAACGAAATTACACATAATAGTTCAGAGGGGAGCATATAAAATATTCCACAGAAGAAAAGGTAAGAATACTCCCCAGAGTCGCTCAGGTGGTGTAGCAAGGCCTACGCCACACTTGAGTTCAACTAAGCAACAAAGTAAGCAAGCTGAGAAATATAATTTGCAAAGCCAGAAGAACTCAAGTGGAACCAGACAAACCATTAGTAGAAAAATAAGAGCAAGGTTCTTGCAAGAAGCATAGTACCAGCTGACACACCACAATCTAAAAATAAAAGAGCAAAATAAACTACGAAAGTGAAAAAAGACTTCTTTTTTTTAATAATATTAGACATATTTAAGCACACATAAAACTTAAATTATAAAGGGAAAGCAAACACACAAAAACTGAATGTAAGTTAAGCAAAAATAAAGAGAGGAGAGAATGCTTCCTGGAAATTTAAAAGAAGTGGTGGGTTGCCTCCCACCAAGCTGCTATGTTTTAAAGTCTCAAGCTAGACTCTCAGTCCGATTAGGAGAAAGAGGAAGAGGAGTGAAAAGGGTCCCAGAACTTCCTAGAGCTAAGTTGCACAGCTTTCGGAATTTATGCTTTAATCGCCATGGGAGAGACTTCTTCTTAGTTGGTGCTGGCTCTGAAACAGGGGTAAAAACGTCGTGTTCCTGGATAAAAGAAACTCTAAACAAGTCAGTAGAAACATCAGCAGGACAAGTATACCTCTTTAGACGGGCCCCATTAACTTTCAAGGTGTCACCCGTCTTGTTCTGTAGTTCAAAGGCACCATATGAGGTCATACCAACATTCCGGAAAGGACCAACCCAGTGAGACTTGAGCTTCCCAAGAAAAAGCTTTAACCTAGAAATGTAGAGTAGAACAAAGTCACCTACTTTGAAATCTCTCTTGAGGATCAACTTGTCATGGATCCTCTTGGTTCGTTCCTTATAAATTTTAGCATTGTAGTAAGCTTGATCCCTAAGCTCTTCTAGCTCAGAGAGTTGCAACTTCCTTTTCTCACCAGCAGCAGTCATATCAAAATTTAAGGCCTTGATAGCCCAATAAGCCTGGTGCTCAATGAAATACCCCAAACCTTAATATGTTAATTAATTGTGTAATTATGATTTTCTACGGCTAATTAAGTCCTTAAGAACATTGGTGAAGAAATAAAAACCAAAAAGAAAAAGAAAATGCGTAAAAGACACAAAACGTGAAAACGCATATTTAATTATATTAGGAGACATATAACCTTCACTAGGGTTATAAATATATTTTTATACCCTAATTACATACTAAGAACATGTGGGAAAATTCCGGAAGAAAACGGATCCAAATAATACGTTAAAACGCTAACGGAGTCCTAAAGCGCGTTTTTTCGAGAAAACCCGAAAACGTGATTTTAAACAGTTAAATGACCCCGTAAAAAAAATTATAGTTCATCGAATAACTATAAATAAATATTAATGGAAGCTAAATAGCCATTAAAATTTAAAGAACGAGAAAATTCCGGAAAACGGGCCGGTTGGTGAATAGTGCAAAACCGGGTAAATTACAAGCATTTCTGTAAATAACGAAAACGCTCCAGCTTGTATTATAACAGAGGGCCGGTTTTACAGTATAAATCAGCTCTCTCACACACTCTTGACTAGTTAGCTAATTAAATAAGCTAGAAAGCATAAAGTAAGACAAAAGAAAAAGGTACTAAAGTACCTTTATCTTCTCTCTCTTCTCATTTTCTTTCTTCCTCTCGTGCTGCCCTTTCTTCTTCCTCTGCCGATTCCTTTTCCTCCCTCTCTGCTGAAACGATTTTGAACTCCTCCATGGCAGTCCATCTTCCCAAGCTTGCCCAAGCTACACCAAAGCTCCAAATCAAAAACAAAGTACATATTCTTGCTCCCCTCGTCAAGAGCTTCATTCCTATCTTTTCAAAATTCGAAAATGAAGAACTTCATCTCCATGGTTTTTTCCCATTTGATGAGAAAGTGGCACCATCTTGTAGTTTGGAGTCTCCTCTTTCAAACAAGGTAAAAAGTTTCAAGAGAAAAACTCATTTTACCCATTTTCATGCCTTGGCCGATTCTTGCCCATTCTCACACCTTGTTTCTTCTTATTTTGGAGCTTCATTTCAACCCTCCAATGGTGGAGTAACCCCCTTCTTGATTCAAGGGTGAGAACCCCTCTCAAGAATCTCCAAAGGTAAAACCCTTACTTGGGCTCTAAGCCCTTTTTGTAGAATTAAGATTTCCTAAGGGTTTAGATAGTTAATGGAATGTATTTTGTGTTTCTTGAATGTTGGGAAGGAGTTTTGAAACTCCATTCCCTCTTGACCGATTTTGAGGAGATGAAGAGCAAGAGAGAGAATTAACGAGAGACTTGTAAATTAAGGTAAGGAATCTACCTTAAAGCTTGTTTAATTGTTTTAAGAATTTGGGATGGGTTAAATTGAATAATGAACCCAAAATATGGAAAATAATGTGTTTAGTTGATTTGAGGGATTTGTGAAATTAATTGTGAATTAAAGGGGCCTTGGAGCCAAGTGTTTCGAGTTTGAGTCCATATTGTGGTTTATTGAGAATTTTGGATTATGTTATTGTTGATGGACTTTGAGGATTTATTATGTGCTGGTAGGACCCTTTAAGGGTGTGGCTAGATTAGGAATGTAAATTGATGTGAATTGATGGATTGGGAGATGTTAAATTTATGGGGAGGTTATGGCGAAATTTCGATAGAAAATAAGTGTTTTAAGGTGACTTGGTAAGTTGGAGGATCAAGGTGTTTGTAGTGTTGAGTGGAGTGGTTTAATAGCCTTGCAATGGTATTTGGAGAACTAAGAGGAGTAGTACAAAAATCTGTAGCATTTATTGGAGAAGGAAAAATGGTAACAGGAGAGGAAAACTTACAGTAATGGGTGAATGTAACAGATTTTTATAGTGTTGGTTTAGGCTAGTTTAAAGTGTGTAATCAAAGCTAAAATATGCTAGATTATATGTAGGAATATTGGGGAAGAAGTTGGTAAAAGATTGAAGTTGAAACAAAGCTTAAAAACTGTAAATTTGCAACAGACTGGATTTGTCCTGGTTTGTAAACAAGTACGCAAACCAGGACTACCTCTTAAAATTAGTAGAATACCTTCTCGCTGGAACGGTCTTGGTTTGCAAACAAGTACACAAACCAGGACCACCTCAAAAACTTGACAGAAAGTATTGTCGAAGGATGGTCCGGGTTTGCAAACAAGTACACAAACCCGGACCACCTTAAAAATACGACAGAAAGTTTCTTAAAGTGATGGTCCGGGTTTGTAAACTGGTACACAAACCCGGACCACCATAAAAACTTGACAGAAACATCTCTGAAGAGATGGTCCGGGTTTGTAAACCCGGACACAAACCTGGACCATGCTAAAAACATACCAGAATGTGTTTTAAAGTGTAGTTATGATGGGGAAGTGAATGGTAATGGTTTTGGATGTTGATTAGGCCTTGTTTGGTGAGTTTTAAAGGCCTTAGAAGGTGTAAACAAGTGTTAGGTTGGATATGAGAAAGTTGTGAGTTTAAGTACACAAAGTTAAACCGAAACAACGGGATAACGGGTTAAGTACAGGAGTAATAGAAATTTACATACCGTAAGATTTTGATGTTAATGAAAGCATTTGAAATAATACCAGTTGTTGGAAAACTACCCGGGGAGCGTGAGGTGACGCGTTGGAGTAAATCCTCGGGAACACGGTAGAGTAACACATGGTGTAAGGTATGGTTTTCTTGCAACCTGTGTCCTACTGGATTACACCGGCTTGTATGCCAATGTGTTTTTCTGAATGTTTGCCACCTTTTAAGATAAAAACATGTAATGAGTTTAGAGTTGTTTATTTATGTGGCGTGCGTAGTTCCGATACCGTTTAGCTTTAAATATGTGCTAAACTTAACTAACCGACTCCAGAATTACATAACAGATCGGTATTCGGATTTAACGACCCAAACCTTGGGAACGTTCTAACCGCGGCTATGCGTGAGTTAGTTATGTGATGTTTGTGCATGTTAATATGTTCACTACTTTTGTGTGTCTAACCCAGTTGTAATACTGTAAGGTGTAAAGATGTGATAGGTTCCATAGTGGAGCCCTTAACTATGTTTATGTATATATTATGGGGGGTGAGGACTCCGGTTGTTCCGGTCGCGCGTTGTTTGGGAGTTGATGTATACAGTTTCTTCAGCTTCCTCTCTGTTGGTTGTTTTCCTTCGTTGGTCTTCAATCACCCCTGAGCTTAACCAAGGCTTTTGACTCACGTCTATTGGGGATTATGTACGATGTGTTCGGATCACTATATCCGATCCATCTTTATGTTAAATTACTCGTCTGACTAACAGGACGGTAACAAGTGATGTAAAAAGCTTATCATGAGGGTATATTCATTCTTTGGACTTCCAAGTTAACTAACTATGTTGAGGTCGGTTCGTAAAGAGAACCGTTACTGTTATGTTATGTGCTATTATTGCGCTGCAATTCTTATTGTGATGCGGCGTTATATGTATTTGAAAAACGTGGATTGAGTTGTTATGTGAAGTATGTGGATCATGGTTGTGAATCCCAGATTATAAAAGAGACGTTTATGGATAACCCGACTAGTGGGTAAGTATCGTCTATTGAGGAAATAGCTCCATTAGAGGAGAAACACTCTAGGGTCAAAGAACGCAAAGAGTGATTTATTAAGTGTAGATGTGTTGTCTGTATTTGTGAGACCATTGTTGTGAATTGTAGTGTGTTGTGTGTTTATGGTGTACATGCATGATTTAAATGTAATCAACCGCATGCTAAGACGACAAATAGTTGTGTGTGGCCCGATAGCATGCGGGCTGCGGGATTACCATACCAGCAAAGGTGTTGAGCCCCTTGGGGGCCACCCTTTTCTTCCTTTTCTATTTCAGGCACAAGGAGCTGGAAGCCGTTCGAGAGTAGGACGGGTAGTTGTTGTGCATGGGTAGCCATTCAAATGGAGAATGTATTGTAGGTGTAGTAAGACCGAAACTGTTATCGGCATTAGTTTGTGAATACTCGGTACAGTTGGAATGTATATGTATATTGGTTGTTGTTAACGGAATGGGATAGTCGTGTGTAGTTGCTCGGGAATCTAGTCCATCAGACCGATACAATGTATATGAATTAGCCTTGTTAGCCACGTGGGTGGTTAACAGCGTGTAAACACCATTGAGTTAAGTAATGTGATAGTTAAGTTTTCCGCTGCAATTTGTTGTTAAGTGAATGGTTGTAGTTGGGGTGTTACAAAAAGTGGTATCAGAGCGAAGTATCGCTCTGATGACTAAATTACCGAGCTTAAGTAGTACCGAGTTAGGATTTTAGTACTTTGGGTTAAGGGTTGAGTGATAGCGTGAGAGATACGCTAGTTAGGAATTACTAGTGTACTGGAAACCTACAACCTCCTTCCCACCCTCCACAGTCCCTGTTTTATAACTCGGGAAAGAACACCAGAGAGATGGAAAGTCCGCTCATACTCGGGAACAACCCGATCTAGCTGTTATGAGTTATTTCTGTAGGAACCAAAACCTGTAATGCAATAGATTCCAAGAACTGAGAATCCAGAGATGGAACCTGTTTGAACAATTTTTCCCGCACTTAATAGCGGAGGACTGAGAGCATACCTGTAGGGAACCAAAATTTCCGGCGACCTGGGTCGACATGCCTAGCAGTCGAGGAAACCCAGCCAACAAGAAAGGAAGCACTAACTGTGCACAGAACTTAAATATGGTGATTAGAATATTTTAATATAGTATTTAAGGGCCTAATAGTGCCTAAGTAATTTTTGGTAAGGAAAATAAATCCAAAGAAATGAGAAAAACGCTTAGAAAGCGGAAAACGCTAAAACAAGCGTTAAATAACCATAAGAGGTACGAGACCTCGGTTATAGTATCGTAAGGATTCCTAAGGCTCATTCATGCCTAAATTAGTATACGGGAATGATTCCCGAAGAAAACGGATCCAAGAAAGGTATTAAAATGCTAAAAGGGCTTTAGCGCACGTTTTTCGATAAAACTTGAAAACGTGATTTTAAGCGGTCAAACAAACCCGTAAAAATTATAAATCATTAAACAACTATTATTAAGCATTAACGGAAGCTTAATAACCAATAAAAATTAAAGAAACAAGAAATTCCGGAAACGGGCCCGGTTAGTGAATATGCTAAAACCGGGTAAATTAACGAGCGTTTTCTGTAAAAAAAAATGAAAAACGCTCCAGCATGTATAAGTATAGTGGGCCGGTTTCTTTAGTGACTCAGCCCTCCTTGTTGACTCAATTGACCTCACTAGCTAAAGAAGAAACAAAAACAAAAGCAAAAGTGAAAGAAAAGTACAAAAGCTTAGTCTTCTCTCTCCTCTACTCCCCCTCTATCTCACGTTTTTTTTCCCCCACCAGACCTCTCCTTCTTTGTTCTGCTGGGGACGATTTTGAAGCTCCTCAAAAGCTTCCATGGCTTCTCCATCTTTCCAAGCTTGCCCAAGCTTCATTTAAGCCCCAAATCGAAAATAAATTGCATATTCTTCTTCCCCTCATCAAGCTCTACATTTCTATCTTTTCAAAATTTCAAATGGAGGAGTTTGACCTCCATGGGTTTTGGGCATTTGAAGAGTAAATTACATATTCTTGAAGCTTGGAGTCTCCTCTTCCACTTAAGGTAAAAAGATTTAAGTGAAAAACTCATTTTCTCCATTTCCATGCCTTGGCCAATTTTGGCTTCTTTTAATGCCTTGTTCTTTTCTTGTTTTGAGCATCTTTCCAAGCCTCCAATGGTGGATTAGAGCCCTCTTTGGATTTATGGCAAGAAACCAACTCTAGGGTTTCACAAGGTAATCTCTTAATTAGTGCCTTAAGCATTCTTAGTTAATGAGATTAAGTGTTCTACTTAAGCTCATTCCTTTACTTGAATTTTTGGTTGGAGTTGGGCAACCACATTGCCTTGACCGATTCTGCATCAAGAGGAGAAGAGGGGAGGAGAATCTAAAAGAGGAGTTGAATACTCAAGGTGAGGAAATCTACCTTAACTACTAATCTAATGTATTTGAATTTTGGGAATGGGTAAAGGAATGAATGAACTCAAAACTGTAATAGAAATGTATTTGGATGAATTAGAAAGGATTTGTAAGAAGTGTGTGTAATGAAGGCCTTAGAGCCAAGTAATTGGAGTATGTATATTAGTATTGTTGTTTGTGGGAGTTTGGTAAATTGTGATTTCTATGTGTGCTGGTAGAACCCTTGTGGTTTGGCTAGAATAGGGATGAATTTGATGAGAAAGGATATGTGTGGGTAAGTAAGAAAAGTAGGTGAACTATGGCAAAATTTTGGTAGGAATATGTACATTTGTGGATGACTTGGTGAATGGGAGAACCAAGGTATGTATTAGGGATAATGGAGATGTTTAATGACCATAAGTAGTGGTTGTAATATAAGAAGGAAAGGATATAAAATCTGTAGCAGAGAGAGGTATCAAAATGCATTATAGAACTAAGAAGGAATTAGTGTGCAGGATTTTGTAAAAAGAGTGTTGGAATTTGGGTGTAGGTAGTGAATGAATTGGCATGGTAAGGAGAGGTATTTAGAATGCTTAGGATGGCAATGATTGAGGAGGTATTGGATGGGAGAATTGAATGGTAAAATCTGTAGCATAAGTGTAACAAAAACTGTTACATGTGTTGAAGAAGAAGTAAGGAAATTGTGTAAGTAGTTTGATGGATTTAGTAATGGATTTGGTGGGTAATTAAGGTGATTTAGAGGATTTAATTAGTGTTTAAACATGTAGGAAACATGTGGAAATGACTAGGAAAAGATTGGGTGAGAATTGAGGTGAATTTAGAATTCAAAGTAGATAATTAAAAGGGGTTCTGTAGCCGACCCACCCAGGCGACCTACCCTAGCCTGGGTCGGTCGGACTAAATTCTGTAACCCGGGTACTCTCTGCAGCCGACCCACCCAGGCGACCTACCCAGAGTGGGTCGGTCGGCCTTTATAAAAAAAAATTAAATTAAAATCAAATTAAATATATATATATACATACATGCATATATATAAATATATATATATACTTATACCCATACATACTATATATACATACGCGTATTATATATGTACATACACACATATATATGTGTATAAGTAAGACATTAGTGCTAGAATAATGAAGGAAAGAAAGCTAAGCACACAAGAGAAAAACTGAGAATAACGGGACAACAGGGTAAGTACGGGAGTAGTAATTATTTGTGTATCGTATGAACATAGTATTAATAACAATGTTGGAAACATTATCAGTGGAACAAGTGTGAACCGAGGAACAAGGGAACACACGGTAAAGCTAACCCCGGTGAAAGGTATGATTTCCTCATGCCCCGTATGCTAACCGAGTTACGTTGATTTGTGTGCTGTATGCCGGCTAATCAAGACTAAAGCATGAAAACGGTTTACTGCCTTTCATTATATGTCTTGCTGTATGTTGTGTGAGCTAACCCTTCTTGATTGATTGTGTAGCTTCATTTGGTGCGTAGTACGACTCCTAGATGAGTCTTGTTGTGTGGTGGCTCGTAGTAAGAGTCAGGTTGTGAATTAATGGAACCATAGCAATGCGCTAAACTAATGAATCAACAAACGATAACGCAACCCAACGAAACTCACAAGAATGTGAGAGAGTGTACGGGAGTAATACCCTCCCGATAACGGTTGGAGAATTGAAATGAATAATCCACAAATAATGAGTAGTGGAAGTATATCAGTAACCTCTATTAGAGGAATTAATCTTGGTGCAAGACATGAACCAGAGTAGTAAAGAATGATGAGGGATCTCCAAACCCCTTAGCAATTAGTCGACCCATTATGAGAGGACCCGACTGATGTAAGTATGTCCCGAACCTGAGAGTATTCGATATGTTGGGGAAACCCTTAAATCTGAGGATACTAGTCGGTAGTAATTCCCTAAGCTGGTGGAGGTTATCAAGAGAGATACTTCTAGGCTAATCCATGAGATTGTATTGTGCTCTGAGAGAAGAGTGTTGGGAATTTGAGTAGTCCGGTAAGAACGGACATTGAGTATTTGAGGAGCTAAGTGTATAGCCCTTGTATTGTAGGTCCGGTGGCGAGTCTTGTGTATGACTCCGCCCAGAGACCAAAGTAATGAGTAATGAGTATTGCGTATGTATGAGTAAAGTAATGAGTATCGAGTAAGAAGCAAGTATGAGTATGTAATGAGTACCGAGTATTGAGTACGTATGAGTAAGTATCGAGTATTGAGTATGTAAGAGTAAGTATGGAGAATTGAGTAGTGAGTATGCACTAGTATAGTAACGAGTACAGAGTAAGGATCGTGTACGAGTAAGGTATTGAACATGGAGTGATGAGTATGCAAGAGTAAGGAGTAAATATGAGTAGAGTAACGAATATCGAACAAAGTACGACGAGTAACGAATGTATAACAAATACGAATGGTTGACTATTGAATTGTCTTCCTTAGTAAGTATTGAACTTGTGTATTTATGTAGGTATCTTTGATTGTATTGTTGTAGTATGAGTATGTCTGTATGCATGTAAAATGAACTCCATGTATATCCAACCCAAAGTAGTCGGCATACCGCGGTTAGCACGCGGTATATGCGGATTTCATATGCAGCGTAAGCTGACCCCCTAGGGGGACCGTTTTTAGTGTGCAGGTACCGAAGTTGTTCACTGTTCGAGAGAGTAGGACGGGGACTGCTACATAAGCATGGGTAGTTGAGAAAAGGGAATTGTATTTGTAACGTAGTATGAATGTGAAAGTTTAAACTGTATCGGTAATGTAAGGATTGTAGTATGCTCGGTATGGTATTGTATTGGAGTTGTATCGAATTATGGATTGGTATGCAAGGGAAAGTGAAGTATGGTGTAGAGCACTCGGTATGTTCATATTCATCAGACCGATAGTATGTAGTGTTGTAATCCGCCTTGTTAGTCACGTGGGTGACTAACGGCATTGTACACCCGCCGTTGAGTAAGTAATATCCGCTGCGAAGGTAAGTCTTTGTACAGTAATGACGGTATTAGCGGTAGGGGTGTTACAAAAAGTGGTATCAGAGCGATAGGAACTTCCGTGTGAATCGGAAACCTACAACAACCATACCCGCCCTCCGCAACCCCCGGTATTAAGTTGGGATGATAACGCCAGAGAGATGGAACGACCTCTCACACTCGGGTAACACCCGATCTGGCAGTTGCAAGTAAACCTTATTAGGAAAAGAACCTGTCATACGGTAGAGTCCAAGAACTGGAAGTCCCGAAGACGGTTCCCGTTGAATGATGATGACCGCACTTAATGGTGGAGGAATGAAGATCCTAACCACAAGGATAATGGAATTTATGGCACCATGGGGTGACATGCTTCGCAGTCGCGAGAACCATGTGTAGCCAGCAAGAAGAGAAGCACAATCGTGCAATGAAGCAAGGAAGATGGAGTAACAAGCCCGAGACAAGGGAGTCTACGGAATGTAATATTCGGTAATACCAACAACGGTATGCAAACCGACTAAGGAATTAATCGAGGTTGGATTAACACCAAACCTGTACGCCAAGAGGCTGTAATAACCGAACGACATAGTTCAGGTGACAATGGAAGTAATCACAAAGCATATACCCATAGGACTACAACGTGGTTCCTAAGGATAAGTCAAGTCTCATTAACCACAGTGAAGGTGTGAGGCACCCGGATGGACGACGACCATGTCAAGTACTCTGAGAAACGACTCAAGAGATCGATCACCAAGATCAAAAGATCGAGGGAAGATCTAATAAAACCACCAATCATGGATGGAAACGATACCGTCACCGGTATACATTAACCGAAAAACAACCTACCCGCGCACTTGCCTAGGGCAAGTGCAGCAACTACAGGATGGTTGGAAGACTTTTAACAACCGCAAATACTTGCTAAAGTACCGCTATGACGAATGGAGTAAAAATAGGATCACCAATCCTGAGTATTTGAATAATGAAACCTCGGAAAGGCCTAACGGCCCGACCATTGTATTGAGAGTATACCGGTCAGCGAGAAGCTGAACTTGGTCAGGACCTGAATCATGGCAACGCCATAAAGAATTTCTTTTCACACCGAACTGTTATTTCAAAACCCAAATTTTTCTTTCAAAACCACAAATCCTTCTTTTAAACCTCGGATTTTTTAAAACCAAACTAACGGAAATACGGTGAGTATCATTGAATGATACAAGAGGAGTTGGCAATAGAATACTTCACCTAGGCGTGTGACGAACACTACGAGTGTACCCAAATACGGGATGTGGGACAACCGCACTCCGAAGGAGCTTGCGGGCCTGACATGTAGTTAGGTAAGTGGTAACGTGCCAAGATGGTACCCCACGTATGTATACATGTAGTGTACGAAACACGGGAAGTAGTCAACTCTGTTCTACGGACCATAAGTAACTTTGAAACAGAACAGTTGGTTACCTCAACCGAACAAAGGAAACTCAGATAAGTTACAAGCTAAGGAGTCAGAAACTCACTTCAGGAGAACCATTAAGAGTTGAAAGTGCAAGAAGCACTAACAACGGGATAAGACATTGGATATGTCTCGAGGATATCAAGGTAAAGCATGACAACTGGAAGGAATACCCAGTCTAAACACTGCAAGGCAAAAGCCTAACATTGACACATCAATGTGCAACGAACGGGATAGAATTCCCAGAACAACTACCACAAACACACAAGGTGATCTTATAAGGTACCAGAAATACCATTCATCACCGGAAGGGATATCAAATCCGTGATAACACAAGGAAAAATACCAATGGTCTACCCTAAGAACAGGAGACGTTACAACCCTCAACGGATAACCCAGATCCAGAACCGCAAGGTAGGACAATAAACTGGACACACTCATAAATGTCAGGTGCTACCGTATAATCGGTACTACCCATGAGCAATCCATAAAGGGTATCAAGTCAACACAGTTGAACGAGATGTAGTGGTAAAAACACCACAATCGGAACGAGCAACCGGTTAGAACACCGACGGGATCCCACTTGATAGGGGATACCCCAAATTAGTAAATGGTATCGATCAATATAAGATACAAAAAGGGTCTCCAACAAACGGAACCTTGATGCGACGATCTTGTCATGGAACCCAGTATCACCTCCAAGCCCAGTGATGGCTTACAGAGAAGTAACCACTTGGGAACGACCTATGATGAGCAGAGCTCTAGGCAATATCGCTAGTAGGTCGTGGAACTATTACCACAAACAACTCAACGGTTGCAAAACCATTGTGAACCATATGGAAGGTTGTCAAGGACGACACCGATAAAAGAGTAACAACCGATGAATGAGGACGCCCCTCATAACGTGAGACCACAAGGGTGGAGAACACATGGATCCCAAGAAGGGGATACCACCAGTAACTGTAGGGAAATATATTCCTTTCAGAACTACTAGTGTAGTCAAGCTTGAGCATACGACTATTGTCAAGCAATGTGAAATAAGCTTCAACAACAATTGTTGATAACCAAGGAATAACCGGTTATAAAACCAATGATACTCGGAGAGCTCAGAAAAATAAAGTAATACCATATTCTGTATTTGCCAAATACATGGGGATCCATCGTATAAATGATAGAAATGCGTGAGCTGAAGCTAGCAAAAGCGGAGGCCATGTAAACCAATATTGTAAATCAGTAAGAACATGGTGCGCATCAAGCGACCAATGTATGTGAATACTCACCCAATGCTATGGGTTGCTTATACAAGATGGTAGACAGACCGGGCAACAAGCCAGGAGTCTACACCAAATGATGAAGCACCACCTGAAGGAGTAACGATCAGTCCTATTGCGATCTCATAAGAGAGTTACTGCCAAGGGTTCACGCCTCTGCACTCTGTAGGACTGAGTGTTTTGGTATTGCACTTGTGTAGTCAATGATCTAGTGGGATAGCTTAGGATATGGAAAACGTAAGTAGTGGTAAATTCTTCCTTTCACCAGTGAACATGGCATAAGCCATCTAAGCAAAAGCTTAGAAACAAACCGTGCGGCCTAAGGCCAAAGAAGCACGAAGAGGGTGAAACACACCAACAATCACAAGATGTGAATTCCATTGGAATAAAAGTGAAAGGAGACTTAAGAAAGTCACAAGGACCGACGCATTGGAAATGCAAGGTCATACAAGTAAAGAACACTTGTAATGAACCAGAGAAACTGGTATAGTTCAAAAGCTACTAACAATAGAGGAAGCACTACAACGAGGTAGTGACTTAACCTCACCCGACTATAAGTCGGAGGAGCCAAGTGAATGATCATTACCAAACACAACAGTATGTATATAGATTGCCAGAGAACTGGTTACAAATCTAAAACTCATCGAGTTCGAGCATGATAAGAGAACACTACACTTGGTCAATAAACCTTATTTCCACAATAAGAGGGATAAAAGGGTAATGTGTAACACATTAAGATAACAAAAAGGGCGAATAACCCAAGCTATCAGGGTCGCGCAGCAGAAGCTAGTGGGCCCAGAATTCCAAGTGAATAAAAGGTTAGTCATCAATGCCTTGAAGCCATTTAGGCTAGAACCGAACCCGATTAAGAGTTAAATAACTCCAATGAAAATTCTTGATGCAGGGACTAACCGGTAATACGGTTAAGACCCAATGATCAAGGAAAATTGTATAATAGACCGCATGGAAGCTGAACCACTCCATGACGGCTGAATGCCTTCGACCAATGTCCAATGTTGACACATGGTAGATTACGTGGGCGTAATCCCTTTTAAGGGGGGTAGACCGAAAACCGCGAAATGTATGTTTTACGTGATAGGTGCGTAAACTACAATGCGCAGAGCGCAAGAGAATTCGTTTTGATGGTTGATACTTATGTTACATAAACATTTGTATTCACTCATCGTGTAATTATGGTAATTTCGGAAGTAAGTATAGGAAAAGGAGTAGAGAAACTCCAGGGTAATGAGAACCCCGATTTGTAATAGTATGAAGAATGAGTATGTATGGGAGACTTGAGGAGTATAAATCGGTATGGAACTGATGTATGTAATGAGTATGAATCGGTGTTCAACCGATGTATTTTATGAGTATAAATTGGAGTATAGTAAACTAATGGGATATTACACCCATGAATTTCTTAAGTATAGTAGTTGGAGATGATGTAGTAATAATTGATGAAATGATTAGTAAGTAAGTAAGTGAATCATATAAATTGGAAAATGTATGTGTATGATTATGAGTAGCAAGATTAAAAAGATAGAAAATGAAATAATGTTTGACGAGCTATCTGTTTGTGTTGAGGTGGGAAGTGGAACTTGATTTGCTAGTGATCAAGGGAAGCCGAACACAAATTGGAGTGGAAGGATAATTCAACACCAATGCTGATCACATTGGGGTTGAAGGACTCTGGAAGCTCCCTTAAGTGGCCACAATAATAACACTAGTAATAGGAATAATCATCATAAATTGAGATTGGGAGATGTATGCAAAGTTTTCAAAATGAATTTCCAAAACTAATTTGGTACAACGTTTTCTTCAAACTTGAGAATGAGGATCGGTTTTAAAACCGCTCCCACGGGCGCTAGTGGATCTTCCATGCCTAGGCACGGGTATCCGGTCGAAACCATAGGAGGTGAAGCTAGTTTTGAGTCTGTGGAAGTGTAGAGTAGTTTGAAACCACTACACCGGTTGTACGGTAACAGTGTGTGTTTTGTATTTTTCCAAGGGCACTGGGGCAGCGTAGTCCCAAGTAAGTATGAGTAAGTATGAGTAAAGTATGAGTAAGTAAGTATGAGTAAGTGCCTGAGGATCTCTATATGTGCAAATGAATTTGATCAGAACCAAAGGACCGTAGAGCCAGAAAGCGTAAGTGCTCAAGTCATGACGGCCGTGAACCAGAAAGCGTAAGTGTTCAAACGTGACCGGTACCTGAGGGATCACTCGCCATTGGGGGAGGATTGTACCTAATTGTCTGCGGATGAACCCCCTTGGAGAGAAGTAAAACGGATATTTTTGATTGCTATGCATGCAGTGACATGCTGTTTGGATGCGTAGTATGCATCATGTCAGACACTTGGAGTTTGACAAGTTATATGTAGAGGTCATAACCTTAGCATAGAGTATATGTACGAGTAACAGTATTAGATTCACCAACTTTGAGGGCAAAGTTCTTTAAGGGGGGTAGATTGAAATACCCCGAATTTAAATATGGTGACTAGAATATTTTAATATAGTATTTAAGGGCCTAATAGTGCCTACGTAATTTTTGGTAAGGAAAATAAATCCAAAAGAAATGAGAAAAACGCTTAGAAAGCGGAAAACGCTAAAACAAGCGTTAAATAACCATAGGAGGTACGAGACCTCGGTTATAGTATCGTAAGGATTCCTAAGGCTCATTCATGCCTAAATTAGTATACGGGAACGATTCCCGAAGAAAAAGGATCCAAGAAAGGTATTAAAACGCTAAAAGGGCTTTAGCGCACGTTTTTCGAGAAAACTTGAAAACGTGATTTTAAGCGGTCAAACAAACCCGTAAAAATTATAAATCATTAAACAACTATTATTAAGCATTAACGGAAGCTTAATAACCAATAAAAATTAAAGAAACAAGAAAATTCCGGAAACGGGCCCGGTTAGTGAATAGTGCTAAAACCGGGTAAATTAACGAGCGTTTTCTGTAAAAAAAAAGAAAAACGCTCCAGCATGTATAAGTATAGTGGGCCGGTTTCTTTAGTGACTCAGCCCTCCTTGTTGACTCAATTGACCTCACTAGCTAAAGAAGAAACAAAAACAAAAGCAAAAGTGAAAGAAAAGTACAAAAGCTACTTTTAGTCTTCTCTCTCCTCTACTCCCCCTCTATCTCACGTTTTTTCCCCCACCAGACCTCTCCTTCTTCTTTGTTCTGCTGGGGACGATTTTGAACTCCTCAAAAAGCTTCCATGGCTTCTCCATCTTTCCAAGCTTGCCCAAGCTTCATTTAAGCCCCAAATCGAAAATAAATTGCATATTCTTCTTCCCCTCATCAAGCTCTACATTTCTATCTTTTCAAAATTTCAAATGGAGGAGTTTGACCTCCATGGGTTTTGGGCATTTGAAGAGTAAATTACATATTCTTGAAGCTTGGAGTCTCCTCTTCCACTTAAGGTAAAAAGATTCAAGTGAAAAACTCATTTTCTCCATTCCATGCCTTGGCCGATTTTGGCTTCTTTTAATGCCTTGTTCTTTTCTTGTTTTGAGCATCTTTCCAAGCCTCCAATGGTGGATTAGAGCCCTCTTTTGATTTATGGCAAGAAACCAACTCTAGGGTTTCACAAGGTAATCTCTTAATTAGTGCCTTAAGCATTCTTAGTTAATGAGATTAAGTGTTCTACTTAAGCTCATTCCTTTACTTGAATTTTTGGTTGGAGTTGGGCAACCACATTGCCTTGACCGATTATGCATCAAGAGGAGAAGAGGGGAGGAGAATCTAAAAGAGGAGTTGAATACTCAAGGTGAGGAAATCTACCTTAACTACTAATCTAATGTATTTGAATTTTGGGAATGGGTAAAGGAATGAATGAACTCAAAACTGTAATAGAAATGTATTTGGATGAATTAGAAAGGATTTGTAAGAAGTGTGTGTAATGAAGGCCTTAGAGCCAAGTAATTGGAGTATGTATATTAGTATTGTTGTTTGTGGAGTTTGGTAAATTGTGATTTCTATGTGTGCTGGTAGAACCCTTGTGGTTTGGCTAGAATAGGGATGAATTTGATGAGAAAGGATATGTGTGGGTAAGTAAGAAAAGTAGGTGAACTATGGCAAAATTTTGGTAGAATATGTACATTTGTGGATGACTTGGTGAATGGGAGAACCAAGGTATTACTTAGGGAAAGATGTTAATGACCATAAGGTGGTTGTATAAGAAGAAAGGATATAAAATCTGTAGCAAGAGAGGATCAAAATGCATTATAGAACTAGAAGGAAATTAGTGTGCAGGATTTTGTAAAAGAGTGTTGGAATTTGGGTGTAGGTAGTGAATGAATTGGCATGGTAAGGAGAGGTATTTAGAATGCTTAGGATGGCAATGATTGAGGAGTATTGGATGGGAGAATTGAATTTAAAATCTGTAGCATAAGTGTAACAAAAACTGTTACATGTGTTGAAGAAGAAGTAAGGAAATTGTGTAAGTAGTTTAGGATTAGTAATGGATTTGGTGGTGAATTAAGGTGATTTAGAGGATTTAATTAGTGTTTAAACATGTAGGAAACATGTGGAAATGACTAGGAAAAGATTGGGTGAGAATTGAGGTGAATTTAGAATTCAAAGTAGATAATTAAAAGGGGTTCTGCAGCCGACCCACCCAGGCGACCTACCCTAGCCTGGGTCGGTCGGACTAAATTCTGTAACCCGGGTACTCTCTGCAGCCGACCCACCCAGGCGACCTACCCAGAGTGGGTCGGTCGGCCTTTATAAAAAAAAATTAAATTAAAATCAAATTAAATATATATATATATATATATACATACATGCATATATAAATATATATATACTTATACCCATACATATATATATACATACGCGTATATATATATATATGTACATACACACATATATATGTGTATAAGTAAGACATTAGTGCTGAATAATGAAGGAAAGAAAGTTAAGCTCACAAGAGAAAAACTGAGAATAACGGGACAACATGGTAAGTACGGGAGTAGTAATTATTTGTGTATCGTATGAACATAGTATTAATAACAATGTTGGAAACATTATCAGTGGAACAAGTGTGAACCGAGGAACAAGGGAACACACGGTAAAGCTAACCCCGGTGAAAGGTATGATTTCCTCATGCCCTGTATGCTAACCGAGTTACGTTGATTTGTGTGCTGTATGCCGGCTAATCAAGACTAAAGCATGAAATCGGTTTATTGCCTTTCATTATATGTCTTGCTGTATATTGTGTGAGCTAACCCTTCTTGATTGATTGTGTAGCTTCATTTGGTGTGTAGTACGACTCCTAGATGAGTCTTGTTGTGTGGTGGCTCGTAGTAAGAGTCAGGTTGTGAATTAATGGAACCATAGCAATGCGCTAAACTAACGAATCAACAAACGATAACTCAACCCAACGAAACTCACAAGAATGTGAGAGAGTGTACGGGAGTAATACCCTCCCGATAACGGTTGGAGAATTGAAATGAATAATCCACAAATAATGAGTAGTGGAAGTATATCAGTAACCTCTATTAGAGGAATTAATCTTGATGCAAGACATGAACCATGAGAGTAGTAAAGAATGATGAGGGATCTCCAAACCCCTTAGCAATTAGTCGACCCATTATGAGAGGACCCGACTGATGTAAGTATGTCCCGAACCTGAGAGTATTCGATATGTTGGGGAAACCCTTAAATATGAGGATACTAGTCGGTAGTAATTCCCTAAGCTGGTGGAGGTTATCAAGAGAGATACTTCTAGGCTAATCCATGAGATTGTATTGTGCTCTGAGAGAAGAGTCTTGGGAATTTGAGTAGTCCGGAAAGAACGGACATTGAGTATTTGAGGAGCTAAGTGTATAGCCCTTGTATTGTAGGTCCGGTGGCGAGTCTTGTGTATGACTCCGCCCAGAGACCAAAGTAATGAGTAATGAGTATTGCGTATGTATGAGTAAAGTAATGAGTATCGAGTAAGAAGCAAGTATGAGTATGTAATGAGTACCGAGTATTGAGTACGTATGAGTAAGTATCGAGTATTGAGTATGTAAGAGTAAGTATGGAGAATTGAGTAGTGAGTATGCACTAGTATAGTAACGAGTACAGAGTAAGGATCGTGTACGAGTAAGGTATTGAACATGGAGTGATGAGTATGCAAGAGTAAGAGTAAATATGAGTAGAGTAACGAATATCGAACAAAGTACGAAGAGTAACGAATGTATAACAAATACGAATGGTTGACTATTGAATTGTCTTCCTTTGTAAGTATTGAACTTGTGTATTTATGTAGGTATCTTTGATTGTATTGTTGTAGTATGAGTATGTATGTATGCATGTAAAATGAACTCCATGTATATCCGAGCCAAAGTAGTCGGCGTACCGCGGTTAGCACGCGGTATATGCGGATTTCATATGCAGCGTAAGCTGACCCCCTAGGGGGACCGTTTTTAGTGTGCAGGTACCGAAGCTGTTCACTGTTCGAGGGAGTAGGACGGGGACTGCTACATAAGCATGGGTAGTTGAGAAAAGGGAATTGTATTTGTAACGTAGTATGAATGTGAAAGTTTAAACTGTATCGGTAATGTAAGGATTGTAGTATGCTCGGTATGGTATTGTATTGGAGTTGTATCGAATTATGGATTGGTATGCAAGGGAAAGTAAAGTATGGTGTAGAGCACTCGGTATGTTCATATTCATCAGACCGATAGTATGTAGTGTTGTAATCTGCCTTGTTAGTCACGTGGGTGACTAACGGCATTGTACACCCGCCGTTGAGTAAGTAATATCCGCTGCGAAGCTAAGTCTTTGTACAGTAATGACGGTATTAGCGGTAGGGGTGTTACAAAGGAACTAGTCAAGGTTGGATGATTCCAAACCTACAGTGCCAAAGAGGCTGCAATAACTGATTATCATAGTTTAGACCACTATGGGAGTACTAGTGAAACATACTTTACCTTAACAAGAATCAAGTCTCGGTAACCACGGTAAATGCGTGGGGCCGAAACATTAAGGAGGAACACGGAGTTAAGTGATTGAAGAGTCATTAACGACTACCATGTCAAGACCAATGAGAGTCGCTCAGGAGATTTATTATCAGGACTGTAAGATCAAAGAAAGACCCAACAAGGATACCGAATACGGTAGTGATAAAAGTAGTATCGCAACCAGCACATGTTGAACCGATAGCCAGCCAGCATGGCGCACTTGCAATTGCAAGTGCTGCTATAACGGGGCTATTCGGGAAAATTTTAATGACTATAAAGTACCTAGTAAGGTACCGTATTGTTGAAGGAAGTGATCATCGAATCAAGAATCCAAGAATTTGAAGAGTGAAACCTGGAAGGGCTCAGTGGCCTAACCATTGTATGTGAAGATATACCAGTCAGCGGGAAGCTAGACTTGGTCAAAGTGTGAAGACATTTTAAATACCAGGAAGAATTTTCTATTAAACCCAGTTTTTCTTCTAAACTCAGATGTATTTCAAACCGTTTTCACACCCGAATTTTCTTCCAACCCTTGTTCATTTCAAACCTTCTTTCAAGCCTACAATTTTCTCAAACTGTAAATTTTCTTTAAAACCAAAACCAGAAGACCTACACCGGCCTCAGCGCCTCGCAGTAGGTAAGTTACACCTAGTTATATTGAGTAACCTCAGATCAATCCTACATCCCGAGGGTGTTAACCCGAGGGAATGGATTGAGTTTGTACTAAATACAACAGTGGATAAACCTTCCCTTGATTAAGTTCGGGAAGCATGGAATGCATATTATCATAGGATGATATAAGGGAGCTGACAATAGAATACTTCACCTAGGCGTGTGACGGACACTACGAGTGTACCAACTGAAATGTGGGACGACCGCACTCCGATAGGAGCATGTGTGCCTGACAGACCTACCTATGGGTTAGTCGGGTAAGTAATAATGTATCAGTAGGGTACCCCATATATGTATACGAGTAGAGTCCGAAACACGGGAAGTAGTCAACTCCATACTACGGTCAGCAGTAAAAGTCAAACAAGAACAACGAATTACCATCGGATGATTGAAGTGAAAGGACCCAGTTAAGTTAACAGGACTAAAGGAATTAGTGAATTTGTTTCAAGGAAAGGTTTAAGAGTCAGGAAACACGAAGTGCACTGACTGTTAAGTAAAGACATAGCATATGTCTCAAGTGTCACGAGGAATAAAGTAGGATAGCTGGGTCGAATACACAGCCTATTCATGGCAAGGCAGATGCCTAATATGGACACACCAATGTGTAACCAACATAGGAATATCGACCTCACGGGAGAAGGTATTAAACCCATATAAGAACGCAAATGGCGTTGTTAACTAAACATACCAGTAAGTACAAGCTAGATGTGATGGCATAACCTAGATAGACCCAGGAGTTATCCTTGATGGGTGTTGGGGTTAACTGAAGTTGAGTAAAACGTAGTTGTTGAAACGTAAGAAGTGAAACTAATACTCGGTTTAAACACCAAAGAGAACCCACTTAACAGTAGGACCCTAAGCTGCCAAAGAGACAACTCGGGAGGAGTCGTGATGCAACGACCTTGTCATGGAGCCCAATACAAACTCCAAACCATGTAATGTTGTACAGAGAAGTAAATGTGTGTGGACAGCCTACAACGAGCAGAGCTCGAGGCAGTAAGGGTTATAAGCCGCAAACAAAATGTGTTATGTAAATTTGATCGTTGCAGGAGTGTATGTTATACTATATAAGTGAATAGAGCGGAGAACAAACCACTACTTAAAGAGTGGGGATACCTCTCGATATTGTGAGACCGCGGGAGTGGTAGTTATGTGAATCAAGTTCAAGGGATATTTTAAGGATGAACCATGTTGTTATTACCCAAGGATGATTTGAATAGGAATAATACGAAAGGAAGTGTTTGTACCAGTTGTGGAAACTGGAAGAGTAATAAGTCTAGTAGCAACCACCATAAGTGTGTCATGCTAAGTGTAGAGTAAATAACGCTCAAGGAGCATAAGGCTCGAGGAATAGCGTATCCAGTAATCAGCCAAATAAGTGGCGAAGTACAGTGTAATGGTGGAAGCTAATATAATAGCGGATGCAGTATAAGTTGATGTTGTATAATGCGTAAGGATACGGTGTGCGATAAGCGACCGTTGTATAAGTATGGATAAGTGATAATATAGAAAATAAGCAGAGTTATGAGTCAGACTCAGTGGAGATATAATGGTAAGTGGTAGAAAATAAACTGGGGGGTAAGCCAGTAACCAGTATTACAAAATGGGAGCCTTAGTGAAACACAGTGTGAATTCCGTTGCGAATCGCATAAGAGATTTACTGTCAAGAGTTTATGCCTCTGCACTCTGTATGACTGAGTGTTTTGGTATTGCACTTGCGCAGTAATGATCGAGTGGGATAGCTAGGATTCAGGGAAATGTTAATTGTGGTCAAGGTAGAAAGAGGTTTATAACGCCATGGCAACCGATGCATAGGAAATGCAAGGTCGTACTAATGAAATGATACGTGTACAAAATCAAATATGGAGTGGTGATTAGCAATAAGTGACTGTAGTAACACTAAATACCAAATACCGGTACGGAATGTACCTCAAGTGTGGGAAATAACCGAGAGAGCACTACACATTAGGTAGTAGCTCAATCTCAACCGACAATAAGTCGGAAGAAATCAAGTTAAACATTGTGAAATATATAGCAGCATACACAGTACATTATCATGGAAGTGGATGGAAAGTTTGTAACTCACCGAATTCGCTCACGGTAAGAGATACCACACGTTGGTTGAGAAACCATTATTACCAAGATAAAGGTGATAAAGGGGAAATGTACAATACAATAAGAATAACGAACGGGGCAAAGTAAGCTCTAAGTTAACAGAGTTGCATAGCAGAGACGAGTGAACCCATGCTTCAGATACATTGTGAATACGAATAATGGCTAGTTATTAACGACAAGAAGCCTCACAGGCCAGAATCGAAACCAGTTAAGAGTTTAAACAAACTCCAGTGAGAATTCTTGGTTTAGGGACTAAACCGCCAATATGGTTAAGATCCTCTAACCAGAACACATTGTATAACAGACCGCGTGGAAGTTAAAACACTTCACGGTGGTAGAACATTTTTAACCAATGTTCAGTGGTCGATTACTTGGGCGTAATCCCTTTTAAGGGGGGTAGAGCGCAAAACCGCTTAGTGTATTTTACCGTACAAGTGTATGTGAACTATGTTGTGCATAGCACAAAATAATTTGTTATGATGATTGGTGTGTGCGCTATATAAACATACGCATTCATTCATGGGTTAATTGTTGTAATTGCGCACAGGTGATGCGAATACCATTGTGATAGGTGTGTTTATTTCGTTAACAAGTCGTGTGTGAGAGTACAAGTGTAAGGGAGTAAAGAAACTCCCGGGGAACTAAAACCCCGATAGTGTATATATATACAGTATTGTGAGTTATGAAGGGGTATGAAACCGATATAGAACCTAGTAAGAATTAAATTCCCTAGGAAATTGATTAAAAGTGAATGGAGATAACGAATAGACAGAGTTCTATCCCTTGGAGATGTGATGATTATGACTAGAATGGTTAAAAAGATAGAAAATTGGAAATGATTGTATTATTTGATGCTTGAAAATGAAGTGGGAGGTGGAACTTGATTTGCATGTGATCAAGGGAAGCCTAACACAAATTGGGGTGGAAGGATAGTTCAACACTGATGCTGATCACATCAGGGTTGGATGATTCTTGAAGCTCCCTATAAGTGGTCACAAATAACCACACTAAGAAAGATGCAAAGAGCATAAGTTGGACTTGGAGTTGTATGCGTTTTCAAAAGGATTTTGAATGGGAATTTCCAAAATGTTCGATAGCTACTTTACATAATGAAAGTTCTCTTACTTAACCTCACAAAGTATATTTTTGTAGTACTTGCTCACGAGCCGAGGACGTATGAGCCATTGTCTTCGGACCGGTGACATGAGAAGTATATATGTTAAAGATTAAGTGATTGTTTTGATCTCCCAGGGAATCTACGGGATCACAGTGTATAAAAAGGTATTTCTGGTTGCTATACATGCTAAGACATGTTGTGTGGTATGTGTAATAAATATTATTTTGACTTTGAGTCCTAATATGGTTGAGTTCTGAATCTGGTTATGTTACCCAGACCTATGTGTCTAAATGTTGTTATGTTATCAGACCTGAGAGTCTAAGGGTTGTTATGTACGTATAAATGTTGTTAAGGTACCCGGACCGTTAAGTCCGAGGTTATCATGTGAATATGTTATGTTATGTATGGATGTGGATATGTTACCCGGAACGTTAAGTCCGAGGTTGTTATGTAAAGTGTTTTTCAGTATGGAAGTTGTATCTTGCAAGTAATCCCAGTGTTCCGATTAAAAGGATATGAGGGAAATTGTGAACTTCGAGGACGAAGTTCTTTTAAGGGGGGTAGATTGAAATACCCCAAACCTTAATATGTTAATTAATTGTGTAATTATGATTTTCTAAGGCTAATTAAGTCCTTAAGAACATTGGGGAAGAAATAAAAACCAAAAAGAAAAAGAAAATGCGTAAAAGACACAAAACGTGAAAACACATATTTAATTATTTTAGGAGACATATAACCTTCACTAGGGTTATAAATATATTTTTATACCCTAGTTACATACTAAGAACATGTGGGAAAATTCCGGAAGAAAACGGATCCAAATAATGCGTTAAAACGCTAACGGAGTCCTAAAGCGCGTTTTTTCGAGAAAACACGAAAACGTGATTTTAAACAGTTAAATGACCCCGTAAAAAAAATTATAGTTCATCGAATAACTATAAATAAATATTAATGGAAGCTAAATAGCCATTAAAATTTAAAGAACGAGTAAATTCCGGAAAACGGGCCCGGTTGGTGAATAGTGCAAAACCGGGTAAATTAACGAGCATTTCTGTAAATAACGAAAACGCTCCAGCTTGTATTATAACAGAGGGCCGGTTTTTACATTATAAATCAGCTCTCTCACACACTCTTGACTAGTTAGCTAATTAAATAAGCTAGAAAGCATAAAGTAAAACAAAAGAAAAAGGTACTAAAGTACCTTTATCTTCTCTCTCCTCTCATTTTCTTTCTTCCTCTTGTGCTGCCCTTTATTCTTCCTCAGCCGATTCCTTTTCCTCCCTCTCTGCTGAAGCGATTTTGAACTCCTCCATGGCAGTCCATCTTCCCAAGCTTGCCCAAGCTACACCAAAGCTCCAAATCAAAAACAAAGTACATATTCTTGCTCCCCTCGTCAAGAGCTTCATTCCTATATTTTCAAAATTCGAAAATGAAGAACTTCATCTCCATGGGGTTTTCCCATTTGATGAGAAAGTGGCACCATCTTGTAGCTTGGAGTCTCCTCTTTCAAACAAGGTAAAAAGTTTAATGAGAAAAACTCATTTTACCCATTTTCATGCCTTGGCCGATTCTTGCCCATTCTCACGCCTTGTTTCTTCTTATTTTGGAGCTTCATTTCAACCCTCCAATGGTGGAGTAACCCCCTTCTTGATTCAAGGGTGAGAACCCCTCTCAAGAATCTCCAAAGGTAAAACCCTAACTTGTGTTCTAAGCCCTTTTTTGTCGAATTAAGATTTCCTAAGGGTTTAGATAATTAATGGAATGTATTTTGTGTTTCTTGAATGTTGGGATGGAGTTTTGAAACTCCATTCCCTCTTGACCGATTTTGAGGAGATGAGGAGCAAGAGGAGAATTAACGAGAGACTTGTAAATTAAGGTAATGAATCTACCTTAAAGCTTGTTTAATTGTTTTAAGAATTTGGGATGGGTTAAATTGAATAATGAACCCAAAATATGGAAATAATGTGTTTAGTTGATTTGAGGGATTTGTGAAATTAATTGTGAATTAAAGGGGCCTTGGAGCCTAGTGTTTCGAGTTTGAGGCCATATTGTGGTTTATTGAGAATTTTGGAGTTATGTTATTGTTGATGGACTTTGAGGATTTATTATGTGCTGGTAGGACCCTTTAAGGGTGTGGCTAGATTAGGAATGTAAATTGATGTGAATTGATGGATTGGGAGATGTTAAATTTATGGGGAGGTTATGGCGAAATTTCGATAGAAAATAAGTGTTTTAAGGTGACTTGGTAAGTTGGAGGATCAAGGTGTTTGTAGTGTTGAGTGGAGTGGTTTAATAGCCTTGCAATGGTATTTGGAGAACTAAGAGGAGTAGTACAAAAATCTGTAGCATTTATTGGAGAAGGAAAAATGGTAACAGGAGAGGAAAACTTACAGTAATGGGTGAATGTAACAGATTTTTATAGTGTTGGTTTAGGCTAGTTTAAAGTGCGTAATCAAAGCTAAAATATGCTAGATTATATGTAGGAATATTGGGGAAGAAGTTGGTAAAAGATTAAAGTTGAAATAAAGCTTAAAAACTATAAATTTGCAACAGACTGGATTTGTCCTGGTTTGCAAACAAGTACGCAAACCAGGACCACCTCTTAAAATTGGCAGAATACCTTCTCGCTGGAATGGTCTGGTTTGCAAACAAGTATGCAAACCAGGACCACCTCAAAAACTTGACAGAAAGTATTGTCGAAGGATGGTCCGGGTTTGCGAACAAGTACACAAACCCGGACCACCTTAAAAATACGACAGAAAGTTTCTTAAAGTGATGGTCCGGGTTTGTAAACTGGTACACAAACCCGGACCACCATAAAAACTTGACAGAAACATCTCTGAAGAGATGGTCCGGGTTTGTAAACCCGGACACAAACCCGGACCTTGCTAAAAACTTACCAGAATGTGTTTTAAAGTGTCGTTATGATGGGGAAGTGAATGGTAATGGTTTTAGATGTTGATTAGGCCTTGTTTGGTGAGTTTAAAAGGCCTTAGAAGGTGTAAACAAGTGTTAGGTTGGATGTGAGAAAGTTGTGAGTTTAAGTACACAAAGTTAAACCGAAACAACGGGATAACGGGTCAAGTACGGGAGTAATAGAAATTTACATACCGTAACATTTTGATGTTAATGAAAACATTTGAAATAATACCAGTTGTTGGAAAACTACCCGGGGAGCGTGAGGTGACGCGTTGGAGTAAATCCTCGGGAACACGGTAGAGTAACCCATGGTGTAAGGTTTGGTTTTCTTGCAACCTGTGTCCTACCGGATTACACCGGCTTGTATGCCAATGTGTTTTTCTGAATGTTTGCCACCTGTTAAGATAAAAAGTTGTAATGAGTTTACAGTTGTTTATTTATGTGGCGTGCGTTGTTCCGATACCGTTTAGCTTTAAATATGTGCTAAACTTAACTAACCGACTCCAGAATTACATAACAGATCGGTATTCGCATTTAACGACCCAAACCTTGGGAACGTTCTAACCGCGGCTATGCGTGAGTTAGTTATCTGATGTTTGTGCATGTTAATATGTTCACTACTTTTGTGTGTCTAACCCAGTTGTAATACTGTAAGGTGTAAAGATGTGATAGGTTTCATAGTGGAGCCCTTAACTATGTTTATGTATATATTATGGGGGGTGAGGAATCCGGTTGTTCCGGTCGCACGTTGTTTGGGAGTTGATGTATACAGTTTCTTCAGCTTCCTCTATGTTGGTTGTTTTCCTTCGTTGGTCTTCAATCACCCCTGAGCTTAACCAAGGCTTTTGACTCACGTCTATTGGGGATTATGTACGATGTGTTCGGATCACTATATCTGATCCATCTTTATGTAAAGTTTCTCGTCCGACTAACAAGACGGTAACGAGTGATGTAAAAAGCTTATCATGAGGGTATATTCATTCTTTGGACTTCCAAGTTAACTAACTATGTTGAGGTCGGTTCGTAAAGAGAACCGTTACCGTTATGTTATGTGTTATTATTGCGCTGCAATTCTTATTGCGATGCGGCGTTATATTCGTATGTGAAAAATGTGGAATGAGTTGTTATGTGAAGTATGTGGATCATGGTTGTGAATCCCAGATTATAAAAGAGACGTTTATGGATAACCCGACTAGTGGGTAAGTATCGTCTATTGAGGAAATAGCTCCATTAGAGGAGAAACACTCTAGGGTCAAAGAACGCAAAGAGTGATTTATTAAGTGTAGATGTGTTGTCTGTATTTGTGAGACCATTGTTGTGAATTGTAATGTGTTGTGTGTTTATGGTGTACATGCATGATTTAAATGTAATCAACCGCATGCTAAGATGACAAATAGTTGTGCGTGGCCCGGTAGCATGCGGGCTACGGGTTTACCATACCAGCAAAGGTGCTGAGCCCCTTGGGGGCCACCCTTTTCTCCCTTTTCTATTTCAGGCACAAGGAGTTGGAAGCCGTTCGAGAGTAGGACGGGTAGTTGTTGTACATGGGTAGCCACTCAAATGGAGAACGTATTGTAGGTGTAGTAAGACCGAAACTGTTATCGGCATTAGTTTGTGAATACTCGGTACAGTTGGAATGTATATGTATATTGGTTGTTGTTAACGGAATGGGATAGTCGTGTGTAGTTGCTCGGGAATCTAGTCCATCAGGCCGATACAATGTATATGAATTAGCCTTGTTAGCCACGTGGGTGGTTAACGGCGTGTAACACCATTGAGTTAAGTAACGTGATGAGTTAAGTTTTCCGCTGCAATTTGTTGTTATGTGAATGGTTGTAGTTGGGGTGTTACACTCAAGCTCCACAGGGAGATGGCAAGCCTTCCCATAAACCAATTTATAAGGCGACATACCAATGGGGGTCTTATAGGTTGTGCGATAGGCCCAAAGAGCATCATCTAGCTTCAGAGCCCAATCTTTTATGGAGGCACTCACCGTCTTTTGGAGTATCCACTTCAACTCCCTATTTGACACTTCTGCTTGCCCATTCATCTGAGGATGGTAAGCAAGGGCAAGTTTGTGGTGTACCCCATACTTTGCCATTAGTGCATCAATGCTTTGATTGTAGAAATGTGTGCCTCCATCACTTATAATAGCTCTAGGGACTCCAAAGCGGGTACAGATATGCTGCTTTAAGAATTTGACCACAATCTTGGAATCAGCATGTTGGCAAGGAATTACTTCAACCCACTTGGACACATAGTCCACTGCTACTAGAATGTATTGGAAACCCTGAGAAGAAGGAAATGGTCCCATAAAATCTATACCCCAGCAGTCAAAAAGTTCGACCTCCAAAATGCCTTGCTGAGGCATCTCATGTCGCCTAGAAGTATTGGCCATGGGTTGAACTGTCACAACTAGCCACAAAGGCTTGACAATACTTATGTAGTGTGGGCTAACAAAATCCGGATTCCAAAACCTTGGCTGCCGTCCTATGAGAGCCATGATGACCGCCAGCTTCTCGGGAGTGACAAAACTCTAGAACACTGGGTACTTCATCATCGAGGAGGCACCTGCGAATTAAGCTATCTGCACAAACTCGAAACAAGTGAGGATCTTCCGTGATATAATGGCGTGAATCAAAAAGGAATTTCTTTTTCTGAGCATATGATAAATCATGAGGAACAATTCTAGAAACAATAAAATTAGCCATATCCACATACCATGGCTCTTGCACCTTTTTCAAACTGAAGACGGTTTCATGAGGAAAGAATTCGTTTATAGGAATACCATCATCAGGAGTTACCATCCTAGAGAGATGATCAGCCACGCCATTGAGCTTACCACTCTTGTCTTTCACTTCAATGTCAAATTCTTGTAGAAGAAGAATCCAACGCAGCAAGCAAGGTTTGGCCTCTTTCTCACTAAACAAATATTTTAGAGCAGAGTGGTCAGTGTGAATAATCACTGTACTTCCCCATAAATATGATCTGAATCTATCTAAGTAGAAGACCACAGCCAGGAGCTCTTTCTCAGTGGTTATGTAGTTTGTCTGAGCGTCATTAAGAGTTTTACTCGCATAAGCAATAACTATCAACACCTTATCTTTCTTTTGGCACAGGGCTGCACCTACTACAAAATCACTAGCATCACACATAATCTCAAATGGCAATGACCAGTCAGGAGAAACAACAATAGGAGCAACTACCAACTTTTGCTTAATCAAATTGATAGCGTCCAGACAATTTTTAGAGAAGAGAAAAGGGGCATCCTTCATAAGCAAATCAGTTAATGGTTTAGCTATTTTTGAGAAGTCTTGAATAAACCGTCGATAGAAACCAGCGTGCCCAAGAAAAGCTCTTATATCCTTTACACAAGTAGGCGTTGACAGCTTTTCTATAACTTCTACTTTAGCTCTATCCACCTCAACCCCTTTGCCAGACACCTTGTGGCCAAGCACAATCCCATCCTTTACCATGAATTGAAATTTCTCCTAGTTTAGAACCAGGTTTGTCTCTTCGCAACGTCCAAGGATACGGTCAAGCTGGGCCAGACAAACATCAAAGTTAGAACCATAGATAGAAAAATCATCCATAAATACCTCTATTTTCTGCTCAATGAAGTCTGCAAAGATAGCCTGCATGCAACGCTGGAAAGTGGCAGGGGCATTGCATAATCCAAAGGGCATCCAATTATATGCAAAGGTACCATATGGACAAGTGAAAGTAGTCTTGTCCTGGTCCTCAGATGCAATAGGAATTTGAAAGTACCCTGAAAAACCATCTAAAAAACAATAATATTCCTGTCCAGCCAACCTCTCAAGCATTTGATCAATAAAAGGGAGAGGGAAATGATCTTTCCTGGTAGCACAATTCAAACGCCTATAATCTATGCACATACGCCATCCAGTGTTCTTTCTCTGAGGAATAGACTCACCTTTGTTGTTCAGAACAGCTTCAAAACCCCCTTTCTTAGGAACTACCTGTACTGGACTTACCCACGTGTTGTCCTATATGGGGTAAATGATTCTAGCCTCTAAAAGCTTCAACACCTCTGTTTTGACAACTTCCTTCATGTTAGGGTTGAGCCGACGTTAGGGCTGTCTGACAGGCTTGTAATCCTCCTCCATATAGATGTGATGAGTGTAGAAGGCTGGATCAATCCCTTTGATATCAGCCAAGGTCCATCCAATGGATCTCTTATGCTTCCTGAGCACCTCTAGCAACCTAGTCTCCTGCCCATAAGTCAAAGTAGAAGAGACAATGACAGGCAAAGAATTGTTACCAGCAACAAAAACATATTTGAGATTAGAGGGGAGCGCCTTAAGCTCAAGTACTGGAGGCTGCTCTATGGAAGGAATAGGTCGTTGGATATCTCTATCAAGCTTCTTCAAAGGAGGGCGATAGGCTTGAAAACCTGTCTTTCCTCTCTCGACATGAGCTAGAGCTGTATTAACATCCATATCAAAAGTCTTATTTTCAACAGAAGAGACAAGAACATGCTCCAAGGGATCAAAATCAGAAAAAGGGGAAGAAGGTATAGAATAAACCTCCTCATCAGCAGAAAGTTCACATACCTCGCCATCCTCATCTAGGAGACTTACCGACCTAACCGAATGAGCTAAGGTGGATCTGGACTTCATCATCTTCTTCATATCAAATTCAATCTTTTCGTCCTCTTACCGCTAGGAGATTTTACCATCATGAATGTCAATGACATCCTTGGCAGTACTTAGGAAAGGACGTCCCAGAATGAGTGGAACCTCTACATCGTCATCCATGTCGAGAACCACAAAGTCTGTAGGAAAGATGAAGCGGTCAACCCCTACCATGAGATCTCTCACAATCCCCATTGGTTTAATATTGGATCTGTCGGCCAGTTGGAGCATGAAAGGGACCGGGTAGAGCTCTCCTCCTCCCACCTTCAAGAAGGTGGCATAAGGCATAATGTTGATACTCGCAACCAGGTCACACAGACCACTGCCGCAGTCTACATCCCAAATAAAGCAAGGAACAATGGGATTGCCCGGATCTTTCTGCTTAGGAGGAAGTGCTCGAAGTAAAGTGGTAGAGCATTCCTCAGTCAGGTGGACAGTCTCTTTGTCCTTCTTTTTCTTCTTTTGAGTGAGGAGATCCTTTAGAAATTTTGCATAATTTTATCTCCTATAGAGCATCAATAAGAGGAATATCAAGAGTCAGTTTCTTAAAAATGCTTAAAAAATTAGTAAACTATTCGTCTAAATGCTTCTTTTTCATCCTATTTGGAAATGGAAGTTCTACTTGCTTAGGAGTAGAAAAAGGCACATCAACATGAATAGTAGAGGGGGAGGGAGAAGAGGGTGGAAGATTAGGAGCCTGTATCTCCTCAGAAACTACCACAGGTGGGACTGTAGGCCCTGATGGTATGTCTGAAAGAGAAGGGGTGATCTTTTCACCAGATTGATCTACAGCCACTTGATTTTGATGATAGTTTCCCAACTACTTCAAACTTCTTAACGTCATAACTGCACTGAACTCACCCTCAGATTGGACCTCCGAAGATACACCACAGTTGCAGATCTTTAAGGCCTTGGCTGTCTCCCTTGGATTCTGCTGAGGTTGAGATGGAAACGAGCCAGGCTGCCTTTGCTGTTGGTAGGTAAGTATCTGGTTCATCTGCTACTCTAAATTTCTTTGACTATTCATCAAGGATTAGTTAAGAGTCTATTGCTCCTTCTGGGTGGTAGCCATCGAAGTTATTATATCCTGGAGTTGTTCCATCTTTTCATCAGAAGCTGACTTAACTGGTGGCTGGTAAGAATTCTAGCCCTGTCCCATCTGCATTTGACGACGGGCTTGGTTGTATGGTTGCCTAGAGAAGCCTGGGGGACCCTGCATATTATTTTGTAAAAGGTTAGAATTTAAAGCATTGTTGGGGTTACCATACCTGAGATTCTGATGTTGATTCCGGTTCCAGGGTTGTTGGTAATTCCCTTGTCCCATAAAAGTTTTCTTCTTCAGCAATCCGTATTTCCTCCAAATGAGGGCATATTTCAAATGAGTGGTCACCACCACAATGAGAACAAAGAGGCTCAGATGAAGATGGGGAAGCTATCCTCTTTACCTGCTGAGAAGGTTGACCATTAATTAAAAAATCATCAAACCTTTTTACCAGTGAGCTTACCAATGTCGACTGCTGAGCCTAAGACTCTGCTATCTTCTCCATCCAAGGATCCATATTCCTAGCACCTTTAGCACCCATTTTCATAGTCCTGCCTCCCTCAGTGCCCCACTGACGAACCTCTTTAATATACGTCTTCATGGCCGCCATGAAATCAGTGCCAGATTGGTTGAGGATGTTTCCTCCCAATGCTGATCTAACCTTGGCCTTATGTATATGTTGTAAGCCATGAAAGAATGTCATAGCAATACAAGTGAGGTCCTGTCCGTGATGAGGACACTGTCGGAGCATATCTTTAAAAGGATCCCATGATTCACAAATATTCTCAGCACCTCCTTGATTGAGAGCAAGTAAGGTAGCAACCAAATTCATAGTTCTAGAAATCGGATAATACTTTTCATAGAACCTGATTGTCATCTCCCCCCAAGTAGTGATAATACCAAAAGGAAGACAGTAGAACCATTTCATCGATGCTGCTAGGGAATAAACTCATTCTAGCATACTCTAGGAGACTATCGGAGCACCCAATTTGATCAACATTAATTAGAAATCAGTTGACATGATCTAGGGCGTCGTTGGGGTCGGAGCCGTCAAATGTACCAGAGGGCATATCTCGTATGACCTTGTTTCTGATGTGAAGGCTTCAAATCCTTCCATTCCTTTACTAAGTCGGGTGTTAGCGTAGGAAGAGCTACTGGGCTTCTTCTAGGAATGGTCGCTGGTCTGTTAAATTGCCTCATTGCTTGACCACCGTTCGTAGGAGTTGCCATTTGTATTTCTCTTTGGAACCTTTGTTGGCGTCTGGCTAGCTGAGAGGTACGCTCGATTTCTGGGTCAAGGATTTTGTCCCAATCGAGATGAGTGTCTGACCAAGAACAGGTGTACACCATCAACTGTCTACAAAAGAGAAAAATAAACTCCATAAAAGTTTACAAGTAGAGTAAATTAAAGTAAAAATAGTATAGCTAAATAAAGAAAAATTAACCTAAAACTGGAAACTAAAAAAAAATAGGTAGAAATAATAATAGTACAAATTAAATAAATGCAGTAAAACAAATTTTTAACCCAAGCTAAGGACTAGACAGGAATCTAGTCCCCGGCAATGGCGGCAATTTGCAAACGATATTTTTCTATATTAGATACTAAGAAATAATCCTAGAAAATAACAAATCAAAAGACCGTCAGGTTGCAAAAATCCCGGTCACTGTAGTAGAGTTTATGAGAAACCAGGTATCGAACCGAGGGACTATGTGAAAAATAGTCTCATCTTAGCAAAGGTTGTAAATCAGGGGAGAGTTGTTTGTTTTGATCTGTAAATTAAAATAAAGACAACAAGAATTTAAATAACAGCTAAGAATTAAAATCATAGAATATTAAAGGTGGTTACAAATATGGAAGAACAGACTCTGGGTTTAGGTTTTACTCGTTTGATTAATTATGCTAATCTTACCGGTTTAATTAAGAATAAATTGGCAAAGTTTCTTTTAGAGTCTTCAGATTTAAACCATAAATCCTAACAACCTCGTTTACCAAAACATGCAAGATCTGATATAGACTCAAGCAAAACACATATTAAACGGCTAAGTAAAAGAAAATATAATTTTGCATCTAAAATACTAGACTTATTCAACCAGAATAAGCTTTTCCACAGACATAACAATTAATATGACCTATCCATTTATCACGGACCTGATCAAAATAGATTTCGTAAGGCAATTCAATAAACTCATGTAATTTATTGTATAGCGAGAGAATAACATTAATTGTATCAAATTATAATTAATTTTAACCGGTAAAATAAATTGCATAATTAAAACAAACTAATAATAACCATTCTCCAGAGTATAATATTCTAGCTTGACATATTAAGTAAATAGACAGATACAGGAGTAAAACAAAATCATTTGTTGTTGGACTCCTGAAGCTACTCCGCTATTTTTAATATACCGGACTAGAGATTGCAACATTTGGATAATACTTGTGGTGGAATTGAAAATAAATTAAAGATGTGTGGTGGAATGGAAAAATAAAATAAAGATGTGGTGGAAGTGAGAATATGAGAAAATGAAGTATGTGTGTACGTGGGATATGGAATTGAAATGAGAAAAGGAAATGGTGAGCGAGTATGTGGTGTGGTCGATTGATAATATTAGAGCAGATGGAGATGGGTTTAAATAGACTGAAAAAAAGAGGGAGTAAGCAGAGGCGATGTGATACAGCAGGTGCGTGATTTCAGGAGCAGAAATTTAGGATGGTGGTAGATGGATAACATTAGGCGCAGCAAATCAGGAAAATAATAGGTGGACGGTGCAGAATTTTCTTCTGCTGTTTCGGCGCATGCTGGAGCTGCCGCAGTCTTTTTTTTGTTTCTTCCTTTTTGAAAAGTAGAGTCTGCAAAAGCAGACTTTGAATTTTTTTTTTGAAACACGCGTTCAGTTTTGGAATTTTTTTTTTCAAAATACTCACGCGTTCAGTTTTAGAATTTTTTTTCACTTGTCAACGTCTGCGAATGCACACTTAAAAATTTATTTTATTTTAATTTTTTTTTAAGAAATGCTTCCTTATTTTTGTTATATTCTAACTACCCTAGATTCTTCATTTGAGCTCCGATTTGTTCCCGGTTTGCGGCGTTGGAAAGCTCGTAAGGAGAACTATGCATTTCCGCCATCATTTCCTGATTATATCATATAAATTGGCATCAGTTCTTGCCCAAAGTTAGAGTCATGAAAAGCATTGGATAAGTGTGAGAAAGTGCCTAGAAAGTTATACAAAATAAGGATTTAATACCTATAAAACTACATCAATTTCACACTTATCATCTATCTTGAGACTCCAAGGTAAACATTCTTTTTTAATGCCTTAAAACACATTTTAACCTAAGATTAAATTCAATGAGTTTAGGCATGTTGCTTAATACTCATTAGATTGTTTGGATGTGTATTAGAACATTGGCAAGAGAATTAAAGCCCTTGGCCGATTTTCCATCAAGAAAACCAAAGGAGGAAATTGAGAGAAAAGCTTGAAAACAAGGTAAATATCTTACCTTAAGGTTATTTAATGCATTAAGGGATGGGATTGAGATAAATACTAAATGTAGCTTGGAGCTTACATTAGGTAATGGGTTATATAACCTAGGAAAAAGAATTTAAACAAGCATGTGAACTTGCGACTAAGGAGCCAATGGAGATGAGTTAGTAAGATAAGCATAAGATGGAATATAAGAACACTTATATTGCTATGGGAGCATTGATGTGTGTAATTGCAGGTTAAAAGCTTTTATATGTGAGAAATTCAGTGTTTAAGTTTAAGTCATTTAAGGGCCTAAGAGCCATGTCATTCAAGAGCCTTAGTGCTATGCAATTTAAGATTATTGCACTATATTGAGTTTGTTATAAATGGTTTGCATTAGGTGAGAAATATCATGAGGAAAGGATTTGATGTGTGTGTGTTGATTTGAGGAGACTATTCATGTGGGCATGATAATATACTGGAGAAGCTATGGCAAAAATTGGGTAGTAACCAAGTGTTTTAGTGGTTGTTGTGAGTTATTAAGAGTTAAATTGGTGGAAGTGAAGGAATTAAGGTGATCTTGAGATTTAGAAAGACCTAGGGTTGTCTAGGAGGAATTAAAAGTTAAATGGGAGTGATAATCACTTTTAGACTACAAGGGAAGAATTGCTAAGTTTGAGGTGAAGCTTGAGGAGAAATGTTGTGAGGTGTTAAGAGATTTGTCTAGTGGTGAATAAAAGTATAATCTTAATGGTAATGAGAGGACTTGGGTAAAGGAGGTGTAAATGTTTGAGAGGATTTTAGAATGGTCAAGTTAAAGGAGAAAGGATGAGTACAAGGCTAAATAATTGTGTAGTTGGGCGGAACAATGTTAAGGATTAAGGAGATGGCTAGAAATACATAATTATGTACAAGTTTGGGAATGATGAGTAGTTAGTGTAAAGGAGAAGAAGTTATGCATGGAGATAAAATAAGACCTTTAGAGCCTTGAAAGGTTTGAGTTAAGGAAATGAGGATGATGGATAATGCTTGAGGAGTAGTCTAAATGGTTGAGAGGAAACACTTTGGTTAGTTGAGATTTTAGGCAAAGTTCATATGTTGGAAGTGTAAGAAATTAAGATTATGTGTTAAAGAATTAGTAAGGATTTGAGTAAGTGTTTAAGGAACTTATAAGTGAGTTAATCAAGGAGGGGATGGATGATTTAAGAGGATATTAAGTGCCTAAATGTTGTTAGGACATATTGGGGAACTTGTGGAAGAGTTTGGGAGAAGATAGACATTTTTGGGAAGGTTATGCAGTCGACCGACCCAGGGGACCGACCCTGGCTGGGTCGGTCGGACTACAAATTACAAGGGGTGAAGTTTCTGACTTTGACCAACCAAGGGGTGTTGGGTCGGTCCAGTGTGAGTGTTTAAGTCGGAGAAGTTTCTGTCTCCTACCGACCCAGGGGGTTAGGTCGGTCAGTGGGTCAGTCGGGCCTAATAAAAAAAAATTTGAGAAAGGAAAAGGAAGTGTGGCATTAGTAGTCCACCATTAGGAGGGTAATGATGATTAGAAAGATAAGCATATAATGACTTAAGAGATCGAGTTAAGTAAGATGATTTTAGTGTTTAAGGTTAAAAATTACAAGGACTAAGTGGTTATTAGTTGGGGATTATTAGAAGCTAAGTAAGTTAAGTTAATTGAAAGTAATTAACAATCCAAATTGGATGAATGTTTTAGGACTTCAGAATTGGGACTCGGAAAGAGAATAGACAACCGAACAACCGACGGTGTACGGTATGGTTTTCTTGTAGCCTGCTTGCTAACGAGGTGTCCCTTGGCTTGTGTGCTATTTGTTTATGTGTGCCGACCAAACAAGATAAAGCATGCAACAAGTTTATTGTATTGTTGTGTGTTGTTTGAAACTAACACAACTTACCTTTGAGAACTTACTAACAATGTTTAGTAAAGAATTGTGTGAGAATAAGAAACACTCCCAAATATTGTTTTATTAGTAACTGAAAGTGGTTAACTAACAAACATTGACTTTGAGACTTCTACTAATTAGAACTTGGGGGGAGTGAGGAATCTAGAATGGTACTGGCACATGTGTATTAGGGGAGGTCAATATCCTTATCAGATCCAGACTTCCAAATATGACTTGTCTTCGGACTCGTCGCCTAGAGTCGACATAAAGACTCGGTCACCTCGATTTCTGTTCGAGGTGGGAGGCATTACTGAGATGGTGTGGTGGGATCTACCTAAATCCCAACTAATTCTAAGAAATATTGTTTGTCTAAACCAATGGAGATGATAACTCATTGGTCAGGGTTACTTTTGACCGACAAGATAAACAATGAATTAAGGAGCAAACATTATAATTAAAGAACGGTTGTCTTGTTTGAGATAAGATTTGAGATAAGAGCTGAGATAAGACTTGAGATGAGATAAGACATGGACTGAGAATAAGAAAGTCATAACCTAAGGAGTTAAAAGATTAAATCACCTACTTAAGGAATGATTTTAAGTCATTCATTGTGTTTGAACTATAATTGTTCATATATGGTGTGGTCTTTATTGCAATTCTTATTTATGTTGTGTTATTAATCAACCGCATGCTATCGACAAGTCGTCATCGTAGCCCCGTTAGCTTGGGGGCTATAAGAGAATCGTACCAGCAAAGGTGCTGACCCCCTCGGGGGAACCTATTTAAATTTTTCAGGTGAATGACAGAAGACGACCGTCCTAAGAGTAGGATCGGGTAGGAGTACTTTGGGTTGTTTTCCTTTCTGTTACACGAGTTGTGCATGTACACTCATCTAGTAAATAGCATGAGATGTGGTATGATGTATTAGGATGTAAGATACTTGTATTAAGAATATGTATTTTGAAATACCCCAAATTAATAAAACATGGATTAAACATCTAATCACATTAATTAAGGCCTAAACATGCCTTAAAAGTCAACTGAGAACAACAGTGGTCAACACAAAGCAAGATATTGCACCCTTTGACTGTTTAGAGTAAATAAATACCCAAATGAACATATTAGGACCTAAAACTTTGTCCTAAGCATATTAACACATAACTAAACATATTACGATCGTTGGACAACACTCCAACACAAAGAACAAGCATTTACATGCTTCAAGGTCAAGTAGGGCAAAAATGTCCTCTAAGGAAACCTTAAAGGTCTAATGACCTCTATTTTATATAAAATTGGATTCCTAAGATCACTTATCATGTAAGGAACACAACAAAACTGTTTGCAAAGAAAATAGAGCTCAGAAACACCTTGCGACACAAAATGTGCACTAAAACACCTTAAAGCACGTTTTTTGTGTATGAGCTCTAAGATAATGACTTTTTGTCATTTTAAAGACTGGAGTATATCATTTATATCATTAATTTGACATGATAGACTATATTATAAAGTCTAAATCAAAGTTTGAAAAATAAAAATCAAAATGGGCAATTTAGTATGAATAGTACCCAAAAATAACATTTGGTTACTTAATATTAACTATGGTCAAACATCACCCATTCCCTTGACCATATGCTGCCGACTTCATACAGCTGCCATGCCCACTCATTAATCAATCTTCAATCAATTAGCCAGCTAATTAAGTGAGTCACCAAATACTATTACAAAAAGTAACCATTAAAGTAACATAAAAGCAAATTTTGCTTACCTTCTTCATTTACCTTGCTTCCCAGCCAACACCACCTTGCTCCAGCCTCTCTTTGGATTCTCCAAACCGTGGATAACATGCTAAGTTCAAAGAAGAAGACCTTGCTACCTAGGTAAGCTTATTAAGCCTTTAAATGTTCATTTTTTTCACAATTCTTTCCTCTTCCATGGAGCAAAGCATCAACCATTTCCATCAATGTTCTTAGGTTGTTTTGGAGGTTAAATGGAGGGTGTATCTCGGCATTAACAAGGGAAGAAGGTGGAGATATCTAATCTTGTTCTTAAGGTATAAAAATGTGCTTTAAGCACTTATCATATGATTCTCATCAATTCCGATTGTAAAGATTTCTTTTGTAAGCTTATAATCTTCATCTTAACATACTTATACAGTTGGTATATCAAGAGCTTCAAGGTATAGCCAGATCCAAGCCAAAAACACCATTTTAGGCATTTTAATCAAGGTAAAAATTAGCCATCTTCTAATCTGAGTTATACCAGTTTTAAAGCTTGGTTTTAGTATCTCTTTTGATGCTCTTTAACTTCTGTAAATATAGGCCGAAGTCAAGCTTGGTTACCTTGGTATTCTAAGGTAAATTTTACCTTGAAATATACATTAAAACACTTCTTATGGTTAGATCTTGCTTGGAGACTAACTATGCCTTAATTGTTGTTTGAAAACGTGTAAACTAAGCCGTGGAAATTTTATTCCTAAGCAGCTGTGGCCAAACAAGGCTTTAACTAGGCAAAAACAAGGTATAAATCACTTAAACCTTCACTTGGTATATTAATATGTGCTTATACATATATATATTTGTGCCATGAGTGAAATGGTTTATTAAGGTCTTATTTTGACCTTAGGTGATTAAGGAATGGTTTAGTAAATTTTAAAACTAATTAATTATCATAATTGTCAAATTTAAAAAATTATGTGGAAAATTGGTAAATATGGAAAATATATGGTAAGGGCCGAGAGTTTAAAGTACTTTTGGGCTTTTATGTGTAATTTATTTTATAAGCTAATGTTTGTAATAAGGCCATGTACTTTAGGCCATTTTATTTATGCATTTATAAGGTTTTATTTAAGTTTAAGTAGTATATATATACTACCGCAAGGAAATGTGGTATAAAGAGTAATTAAATTAAATTTGGGGGCTATATAATAATAAAGTCGAAAATTAGAGGTTTAAATAAGTTTATATAAAAATTATAAGATTATATAAAGTTTTGGGGTTAAATGGTAATTTCTGAAAAATAAGGGTACAAACCGTAATATATGGATATTAATGGTCAAGGAAATACTAAGGTGGTCAACCTTGACCATATGGTAGGTTTTGACCAAGTTAAATAAGTTAGATAACTTATTTAAGGTTTTATAATAAGATAAGTATTTATTTGTAGCAATTTTATAACATATGTGGTATATATGTTATTACCGAAAATAAAGGGTGTATAATGGTATTATAAACACCCATGGGCTGTTAGGAATTTTTAGGAATTTATTGGGTTGATTTTGGAATTAAGATAAACTATATATGTATAATATATAGTTATTATGTCATTATGACACTTTGGAATATAAGATGGGGTGGAAATGTAAAATACCGAAACTATATGGTTAGTAAGGGTAATAATAACCCTTTGGTGGAATTTGGTGATTTTTAGAATTATATAAAGGTATTTAGTAAGATATATGTATAATATATAGTTTTAATGATATTATTAAACAATATGTTATAAATTGGGCCAAATGGCAATTATAGAAAGTGTAAGGGTTGAAAAATAATATGGGACAACATTAGGGTCTGTTCGCATATTTACAATATATATAACCATAAGTTATATTTGTATTAAGGTTTAAAATGTTATATTATATGATATATATATAACATGGTATAAATAATGTGGTGATTTTGTAAATAAAGGAAACTATGGGATATGGAAAGAATAAGGTATAAATATATATGCCCATGCGGCATATTATAGTTTTGTATAAAAACTATAGGTTATAAATTAAAGGAAATAAAATATCATATTATATGATATTAGTATATGGTATAACATTACATAATGTTATGAGGTCAAAATGGAATTTAAATAAAGAAAAGGGCTGTACCGAATTTATAAAAGTTTGGAATATGAATTTTAGACTAAGGTCTATAATGTTATAATAGTTATATGGTATTAATGTGGTTTAAATGGAATTAATATAAGTAAGGATATTCACATTAAATAATGTGACGAACTATAAATAAATAGGATTTATAAACTAAGGCATATATTGAATAAACCTCAGGAGTTGTAAATATACAACATAAAATGTTACATAATATTAGGATAATAATCTTAATACAAGTTGTATAATATAATACAACTACTCGGAATAATCATTAATATAAGATGATAAAATGTAACATTTAATATAAGAGTTTTATAACTCATGAAACTTACCTAAATGGTAAATATATACATATACAAGAAAAATGTATATAAGGATGGATATATATTATGGTTGGAAACCATATAATATAATGGTGGTGGTTATTACAAGGAAATAGTTACAAACTATAAGTTATGAGTTTTTGAATGCAAATATAATTTGCTAAAGATAATGGATTATATAATACCATGTATTATAATGGATGGTGGAAAAATAATGCAATATAATAAGTAATGCATGCATACATGCAACTATAGGTTATATACCTAAGTTTAATGGTGGATAAGATTAAAAGAAATATAATGAATTGAACTTAACAGTCGAAATGTTTTGACATACGAGTTTTAGTAACAAAGTCGACCGGTTTAGATAACCCGTAACAAATAACTGTTGAAATCCGGGGATAAACTGTCGGGGTTACTTGTTATTCGGAAGTACCGGATGTAGTTAGTCATGGAGACTGACTTATAGTTTTATTACCGTTTAGATCATACTACAGACGGAGGCGCTTGACGAGCTAGTGGTCTACACTGCGCATCCTAGGTCTTGGTGAACGGTATGTAAAGGGGTTTGATCCGAGTTGTCCTAAGGAAACTCCTTGGGCTCGGATTTGGTTGATATCACTTGTGTGTTAAGTGTTTTGGATACATGTATATGTATGCGTGCTACTGCATTAATTATTTATGCACGAGCGTCCTACGGGACTAACACTACGTCGACTAGATCGACTTATATAAACATACATATACTTTAATGTGATTACATGACAGTTACTTAATATAATACCATTAGTATTAATATTTAGTATATGGTAACCTAAGTAAAATACTTAGGGACGAGTCACGACATTGTCGGTCTCTAGAGCATGGATCTCGAACATGAATATGACCTAGATTACTTCTAGGTATGCGTGAGACCCTGAAATACCCAAAACCTAGGTATGTTGTTTAAACATTAAAACATGATTTATTAAGACAAGAAAATGTCTTAGAAACATTAGTAAACAATTTAAACCTTAAAGAACACAATTAAATACCTTAAGGTCAATAAAAGCTAAAATGTGCTCTAAGCTTGGAATAAGCTTGGGTAAGACCTAATGAACTTACAAGACCTTATTTATATATTAATGAACATATTAAATCAATTACCAAAGAAAACCAAGCTTGAAAACAAGTTAAAACACAAAATGTGCTTTAAGAAGTCTTAAAGCACATTTTTGAAAAATTGTCTTGTAAATGAGTTTTGAGTGGCTAGATGTCCATCATTACTCTTAAATATATATGTGTACTATATAGTATCACATTTGGGTGGCTATATCAATGGGAAATCAAAAATTTCACTTTTATGTGCCTTGTTTTCATGAATAGTGATTTTAATAAGCTATTTTGTAACATATGTTGTATTAAGTAATTAAATGTTCAACAAAGACAAAAATACCCTCATATTACTATTGGGGGCCGGTTTTTAAGGTTGGTGACTCACCACCCTTGTTTGCTCATTAGTTAAATAAAGATGACAAGTTAAGTACTACTTTTTACTTTATAAGAACAAATATCTTCTTAAAGCAAATTCAATCTTCATTCTCCCCTCCTTCCTCATTTCACACGGTTCCAACCTTCTTCTTCCTCCCTTCTTGCTGTTCTCTCACGGTAATAACCACCACCACCATTAAAGCTCAAGCTTTGACCCCTTGTAAAATCTAGCTCACTTGTCCAAATAAAAAACAAACACCACCAATCTCTTCCTCTCATCAAGCTCTTCATTTCTATCTTCTCAAAACTTCAAGAGCCCCATTACGGTGCCATGGAGTTCCACCATTGAAGGAGCTTGAGCTTGTCTTTCTACATATTATTGATCTCCTTTGCTTCTAGGTAAGGAATCTCAAAGAAAAATCAAGTTTCCTTCATGTTTTTGCCTTGACCGAAAATGTACATTGATGGAGCTCTTTGTGTGACTTTGTTCTAGCTTCATTCCAACCTTTCATGGACTAGGTGGAGTCCTCTCTTCATAGATATTCAAACTTTCTTCAAAGATCAAGGTAAAACAACTACATTAATGTTTTTGAAACAATGTAAAATTAGGGTTTACAATGAGATGAAGCTTAAAGCTTGAATACTCATTATGATGTTTGTATATTGTTTTGAACTTGACAAGGAATCAAATACCTTACCGGTTTTATAAGGAAACAAGAAAGAAGTTGTTTGGGAAAGAGGTAAATATACTAACCTAATGTTGTTTAATGCCTTAGGAGAAATGAGCTTATAATGCTTGTTAAAACTACCTAAAGAGCAAAAACGTGAATGACCTAGTAAATGTTCTCAAGGAGACTAGTAAAAGAACATATGTCTTGTTGTGTGTATTTGCATGTCAAAGGCATATTTATTGTGGAAATTCAGTGTTTATGATTTAAGCACTTTAAGGGCCTAAGTGCCATGCAATTTAAGTTATGCATTACATTTTAATGTAGAGAGAACTGAGTGAAGTTTTGTGTATGAGAGTGTTCTTGGTGATTTTAGGTGTTCTTGTGTGTTTAATGGAGAAAACAATGTGTTTTGGTTTAGTAATGTTCTAGGAGAATTAATGTCAAAATTTAGGTAAGAGCAAGAAGTTCTAAGGGTTTACATAAGGTTTGGTGAACTAGAAGTGTAGGAAATGCTTAAGTATTTCACAAGAGGAGAAATAGTGTCTTAGGATGTTCTAGGTAAACAAAGGGACTTAGACATCAACTAGGGTTTAGATTGGTAAGAAATAATGCTTAGGAGATGATGTTAAGATAAGGAGAAAGCATTTTGGGATAGTAGTTATCATAGGTGAGAAACTCCATTTAGAAACCTAGTATAAAATGTTATAAGTGTTAAGGAATTTTACAAGGAAATGAGTAAAGGCTTAAGGAATTAGAAAATGAGTTTCATGGATGTTGTATGTGGAGATAGGTGTACCAAATGTGGTTAGGAAACATTAGGAGGCCTTAGGAGAAATTTGGTGAAGATTTGACAAAGTTTGGGCAAGTTTAGGAGGCGTCCGACCCAGGGGTCCGACCCAAGTTTGGGTCGGACAACCTCTGTTAGACGACAGGAAATTGTTCTGAATGGTCCGACCCAGGAGGTTGGGTCGGACATGGGTCGGACGGTCATGTTTTGGAAGACGGAAAATGTTCTGGAATGGTCCGACCCAGTCGAGTGAGTCGGACGTGGGTCGGACGGGCGTGTTTTGTAAGGCGGTAAGAGTTCTGTAATGGTCCGACCCAGTCGAGTGAGTCGGACGTGGGTCGGACATGTGTGTTCAAAGGGCGATGGAATTCTCTGGAATGGTCCGACCCAGAAGGTTGGGTCGGACATGGGTCGGACAAGGTAAGTTTCTTCAGACCCGAAAACCACTGGAAGGGTCCGACCCAGTTGTGGGTCGGACGGTGGGTCAGACAGACCAAAAACTTGTAAAAAAAAAACAGGAAAAAATGTGACTTATGTAGTTAACCCTAGGGAGTATAGTGAAGGTAACCTAGGGTAACTTAGTCATTTAAACATGTCAAATAATCGTGTTAAATACTTAGTAAATTTGAAGTTAAATAAATAATTAACCGACGTTACTAATGTGTTTAGGATTCTCTCAAGGTGGAAACGGAACGAGGCAAGGACCGAGGTATGGTTTTCTTGCAGTCTGTTGTCTACCGGTTTACACCGGCCTGGGTGTTGTTTGCTTTTCTGTGTGTTACGACCTTATAAGATTAAGGCATGAAAAGAGTTTACGGTTGTTGTATATTATGATATTGTATTATTGTGACTCCCTTCTCTTGGTGTGTCTAACAAGACCTAAACACTTGCTTGTGTGTGACTTAACGATATATTGTGTGATCACTAACAAGTGCTAACCGGGGGAGTGAGGAGTCCGGTCATGTTCCGGCCACGCGTGTGAGGACGGGAGTCGATGTCATATCCGGTTCGGCTCTCTTGGTGTATGTATAGGTTGTATTCCAATTTGGTTTCAACCTTCCCTTAGCTTATCCAAAGCTAGTTTACTGACTCACGTCGGGCCACAGGGGCATACAAATGTTATTTCGGTGTGCTTGGGATCACTATATCCGACACACCTTGGGTTTAAGTTAACCGTTCGATATAACTGGACGGTAACGAGGTTGGTAACGAGCTTAGCATGAGATTGGCAATAATCTCTAGGCTCACTATGTATCCTAACTATGGTGGAAGGTTCCTTGTGTGAACCGATTTTAGGGTGGTAAGTATTGTTGTTGTGCTATGCAATTTCCCTTGCTATGCTATGGTATATATATGTTGGATGTTTAAAATGAATGCCATGTTATCATGACAATTGGTTGCGCGTATCCCGGTAGCCGATGGGCTGCGCGTTAACCATACCAGCCAAGGGTTGCTGACCCCCTCGGGGGCTCCATATTTTTACTGCAGGATGAGGATCGAAGAAGCGGAGTGGCTCTAGATCCCAGGTCGTTGTTATACTTTTGGTTATCTTGGTTGTTGAGCCCGGGATGCGCCTGTGCTCCCGAGGCATTACGTTTTGGTACCGTTTGCCAAACAGTGGTGGATGTTTACGGTTGGTAGTTGTGATGTAAATTAAATACTCGGTATAGTAGGTTATATATATGTGGATGTGAGGATCTATGCTCGGGAGTCTGATCATCAGACCGATACACTTGTATTTATTCTGCCTAGTTAACCACGTGGGTGGTTAACGGCATTGTAACACCAAAGCGTTTAGTTATTGTTTGGTTGGTTATTTCCGCTGCGATTTCGGTAGTTGGTAGGGGCGTTGTAGGGGTGTTACAAAAAGTGGTATCAGAGCGAAGTATCGCTCTGATGACTAGAATGCTGAGCTAGAAAGATACCGAGTTAGGAGACCTAACCATAGTTACCTAAGTGAACAGATTTGGAAAGGTTAACCACTAACTAAGTGTGGAATTACCTTGTTGTCGGGAAGATGCAACAACCGTTGGACCGATAAGTGTGCAAGCACAATGCTAATGAAATGTTCATATGAATTCAGATGGCAGGTAGACCACGAGGTAGGGGCCGCAGGCGCGGTGTTGGAGATACGGGTGACCAGGGCGATGGTACTACGGCACAGACCATGGCTGAGGCAGTAGCAGCCGCCGTAGCCCAGATGGTACCCCAGATGGTTGCTGCATTACAGCAAGGGCAACATCCCAGAGTTCAGCCACCACCACCGCCACGAGAGACCAATTGGGTCAAGGCGTTGGCTGATCTGAGGCCGCCGTCGTTCATTGGGGAGACCGACCCTCGTAAGCTGGAGGCGTATATCTCTGAGCTGGAGACCGCTTACGAGACCTTGGCAGTACCTGCTGAAGCTAAGGTCTGTCTTGCCGCTTACTATTTGAAGGGTTCGGCACAGAGTTGGTGGAAGTTGGTGAGAGAGGACAGGGTAGCTGATCCTGAGTTTGGTTGGAGGGAGTACACGGCTCTACTGCGAGCCAAGTATTACCCTGTGCATGTGTAGGAGGCCAAGCGCCTCGAGCTGGATAGTCTGAGGCAGGGGGATAAGATGTCGGTTGATGACTACTACACCGTATTCACCGGCCTTATCCACCTGTTACCAGACCTTGGGTACTCGAACCGAGTGTTGGTGAACCGGTTCTACAATGGTCTTAGCCACCGTCTCCGCTACGGGATGGGGCCAGCTGAGTACACTACCTTGCAGGTAATTGAAATGCCGCGTTGTGATTTAGTTTATACCATTAGTGAATGTTAATGTGAGTTGGTGAGTTTGTTTTGCGGGGCATGACTGACATCCTAAATTCAGGAGTGCTATCATGCCGCTGCTAAGGTTGAGATTACCGTCCGTCTGAGGGACGAGGAGAATGCGCACAAGCGCAAGGCCACGAACGAGGGCCAGAGTCAGCAAGCTTATGGGGGAGGAAAGAAAAAGAAACACTACCCTCAGCCCCAGAAGAGTCAGTACCAGGGTGACAAGGGCCAAGCCCAGACCACCACAGCTGATGAGCCACTGAAGCTCACATATGCGTATGCGGCGAAGCCTCTACGCTCCTACCCGCCTAAGGGTAATTACTTAATCATGTGTATCTAGTTGAGGTGTGTGTCGTTAAGATGAGAAGTGAGTATTGATTGTGTGTTGTTGTAGCAGCTAGCGCGGGTTCTGGACCGGAGCGCCACTTTTACTGTAAGTGGTGTAACGGAGACCACCCCGGCAAAGACTGCAAGGGGAATGACGTGAAGTGTCATTACTGCCAAAAGATGGGGCACCGTGAGTTTGAGTGCTGGCAGAACCCTAGTGGCAGGAACTATAAGCCAAAGGGGCAGTGGAAGGGTAAGACTACCGCGACCACCGAAAGCCCGAAGGCGATCATCCAGCAGTCTTCTGACAAGAAGTACACTGAATCCCAGAAGGGGAAGGGTACGGGGTCCGGCAAGGCCGCCCTAAATGTGGTGGACCGGTCTGAGGCACCGGGATCCTCTTCGAGACCAGGTACCGCCTAAACTACTAAATGAAAAAGTGATTGCTTATCGCATTTCATGCATGAGTGTTGTATTAGTGAGTCTAATGTACGACCACCTAAGTAATGAGTTAAAGAATAATGTGAAAGACACCTAAAGCTAGGAAATTCGAAAACTTAGGAACCTTCAATATCTGTTATCCAATCCCGCCCACACCAAACCCTGAAGAGACCACCATCAGCATCACCGAATTCCCACTGGAGCAATGTCAGGTTATCCAACCAGGTATGATACTCTTAAATGGATACCTGACACCGGAAGCACAAATCCACATCATCAGGCGTTGCAACGAACTTGGAGCAGCACCAGGAGGTTTCTACACACCCGAATACCCGAGCGGTTCGAAGATGAAGCTGAAGATGATGTGCATGGGTAAGGACTGGAATCCCTACACCAAGTCATATCAGGATGTGCGAGCTGAAGACGGAGCAACTGTACCAGGCATACCTGAGGAGTTCCTTGCGGTCGTTAACCACGCCGTGGGAATTGCTCAGCAAGTTGAATCGGAACCGATTCCGAACGTGGAAGCAGACTTGTGTATTGTGAACTTCTACCAGAAAGGTGGACGATTAGGATTACACCAAGATAAGGACGAGTCACCCGAGTCTCTAAGTAACGGAGTACCCGTGGTGTCTTGGTCCATTGGTGATACCGAGTGTTTATGTACGGCGAGCAGAAGCGTGGTGATCTCGCAAAGAAGCTAGTGTTGAAATCTGGCGATGTATTGATCATGGGAGGACAATCAAGGATGTTATACCACGGTATCAAGAAGATCAAACTAAATACCGCACCATCGACAGTGGTCAATGCCACACATCTGAAACCTGGACGTTTGAATTTGACTTTCAGGCAGTTTTAAGCCTTGTATAATTATGTGATGTGATAAACCAGTGTGTATTAAGGATGTTGTAAGTGTTAATCATGGCGATGATATAAGCCAATGAATGTTGTAAAAAGAGTGTGTTAATGAATAAAGTGGAGTGGTTTGAAGCATATAAACCGTGTTGTTACCCAATACTTATTAGTTTGCCAATGAATTAGGCTGTGCACTCGGAACGGGAGGTATACTGAGTGTCTGCAATGAGGCAGAAGCCGGCAAGAGTGGCACAATCCTCACCGGTACCTTTCCAGTGAATGGCGTGGATGCATCGATCTTGTTCGACTCTGGAGCCTCACATACATTCATTTCGCTATCATTTGCGAAGAGGCTGGGGTTAGACGGTGAAGAGATGCCAGACTTCGTGGTCACTCTCCCGTCGAAAGAGCGGATCAGGTGTACCCGCTATTACCGAGATGCTGTTGTACGAATCAGAGATGAGGAGTTCCCGATCGACTTGATAGAGTTCGACGGACTAGGTTTTGATGTGATTGTCGGGATGAACTGGTTGGAGCGGTACAAGGGTAGAATCCTATGTGCCGAGCATCGTCTGCTTCTTCGGAGTCCATCTGGGGTTACTATATCATACCGCTAGAGGCCCAGGGAGCCTTCGACACAGATCATCACCGCCATGGCCATGTATCGTGAGATACGACGAGGAAATGATGTATACCTCTGCTATGTCCAGGACATAGAGAGAGACCCTGAGTTTAGCCCAGATGTGCCGGTAGTGTCAGAGTTTCCTGATGTATTTCCTAAGGAACTGCCGGACATGCCGCCAGCACGAGAGGTTGAGTTTGAGATTGACTTAGTTCCGGGCACCGGACCCATTGCAAAGGCACCTTATCGTATGGCTCCAGCAGAGATGACAGAGCTCAAGGAGCAGCTGAGAGACCTACTCGACAAGGGCTTTATCCGCCCTAGTGTTTCACCATGGGGAGCGCCGGTCCTCTTCGTGAAGAAGAAGGACGGTAGCCTCCGCCTGTGTATTGATTATCGGGAGCTGAATGCTGTTACGGTGAAAAACCGTTACCCTTTACCACGCATCGACGATCTATTTGATCAGCTGAGGGGAGCATCAGTATTCTCCAAGATAGACCTACGTTCCGGATACCACCAGATTGCCATCCGTGAGAGTGACATTGAGAAGACCGCGTTCAGAACGAGATATGGACATTATGAGTTTACGGTTATGCCGTTTGGTTTATCCAATGCACCAGCCAAGTTTATGGATTTAATGAACCGTTTGTTCCAAGATCAGTTGGACAAATCAGTGGTAGTCTTCATCGATGACATACTTGTGTATTCGAAATCGAGAGGTGAGCATGAAAGCCACCTAAGAGGTGTGTTGCAAACGTTGAGGAAGAATCAGCTGTATGCTAAATTTTCTAGGTGTGAGTTTTGGTTGAACCAAGTATCCTTTCTTGGACATGTGATTTCTGAGGCCGGGATCGCTGTTGATCCGGCAAAGATAGATGCAGTGCGCACCTGGCCTAGGCCGAAGACAGTTACCGATATCAGGAGCTTCCTCGGTCTGGCAGGTTATTATAGGAGGTTTGTGAAGGACTTCTCCAGTGTCTCGAAGCCGATGACTTCCTTAATGAAGAAGGATGCACCATTCGAGTGGACAGTCGACTGTGAGAGTTCTTTCACGAGGCTCAAGGATGCTCTGACATCTGCACCGGTCCTGACTATACCAGACGATCCAGATGGTTTTGAGGTCTATTGCGACGCATCAGGCAGAGGTATGGGTTGTGTGCTGATGCAACACGGGAAGGTCGTAGCGTACGCCTCCCGGCAGCTGAAGAAGCATGAAGAGAACTACCCTACCCACGACTTAGAATTGGGTGCCATTGTCTTCGCATTGAAGATATGGCGACATCATCTGTATGGGGTAAGTGTGACAATCTATTCCGACCACAAGAGTTTGAAATACTTGTTCACTCAGAAAGAGTTGAACATGAGGCAAAGAAGGTGGGTCGAGTTCTTAAATGATTATGACATCAATTTACAATATAAGGAGGGTAAGGCGAATGTGGTAGCTGACGCATTGAGTCGCCGAGCACACTCTCTCCATTCGCTAGTCTCTCATACTAGCTTGGTTGAAGAGGTGCAGAGTGCTCAGATGACGGATCAGTATATGGTGGAGATTAGACAGAAGCTTATTGATGGCACATTCGAGGGTCAGAAGTACGACTTCAGACTCCACGATGATGACCTGATTAGGCTTAATGGCCGGCTGTGTATACCGAGGAGTAGCGCTGAGCTGAAGGAGCGCATATTGAGTGAATCCCATTATTCTACGACATCGGTTCACCCCGGAGCTTCAAAGATGTATAAGAATATGAAACGTTATTTTTGGTGGGCTGGAATGAAAAAGGATGTAAATGATTATGTGTTGAGGTGTCTCACTTGTCAGAAGGTCAAGTTTGAGCACCGACGGCCTGGTGGTATGGTACAGCCAATGCCAGTGGCCTGAGTGGAAGTTCCATGACATATCTATTTTACTTCGTGGTAGTGCCTTCCGCCTACAAGGGGAGGTCTGAATATGATTTGGCTCAATTCATACCGATGAAGGACACCTGGAAAGTGGCTAAGCTTGCAGAGCTCTTCGACAGAGAGATTGTTAGACATCATGGTGTACCGAAAACGATTGTATCTGACAGAGACACCAGATTTTTATCTAGGTATTGGGATCCACACGAGAAGCACTGGGTACTGAACTGAAAATAAGCACAGCGTTTCACCCACAGACAGATGGTCAGAGTGAGCGCACCATCCAGACACTTGAGGATATGTTACGTGCATGTGCACTTGACTTTCAGACCAGCTGGATTATTAAGTTACATCTGATCGAGTTTAGTTACAACAACAGTTACCATGCTTCGATCAAGATGTCTCCCTTCCAGGCATTGTACGGTAGACCATGCCGCACGCCTTTATGCTGGGTGAGTCGAGTGAGACGGTCATTATAGGACCAGAGTATCTGGAACAGGTTCAGGCAGAAGTTCGCCAGATCAGGGCTAATATGAAAGCAGCTCAGGATAGATAGAAGTCGTACGCTGATGTGCGCAGACGAGACCTGGAGTTCGCCGTAGGCGATCAGGTATTTCTTAGGGTATCCCCCATGAAGGGAGTATTTCGTTTTGGCCAGAAGGGCAAGTTGAGCCCGAAATATGTGGGTCCTTATGTTGTGACGGAGCGGATCGGCCCGGTAGCTTATAGACTTGATTTACCCCCGAGCTGGGCAAGGTACATGATGTATTTCATGTGTCCCAGTTGAAGAAGTATATGTCTCATCCGTCTCATGTGCTTCAGCCGGAAAGGCTAACCTTAGAGCCGACCATGCGATCAGTGGAGACTCCCGTACGGATTCTGGATACTAAGACTCGAGACACTCGCCAAAGTCCGTGAGACTGGTGAAGGTCCTCTGGTCTAACCAGGACGTTGAGGAGGCCACTTGGGAGCTGGAAGATAAGATGAAGGCGAAGTACCCGTCATTGTTTACTTCTTAGTGTTTATATGTATAGGGTACGGGGCGTACCCCTTTTAAGGGGGGTAGAGCCGTTTCGGTTATGGTTGTGTGCGACATGTATTTGTATACATTGTCTATGTTATGTGGCAGACCGTTGTGTCTGAATGATACTATGTGGTTTGGACCTTGAGTCCGTTGTGGTGTAAGTATGATGGTAACGTTGGTAATGATGTTTTTGGAAGTATTGTGTTATAAGATTTTCCCCGTGTTCTAATATTAAGATATGTGGGAAGTGTGAACTTTGGGGACAAAGTTCTTTTAAGGGGGGTAGATTGAAATACCCCAAACCTAGGTATGTTGTTTAAACATTAAAACATGATTTATTAAGACAAGAAAATGTCTTAGAAACATTAGTAAACAATTTAAACCTCAAAGAACACAATTAAATACCTTAAGGTCAATAAAAGCTAAAATGTGCTCTAAGCTTGGAATAAGCTTGGGTAAGACCTAATGAACTTACCAAGACCTTATTTATATATTAATGAACATATTAAATCAATTACCAAAGAAAACCAAGCTTGAAAACAAGTTAAAACACAAAAGTGCTTTAAGAAGTCTTAAAGCACATTTTTGAAAAATTGTCTTGTAAATGAGTTTTGAGTGGCTAGATGTCCATCATTACTCTTAAATATATATGTGTACTATATAGTATCACATTTGGGTGGCTATATCAATGGGAAATAAAAAATTTCACTTTGATGTGCCTTGTTTTCATGAATAGTGATTTTAATAAGCTATTTTGTAACATATGTTGTATTAAGTAATTAAATGTTCAACAAAGACAAAAATACCCTCATATTACTATTGGGGGCCGGGTTTTAAGGTTGGTGACTCACCACCCTTGTTAGCTCATTAGTTAAATAAAGATGACAAGTTAATACTACTTTTTACTTTATAAGAACAAATATCTGCTTAAAGCAAATTCAATCTTCATTCTCCCCTCCTTCCTCATTTCACACGGTTCCAACCTTCTTCTTCCTCCCTTCTTGCTGTTCTCTCACGGTAATAACCACCACCACCATTAAAGCTCAAGCTTTGACCCCTTGTAAAATCTAGCTCACTTGTCCAAATCAAAACAAACACCACCAATCTCTTCCGCTCATCAAGCTCTTCATTTCTATCTTCTCAAAACTTCAAGAGCCCCATTTCGGTGCAATGGAGTTCCACCATTGAAGGAGCTTGAGCTTGTCTTTCTACATATTATTGATCTCCTTTGCTTCTAGGTAAGGAATCTCAAAGAAAAATCAAGTTTCCTTCATGTTTTTGCCTTGACCGAAAATGTACATTGATGGAGCTCTTTGTGTCACTTTGTTCTAGCTTCATTCCAACCTTTCATGGACTAGGTGGAGTCCTCTCTTCATAGATATTCAAACTTTCTTCAAAGATCAAGGTAAAACAACTACATTAATGTTTTTGAAACAATGTAAAATTAGGGTTTACAATGAGATGAAGCTTAAAGCTTGAATACTCATTATGATGTTTGTATATTGTTTAGAACTTGACAAGGAATCAAATACCTTACCGGTTTTATAAGTAAACAAGAAAGAAGTTGTTTGGGAAAGAGGTAAATATACTAACCTAATGTTGTTTAATGCCTTAGGAGAAATGAGCTTATAATGCTTGTTAAAACTACCTAAAGAGCAAAAAGGTGAATGACCTAGTAAATGTTCTCAAGGAGACTAGTAAAAGAACATATGTCTTGTTGTGTGTATTTGCAGGTCAAAGGCATATTTATTGTGGAAATTCAGTGTTTATGATTTAAGCACTTTAAGGGCCTAAGTGCCATGCAATTTAAGTTATGCATTACATTTTAATGTAGAGAGAACTGAGTGATGTTTTGTGTATGAGAGTGTTCTTGGTGATTTTAGGTGTTCTTGTGTGTTTAATGGAGAAAACAATGTGTTTTGGTTTAGTAATGTTCTAGGAGAATTAATGTCAAAATTTAGGTAAGAAGCAAGAAGTTCTAAGGGTTTACATAAGGTTTGGTGAACTAGAAGTGTAGGAAATGCTTAAGTATTTCACAAGAGGAGAAATAGTGTCTTAGGATGTTCTAGGTAAACAAAGGGACTTAGACATCAACTAGGGTTTAGATTGGTAAGAAATAATGCTTAGGAGATGATGTTAAGATAAGGAGAAAGCATTTTGGGATAGTAGTTATCATAGGTGAGAAACACCATTTAGAAACCTAGTATAAAATGTTATAAGTGTAAAGGAATTTTACAAGGAAATGAGTAAAGGCTTAAGGAATTAGAAAATGAGTTTCATGGATGTTGTATGTGGAGATAGGTGTACCAAATGTGGTTAGGAAACATTAGGAGGCCTTAGGAGAAATTTGGTGAAGATTTGACAAAGTTTGGGCAAGTTTAGGTGGCGTCCGACCCAGGGGTCCGACCCAAGTTTGGGTCGGACAGCCTCTGTTAGACGACAGGAAATTGTTTTGGAATGGTCCGACCCAAGAGGTTGGTCGGACATGGGTCGGACGGTCATGTTTTGGAAGACGGAAAATGTTCTGGAATGGTCAGACCCAGTCGAGTGAGTCGGACGTGGGTCGGACGGGCGTGTTTTGTAAGGCGGTAAGAGTTCTGTAATGGTCCGACCCAGTCGAGTGAGTCGGACGTGGGTCGGACATGTGTGTTCAAAGGGCGATGGAATTCTCTGGAATGGTCCGACCCAGAAGGTTGGGTCGGACATGGGTCGGACAAGGTAAGTTTCTTCAGACCCGAAAACCACTGGAAGGGTCCGACCCAGTTGTGGGTCGGACGGTGGGTCGGACAGACCAAAAACTTGTAAAAAAAAAACAGGAAAAAATGTGACTTATGTAGTTAACCCTAGGGAGTATAGTGAAGGTTACCTAGGGTAACTTAGACATTTAAACATGTCAAATAATCGTGTTAAATACTTAGTAAGTTTGAAGTTAAATAAATAATTAACCGACATTACTAATGTGTTTAGGATTCTCTCAAGGTGGAAACGAAACGAGGCAAGGACCGAGGTATGGTTTTCTTGCAGTCTATTGTCTACGGTTTACACTGGCCTGGGTGTTGTTTGCTTTTCTGTGTGTTACGACCTTATAAGATTAAGGCATGTATAGTTGTTGTATTATGATGTTGTATTATTGTGACCCTTCTCTTGGTGTGTCTAACAAGACCTAAACACTTGCTTGTGTGTGACTTAACGATATATTGTGTGATCACTAACAAGTGCTAACCGGGGAGTGAGGAGTCGGTCATGTTCCGGCCACGCGTGTGAGGACGGGAGTCGATGTCATATCCGGTTCGGCTCTCTTGGTGTATGTATAGGTTGTATTCCAATTTGGTTTCAACCTTCCTTAGCTTATCCAAAGCTAGTTACTGACTCACGTCGGGCCACAGGGGCATACAAATGTTATTTCGGTGTGCTTGGGATCACTATATCCGACACACCTTGGGTTTAAGTTAACCATTCGATATAACTGGATGGTAACGAGGTTGGTAACGAGCTTAGCATGAGATTGGCAATAATCTCTAGGCTCACTATGTATCCTAACTATGGTGGAAGGTTCCTTGTGTGAACCGATTTTAGGGTGGTAAGTATTGTTGGTGTGCTATGCAATTTCCCTTGCTATGCTATGGTATATATGTGTGGATGTTTAAAATGAATGCCATGTTATCATGACAATTGGTTGCGCGTATCCCGGTAGCCAATGGGCTGCGCGTTAACCATACCAGCCAAGGGTTGCTGACCCCCTCGGGGGCTCCATATTTTTACTGCAGGATGAGGATCGAAGAAGCGGAGTGGCTCTAGATCCCAGGTCGTTGTTATACTTTTGGTTATCTTGGTTGTTGAGCCGGGATGCGCCTGTGCTCCCGAGGCATTACGTTTTGGTACCGTTTGCCAAACAGTGGTGGATGTTTACGGTTGGTAGTTGTGATGTAAATTAAATACTCGGTATAGTAGGTTATATATGTGGATGTGAGGATCTATGCTCGGGAGTCTGATCATCAGACCGATACACTTGTATTTATTCTGCCTAGTTAACCACGGGGTGGTTAACGGCATTGTAACACCAAAGCGTTTAGTTATTGTTTGGTTGGTATTTCCGCTGCGATTTCGGTAGTTGGTAGGGGCGTTGTAGGGGTGTTACAGACCCATTGGGCAGCTAATTGATAAATATATTCTCCATAAGACTAAGAGCATATCTTAAACATTATGAGAGAGAGATGGTATGAGTTGAGGTGAGGAATCCCGGTAGTTTACGAACTACTTGGTTGCGCATTTGTGATCACTGAGGGGTTCCCGATTGGGTTCCGCTCCAGGTTTATACCCAACGAGCCCTATTTGGATCGTGCGTCAGGTGGCTACGGCCTTTTATATGGACGTCTTACGAGACAAAAGAGAATAGTCAGGGGCCTCCGAACCTCTGGCGAAATGAGCACCTTTGTGTTTATAGGAGGACTACTGTCCATGATGAGGTTATAGGGTTGTCTTAACATGACGCCCAACTGGTATTAATTAAACATGGTTTGGATGGGGCCTTTAAGGCCAAGATAAATTAACTATGGAAATTGTACGCTACGGCGATTGTACATTGTACATTATACTGCAATTATTTCGATACGTTCGATTATACAATTGTTGTTCGTAATATTAAATGAATGTTTGTATTGGATGGATGGTTAAGTGTTTATGAATGTTTGGATGGATGATTATGTATATTATACATGTTTATTACAGTATCATTTATAGCTGTCAAATGGTAAAGAATGGAACCAATCTAATAATAAGATGGTTAAAATGACTAAGTGACCAATAGGGTCCAGGCTCGGCATACTCAGCGTTTATCGCTGATACTACACTCATGCAGGTTGTGGATTATCGCGGAAGCTGAAGTGCGGGAACAGGGTAATTAGAGTTTACTTAAATTACTGCACACGGAGTTGTATATGGTACGGTTATGTATATTCAGGATTGGGTAGACGCTCACTTGTCGATGTTTATGGTTTATGGACTTAGTATGATGCACAGGAATATTCTCGTTATCACAGCGGTTAGCAGTTTGTTTATGTTGGTTGTTGGATATAGTTTGGCTTCGTTACTCGCATGGGCGAGTAATGGCCGGTGACACCCGAGTGAGTATAGTTGTTATTATTTATTCTTCCGCTGTAAGACGTTTTATTTATTGCTACGTGAGGGATTACTACGTGTCTAAGGAGAGGGGTGTTACAAAAGTGGTATCAGAGCGGAGTACCGCTCTGATGACGAGGAAATAGGTTAAGACAGTGAGCTTAGGACTTGGGAAATTATGGGAAACGTTTGTGAGGTACGAGACGACTCGTCTTAAAAAGATATTGTGTCTAGTTACGCAAATTGCGTGATATATTAGCCTTAAGGCAATTCAATATCCACTGGTTGTGTACGGTAAATTACCGAGTATTTAAGTGACATACTGTACTACAGATGTCTGGAGGAACTAGAGGGCGTGGTACTGGTAGAGGTTGAGGCGGTGACCCCGTGATTCCAGGTGTTGCTAAGACGATTGCTGCCGTTCTTGCACAGCTTGGTACTCAGATAGGAAGAGCACCAGCCCACCCGCCACAGCCCAGGGAAACGAACTGGCTGAAGTCAGTTAGCGAGACCCGACCACGTACATATTCAGGGGAGCCAGACCCCGTAGCCTTAGAGCGTTTCATTGTTGAACATGAGAAGGCCTACGAAGCTTTGCAAGTACCTGCCAACTAGAAGGTCGTCATTGCTGCTTTCCATCTGAAGGATGCAGCCAGCACTTGGTGGAGGTTGGTCAAGGACCATCACCTAGCTATGCCTGACTTTTCGTGGGCTGCCTTTGTCGAGTTGCTGAGGGGGAAGTACTACCCGACACATCTTAAGCAGAAGAAGCACCATGAGTTCGAGACATTATCTTAGGGAGGTCTGACCGTGGATGAGTACTACGCTCGATTCATTGGTCTACTGGACTTTATCCCCGGTGTAGATTACTCAGAGATCGTGAAGGTCGTGAAGTTCCGAGGGGGATTGTTGTTTCGCATCCAGATGGCGATGGGTGCTACCCTCTACACTACCATCCAGGTATTAACATGAAAGCCATAAATTCTTTACTTACGACATTACCAATGAACTTTGTGAGAACTTACCAATGAGATTCCAGGAGTGTTATGACACTGCCTCGAGGACGGAGCTAATGCTCCAGACTCGGGAAGAGACTCTCGGGGCCAAGAAGAGAAAGAACCCTGAGGGAGAGTCTGAGGGTGGAGGAGCATCTCCAGGCGATAGCCAGAAGAAGGGAAAGTAAGGACTTATCCCATTCTAGATTGTTTACCATATTAAATACCTTATGAATGCTGACCCAAAACCTTAAACAGGAAAATCTTTCAAAAGAAAGGGCAGTAGGGTCACCAGGGAGCTAAAGGGAAAGAGCCCGTCCTTCGGTTGACCGGCCCATCTATAGATGCTCAGCCTTTGAGATCTGCACCTCCTAAGGGTGAGAACACCTACCTCTTAAATTCAATTGTAACCTTAACCTTTATATCATCAGATATTAACTTAAACTAAATGCTACCATCAGGCACCGGATAGCCCCAGCTGTAACACCCCTACCGCTAATACCGTCATTACCGTCCAATCTCTTATACAATCCAGATTCACGCAGCGGATACTTACATACTCAACGGTGGGTGGTACACTGCCGTTAGTCACCCACGTGACTAACAAGGCTACTACTACTACATACAGCATCGGTCTGATGGACCGGAATCCCGAGTGCTACGTAACTACAATACATACTCCATTTACCAAATAAATACTACCATCATCCTTCAATATAATACTCCAAGTTCAATACAACATAATTCATATACCGAGTTTACTAGGTTCCAAATCAAATACAGTAACTCTCCCAAATTCATACATACTCACTAGGAGTCTATCTACTACCCATTCCTCACATACTACCTACTTTCTAGATACAAAGGCGTGCCTCCGGTCTCGTACCTTGACCGTATCCGCTTCGGGTACCTACACACTAAAAACGCTCCCCCTAGGGGGTCAGCTTGCGCTGCATATGATAACCGCATGCCCCGCATACTATTGAGGGTACGCCGACCACTTGGTCGAATACATGCAGTTCATTTTACAATACATACATACATGCTTTCATTTATACCAATACAATACTTTACAAGGATACATTCATACAGTTCAATACAAGCCATCAGATTCATACTTACCTTTCCGAAATTCACAATACACAATACATATACAGTACATACGTAATACATACACGATCCACCATACTTGTTAGCTCATGTTGGTCCACCCGGGTTAATCGGGTGGAGATTACTCTTTTACTCGTTCCACAGTACTTACGCATACATACTCATACTCATACATACTTACTTACTCTTACTCATGTTAAGTCGCCGGGACCTCCGGCCCGGGGACTACTCCGTCCCACCACCGGGATTTACTTGGTTCACCAATCCAGGATGCTACCCATTTAAGGGATTTGGGCCATGGACTAGTTTAAGAACCAGGAATCGGATCCAACCTCTTGTGTCTCCTCAACCTCACATGTGGCCGAAGCTATATCGGACTTCTACTCATTCCAATTTATTCCTTACTTATGTTAGGAGTTAGGTAGTTAGGAATTAGTAGAAGCCATAATAATACAATACAATGCTCATATATACGTCCATACGAAATGTAATACAATACACAAATACAATACAGGGTACACATACACCTCATCATCATCCATATTTTTCATGAATTATGCAAACTAGTGTTCAAGACAATAAATATCAAGAACATATACATCAAGCACAAGTAGGTGCAACATAGTCCGATTCATGCATTTATCTTATTTAGGTGGTCAAATAAGCACACAAATCGGGGTAACCAGATTAGGATACAGGGCATGAAGAAATCATACCTTTCACCGTTGTACTTGTATCCCAACGTTCCTCCGGTGTTCACAAATTAAATCCTATTATATACATACAATCGAATGATTAGTCTAACTATTATTAACTTAACTCGATTACCCTTACGTTTACTAATTCATACTTACTAAGTCTTTGCACTCCTATACTTACATTTTGTTTACTTACTTTTAATTACTTAACAATGGTATACTTACATATATATGCACATATGTATAGGTGGGTATACATAAATATATATACATAATTATTATTTAATTTAATTTACATTTTTTTTTGTATGACTCGACCGACCTTACAAGTCCGGTCCCCAAGGTCGGTCGAAGTCAGTAGGGAATTACGCTGGAAAATTTCAGGGCCGACCGACCTTGCAAGTCCGGTCCCAAGGTCGGTCCATTCCAGTAGCTTTCATTATGGAATTTTTCTGGCCCGACCGAACTTGCAAGTCCGGTCGCAAGTCCGGTCCATTCCAGAAGGTTTCAGACGGGAAAATTTTCTGGTCCGACTGAACTTGCAAGTCCGGTCGCAAGTCCGGTCCATTCCAAAGGTTCCCGTCTTTGTAAATCTAGGCTCGACCGACCTTGCAAGTTCGGTCCCAAGGTCGGTCCGGCCCAGTATTTCAGTTTCAAAATCTGTTTTCAGTCCTATACTTTGTCCATTGTTTCTCCAATCTTCCTACATGTGATTCCACATATTTTAACACTACTTAGGCCCTCCAAATTGCCTTAGTTCATGCACCAATTCCTTACTCATTCCTACACCCACATACACAATTTCTCCTCACTTCCTTCCCACACTTACTTTAGTTTTCATTCCCCTTATGCTACAGATTATCAGTTTACCATTTACCATTTATTACTCCCTCTACCAATGCCATTACTAGTATCCTCAATCCACTACTTTACATCCTAGACACATGTACTACCTATATCCAAGTCAAATCTCCATTTCCGAGGTTACTAACACTAACTCTTTTCCTTGTTTCTCCAATGCATTTCACATGCTATTTGCTACAGATTTTTATACACTCTACTCTCATACTACGACTACCACTTCATCACTACTTAACATACCTACTCAATCCAATATACACCTTGGTTCTCCCACTCACCAAGTCATTCTTGAATACATAATTCCTACCAAAATTTCGCCATAACTCATCTACTTTTCTTACTTCTCCACATACACACTTTTCATCAAATTCATTCCTATTCTAGCCACACCCATACAAGGGTCCTACCAGCACACATACAAATATAAATTCCTCAATACTTTCTCAATCCACAATTCAAATATACATACACATCACATTTGGCTCCAAAGCCTACAATTCAAATTCTTGCTCTTAAATACTCAAACTTCACAATCCTCAATACTAGTACAAGGTTTTGGGTTCTTTAGATATTTTTCCCATTCCCATTACTCTATTGCAATAGAATTTAACATTAGGAAGGAGCTCTTACCTTGAGCTTATATTCCTTCTTCCTTTCTCCTTTTTCCTCCTCCTTCCTTTCTTGCCTCAAAATCGGTTATGTGGGGAATGAAGTTGCCAAACTCCATTCCCATCACCCATTGGACACAAAATACTTACAATTAATATACTAACCCTTAAATTAATGCTAATTCATTAAGGTGTTTAAAATACAAATTCTAGGGTTTACCTTTGGAGTGCTTTAGGAGGGGTTTTAGCCCTTGGTTGAAGAAGGTGTTCTCATCACCATTGCAAGGTTGACATTATGCTCAAAAGAGAGAGAAAAATAGAGCATTACAAATGGGCAAAAATCGGCTAACCAAGGAAGGTGGAGAAAACTTGAATCTTTTATGGAGATTTTTACCTTGTTGGAAATAGGAGACTCCAAGCTACTCATTGGTGCTATTTTCTCTTTGAATGGGGTATACCCATGAAAATGAACTTCCTCATTTTTGGATTTTGAAAAGAGAGAAGTGTACAGGATGAGGGGATTACAAATATGTAATTATTTTTGTGATTGGAGCTCACATGGAGGTAGAGCATGGAGAAGAATAGGGAGTTGCCATTGTTGTTGTGGGAGCTCTCCAAAATCGCCAGCCCCTTAGAGAAGGAGAGAGAAATCGGTGGAAGGGGAGGGAGAAGGAAGAGAGAGATGAGGGAAATGAGAGAGTGAGGTGAGAGAAGAGGGTAAAGTAGCTTTTTACTTTACTCTTTTGCTTTTGGCGCTCTTATTTAATTAGCTAGTTACATGTGTGTGTGAGGGGGTTATTTGACTATTAAAAATCAGTCCCCTACAGTTATACTAGTTGGAGCGTTTTTCATCTTTTACAGAAAACGCTCGTTATTTTACCCGGTTTTGGTACTATTCACTAACCGGGCCCGTTTTCCGGAATTTTCTCGTTTCTTTATTTTTATTGGTTATTAAGCTTCCATAAATGCTTAATAATTGTTATTTAATGATTTATAATTTTTACGGGTCTGTTTGACCACTTAAAGTCACTTTTTCGTGTTTTCTTGAAAAACATGCTCTAAAGCCCTATTAGCGTTTTAATTCATTATTTGGATCCGTTTTCTTCGGGATTTGTTCCCATATATTATTTAGGTCTTATTAAACCTTTAGAATCCATATAACACGCTAACCGAGGTCTCATACCTCCTATGGTTATTTAACGCTTATTTAGTGTTTTCCGCTTTTAAGCGTTTCTTTATTTCTTTTGGATTTATTTTTCCTTCCCAATATTACTTAAGCGTTATTAGGCTCTTAAATACGGATTAGGATAATTTTAAATCACTATATTTAAGGTCGGGGTATTTCAATCTACCCCCCTTAAGAACTTTGTCCTCAAAGTTGCTCAAGGTTATAGGATTACGATACTTGCTCATTCATACTTGTCTGTGCCAAAAGCCGTACATTCTTCCTCGTTACATTTTCTAAATCCATTACTCCAGGTTTCTACTCTCCATACCTTACCAATGTACAATTCTTACTCAAATCCACATTACTACCAACCATTGGTTCCACATTACCAGGTTTTCACATAGATACAATGCAAAGCTATCCCCAAAGCAATGCCATACACATACAGTCCCGCAGGCACTCAGGTCAACTAGACACAGGACTCCTCTATGTCCCGCTGCCCTTGGAATAATATAATATGTTACACAACTATCTTCTCCGGTATAAGCTTCTAGCCAAATCCTTATTCTTAGTCTAAGGAAAAATCCTTCCCCCCAGCTAATTAGAAATCTTTCTAAAGCATCCAACTCCAAATTCCAATTTATATTCATCACTTCTATCCTGTGTGTGATTCTTGTGACCACTTGAGGGGAGCTTCGAGAATCATTCGACCCTGATGTGATCAGCATCAGTGTTGAACTATCTTTCCACCCTAATTTGTGTTCGGTTTCCCTTGATCTGATCAGGATCAAGTTCGACTTCCCACATCAGTTTCAAACAAGCAATTAATTCACTTATTTTCATGTTTTATCTTTTTACTCTTCCTAGTCATTCATACATCTCCGAAGGATGGATTCAATCCATCAATCATCCTCAATCTACTTCCCCAAATGCTTTACTTCGAGATTTAATACCTAAGTGCTCATTTCATCAACCTTCACTACTTCCATACGTTATTCTCCATCATTTCAAATATTCTAACTAGGAATTACAATACTTGTAGATTTCAGTCATCCTCAATTTGCTTCCAATAATTTACCTACGAATACACTACTCATGGGTTCCATTCATCTACTATTCTCAATAATTTCATACTACTTCTTTAAAGGATACCATATTTGTGGAGCTCCGTCCACACTCATTATTTCTTTTACTAATACTCTTACATGGTGTTACAAGGTAGGTATATCCATCCTATGGTATTTGCATCTCTCATGCCTAATTACCATAATTTCAATATGAATGGATACTTATGTTTATTTAACATAGTACCAATCATCCAATCCATTCTCATTTGTGCTATGCACATTATAGTTTATGTTTTTATTCATAAAACTTACATTAAGTGGTTTTCGCTCTACCCCCCTTAAAAGGGATTACGCCCACGTAATCTACCATATGTTATTATTATTAAACATTGGTTTACTCAATTTGGGCAATCTGAAGCGTTTTAGCTTCTTTACGGTTTGTTACATAGTATACCCTTTTTTCAAAGGGACCTAACCATAACAATGGTTTAGTCTTTGTACCAAGGATTCCTATATGAGTTTATTTAACTCATAATTAATTCGGTTTCAGCCTATCAGGCTTCAAGGCATTCATAGCCATTCTACTATACCTACTAGGTATATTATCTCCTAGCTAGGGCCCACTAGCTTCTACTGCGCGACCCTGATAACTTGGGTTATTCACCCTTCTTGTTATCCTTAATGTGCTATACATCACCTTTTTATCCGTCTATTATGGGAATAAGGTTTACTAACCAATTGCGGTATTCTTTTACCGTGTTTGAACTATAATTAGTTTTTGGTTGTAACCAGTTCTCTGGTAATCTACTGCACATGCTATTCGTGCTTCCACGATTATTCACTAAGTTCCTCCGACTTATTGCCGGGTGAGGTCAAGTCACTACTTAGTTGTAGTGCTTCCTCTATTGTCAATAACTTCTGAATTATACCAGTTTCCTAGGTTCAGTACAAGTGTCTTTACTTGTATGACCTTGCATTTTCTATGCGTCAGTCCTAGTGACTTTCTTAAGTCTCCTTTCACCTTTTTATTCCACTAGAATTCACATATTGTGATTGTTAGTGTGCTTCACACACTTCGTGCATCTTGGGTCCTAGGCCGCACGGTCTGTTGCTAAGCTTCCTTAGTTGGCTTATGCCATGTTTGTTGGTGAAAAGCAGGGTTTACTACGGTTTACATTTTCCATATCCCTAGCCATCCCATTAGATCATTAGCTGCACAAGTGCAATACCAAAACACTCTGTCATACAGAGTGCAGAGGCGTAAACGCTTGATAGTAAGTCACTTATGTGATAGGAAAGAATATTTCTGTCTGGCATCTCGTACTTATACTCCGTGTCATTATCTAACTACTTCCTCATAGCAGTCGCTTGTTGCGCACCGTATTCTTACTCATTGTACCATTTCCTTATGGTGTAAATACACTAGGAGGTTTCTAGTTCATCTGTATGACGGTTGCCGTAGCGTACCGCAATGTTATCTTCCCCATGTGGAGATATTTTATTTCAGTTTACGTTTTATGCGTAGGTTAGCTTACCTCACATTCTATCATCATTTATGATATGATTTACCAAGTATCTTGGTTGACCAAGGATGAGGTAATTCATCGAGTTATAAGCTCTCTTGAGCGCGGGTCATTCTTGGTGTGCAATGTGCATTCCCGTTGATTTTTTTTACATTACTATCTTCATAATGCTGAGCATTGGTTATAGTCTCTAGCTGTGTAGTTTTTACTTGTATGCACATTACCGGGGCATCCCAAGAAACTTCAAGGGTTTCTGGTCTGTTCTCTAATTGGTTGAGTATTCTATCACTGTAAGTGAAGGTTCTTGTTGAGAGGTTTGTTTTCGCTCATAGATCTCATGACAAGGTTTACCATGTTGGTGTTTATACAATGATTCGCCACAGCTTGGGTGCATACGGAGTATGCTTACTCCTTAAGTCATAATGGTTTGGAAATCTCATTTCCTATTCCATCGCCCTGGCAATATCTATATGCGTAGGCTTTTCTGTATAATAGATGGAAGCCTTTCTAAGGGTTCACATCTTTACCACATTGGTGGTCTTTGGCTAACGAGGGTACCTTCCCTTGGTTTTCTCGTAGTGTCCAGTGTGGACTAGGCCATTGTTGGCATTATCATGATTCTTTATGCCTCTGTGCTACCATTGCTACAGAAGGCATGAAGGTAATTCAAAGCTTGTCAATTGTATGCTAGATTGATGTTCTAGTGACGGTGACACTGAGTTGGCCATTACTCTAAGCCACTCAGGTGTTGGGTTTGAATTGATGGTTCAGTTGTTGATTCTTTCGCATGAGACAATATCTCTTGCAAGTCTTGTTAATAAATGGTGCCGGTTTTGCAACCGTTTAATTTATAAACGTATTTGATTTACGCTTCTGAGCCTTATGCTGCAAGCTATGCTCTTTGTAGCCCTTATTACATGTTTTCATTCCATGTATACCCCATAGGTTGGAGGTATTGCTGGGCTCCGTGGTAAGTCGTGACATCACGCTTCCATTCATAGGAGGCCCCCTCAGGCATTCTGATGTCAATCAGTGCCTTTCGGTGGTTGAGGGTATTCCTTATTAAGATGAAATCCTTCGGTATCCTAACCGAATATCGTTCTAGGTGTCGTGCTCTCTCCATGACACTTTGTTCGATTAGTGTTAACTCAGACACCCTTCGAGGATTGCTCCTGGGTGTTGTTAGGGTGATGGCCGTTACATCCGGCTAATGTTTATGATATGTTATACTATACCGCCTTGTGGTATTGTATTTAAGCTATCCCCTTTTGGGGTTATAACGTCTCCCGTCATGGGTAGACTGTCTATACTTCCTCCTAGTGCTTGAGGCTAGGTTTAAATATCCTCTCCGATGATGGATTATGCTTCGTGGTAATCTTGTGATTGCTCTTGGAGTTCTGTCCCGATGTTGAGTATCGTGGTGTTCACGTTAGGAGGTGCCTTTACCGTGTCTAGGGTGGTCGCTTGGGTAATTCCCACTATCACGTATTTGTTTAATGTCCTTGAGACATATCCAATGTCTATACTTACTAGTTTGTGCTCTTTGCACTCCCTAGTTCTTATTCCTTACTTTCAGATGGGTTCTCTGAGTTCCTTTATGCTTGATTGTCTAAGGAGTCCAGCTGTTCTGGTTTGAATTCACTCATGATCCATAGAACGGAGTTGACTACTTCCCGTGTGTCGTACACTACATGTATACATACGTGGGGTACCATGTTGATACATTACCACATACCCAACTATATGTCAGGCCCGCAAGCTCCTTCGGAGTGCGGTTGTCCCACATTCCGTAATTGGGTACACTCGTAGTGTTTGTCACATGCCTAGATGAAGCATTCTATTGTCAACTCCTCTTGTATCATTCCATGATACTCACCGTAATTCTGTTGGTTCGGTTTTTGAAATACCCCGTAATTAGAAACAGTGATTAATTAGGCTAATAAATAATTTTAGAGGCTTAATTAAGTCTAAATAAATATTAGGGAACAAATCCCGAAGAAAACGGATCCTTAAAATGGTTTAAAAACATTACCGAACCTTAAAGCACGTTTTTCGAGGTAACCGGGAAAACGTGACTTTAAGTGGGTCAAACAGACTCGTAATAATTTTGGTCAACTAAATAATCATTAATAAATATTAGTGAAGGTTTAGAACCAATAAAATCAATAAAACGAGAGATTAGTAAAAACTGTCAAAAACGGGAAGTTGTGGAGTAGAAGCATAAATAACCAAAACTTGTGTGTCCACTTTTAAAATAAAATGTGGAGTTTGTGTGTGTGCGCTGTACTAGCCGATGGGTTCCCCCTCTCTCTCACACACTCTATTAATTCCTCTTATTTACAAAACAACAAAAACCATAAAGTAACCCCACCCTCACTTTACCACTCTCTCTCCTCCATTTCATTCTCCTCTCTCACGCGTACACCCATCTCCTCCTCCTCTCTATTTTCTTCCTCTTCCAGCGACAACAATGGAGAAATGAAAACACCCACAAAACTCCATCTTCTCTCATCTTGAAACCCCCTTGAATCTCTTCCAAAAATTATAAAAAGTATACCATTGGAATCCTCTCATCAAGAGCTACACTTCCATCCTTCCAAAATTCGAAAACAACAACTTTCATCTCCATGGGTATGGAGCATTTAGAGCTTCAAGACCACCATTAGAACCACCTTCTTCTTCTTGTTCTATTGAGGTAAAAATCTTCTCAAAACTCCATCTTTTTCAAGCCCTTAAGGGCAAAACGAATTTGGAAACTAACCTCTTGTTACTCCTTGTACTCTAGCCGATTTTGGCCTCATTGATGGAGTTGGAATCTTGTTCTTGAGCCACTCCAAGCTTTATTTGCACCCTTGCAAGGTAATGAAAATTCTAAACCCTAAAACCTACACTTAAACCTTAAATAATGGTTAGGGTTAGTTTTTGTATTGGATGGTATATTTATGAAAGGGTTGGAATGTTAGATTTGTTGAGAGACTATAACCGGTAGAGAGAGAGAAAGAAGGAAGAAGGAAGATACAAGAAGAAGAAAGAAATCTAGAAGGGGAAATAAGGTAATTACACTCACCTTTGTGTAGCCTTATATATATATGTATGTAACAGATTTTAAAAGAGTAAAACTTACATTGTGAAATGGTAATGCATTGGTAGTGTAATGTGTAGGAGAATATAAGTATTTTGAACCTTTAAAAGACATTTTAAAACTATCACAAATGGGATGGGAATTGAACATAGTGTGCAGGAATTTTATAGTGTTTAATGTGTAGTATTGTGTTGGAGTGTTAGTGTATTAATGATGCTATTGAAAACAGGTGAGATGATGATAATGTGTATGAAACAATGTGGTGAGAGTGTAAAAATATAGGGGAGGTTATGTCAAAATTTACATAGGATTAGAACACTTAGTGAACTAGAAACTAGGTGAATAATGTAGGTTGTAACAGATTTTGAGTGAGTCGGTTAGAGAGTAAGTTGGGAGAGATTGCTAATGTATTATAATGTGTTAGAGACTCTAGAAATGACACTAGAAGAGGGAACTATAGATGGGGAGTGTAAGTGTTAAAATCTGTAGCATAATGCAACTAGAGAAGAAACTAGGTGAGTGTTGAAATGGAATTTGGGGAGAACAAGAGTATAAGTTAGTATGGAAATGAGTAATGGATTAATGGATGAACTAGGGCGTATTAGGAGGTTTAATTAGTGCTAAAACATGTGGGAATAAGTGTAGGAACAATGGGGAAGTAATGGGTAAAGGAGAGGACTATAAACAGATTTTAAAACTGAAGTACTGGGCCGGACCGAACTTGCGACCGGACTTGCAAGTTCGGTCGAGCCCAGATTTACAAAGACGGGAAAGCTTCTGGAATGGACCGAACTTGCGACCGGACTTGCAAGTTCGGTCGGACCAGAAAATTCTCCGTCTGTAACTATGGAATGGACCGAACTTGCGACCGGACTTGCAAGTTCGGTCGGCCAGAAAAATTCCCCGATGAAACCTTCTGGAATGGACCGAACTTGCGACCGGACTTGCAAGTTCGGTCGGGCCAGAAAAATTCGGTAATGAAGGCTACTGGAACGGACCGGACTTGTGACTGGACTTGTAAGGTCGGTCCGGTCTTACAAAAAAAAAATTAATTTAAATTAAATAGTAATTATATATATATATATATATATGTATACCCACATATATATATATATATAAGTACATGTATGTAAGTATGCCAATACTAAGTAAGAAAATAAAACTTAAGGAATGAAAAATGAGTAAGTAATGTGTAAGTGTAAGAATGGAAAGGACTTAGCAAGTATGACTTAGGAAACACAAGAGTGATCGAATTAAGTTAATGATAGTTAATTAATCGCTCGAACATATGTATGTTTTAGGACTTGATTTGTGAGCACCGAAGGAAAGTCGGATCACAAGTACGACGGTGAACGGTATGAATTCCTCATGCCCCGTATGCTATCTTGGTTAGTCTGATTTGTGTGTTGTGTGCTAATTGATCACCCAATAAGATAAATGCACGAATCGGCGTTACTATGCATACTTGTGAATATGTAGTGTTGTATGTTGTGAATATTTTTCTTAAATTGTAGTTTGTATAATTCATGAAATGTATGGATGAATATGAATGCGTGTATGTATGTTGTATTGTACTGTGACCGAATGTGTTGACTTTGGACTTCTAACTTATTCCTAACAAGCTAACCATTCTAACTTAAATTGGTAATCAAATTGGAATGAGTAGAAGTCCGATATAGTTTCGGCCACGCGTGAGGATGCGGAGTCACGAGAGGTTGGCTCCAACTCCTGACTCTTAAGCTGGTCCGCGGCCCAAACCCCTTAAATGGGTAGCATCCTGGATTGGTGAGTCAAGTAAATCCCGGTGGTGGGACGATGTAGTCCCCGGGCCGAAGGTCATACCGACTTAACTTGAGTATGAGTAAGTAAGTAAGAATGAGTAAGAAAGTAATTGGAAGTAAGTAAGTAAAGTAAGAGTAAGTAACATGTAATGAGTAAAAGAGTAATAAGCATTCCGATTAACCCGGATGCGTAATTTGGCTAACACGGTGAAGGTAAAAAAGTGTGTGTCCTACTGTATTGCTATCTTGAATTGTATAATGTCTGTATATGCATGTATGTTGTATGTAAAGCATGTATGTATGAAATTAATGAACCACATGTTTAGTGGACGTCAAATAGTCGGCGTGCCCTAGCTAGCACTCGGTATATGCGGAGTTTATGCGCAGCTTTTTGCTGAGCCCCTTGGGGCACCGTTTTTACCACAATGCAGGTACTCGGGAAGGATGAAGACTAGGAGAGTTGAAGTTTGTTTCTTTTTGTCTGTAAACAATGAATTTGGGAATGGTGTACTAAGTAGTACACGGCTGTAAGTTTTTGATTAGCCGGTGTACCATGGGGTACACCTTTTTGGATATGGATAGAATGGAGCATTGGTATAGATGAGTAGGTGATTAAACTCATTCTTTTGGTAGGTTGGAAATGGGGATGTAATTGAATATACTTTAAATACTCGGTGATTCAGGATTGTAAGTATGTCACATTTTCGGTATTGGTAAGTAATTTAGTATCTCGGTATATTATGTTCATCAGACCGTGACTGTAAGTGGAATGAGCCTAGCTAGCCGTATGGGCGGTTAGCGGCGTTGTATCACCCGCCGTAGTAATAGTAGTATTTCCGCTGCGTACTGATAGGATTAAGAGGATGATTGGACGGTAAGCATAGGATTAACGGTTGGGGTGTTACAAAAAGTGGTATCAGAGCGTAACGCTCTGATGTCCATAGTACCGAGCATAGGGGATTACCGAGTTAGGATTTCAACCGTCTTAAGATGGATACTTAGAAACTTAACTAGGAACAACCGTTGTTAACAGCGGATACCCTTGACGTTCTTAGGAACGATACCTTGTTTAAATTCCATGACCTTTGAGTCATATCTTGCGGAGCCTAATGTGAATGTTAAATATTCAGATGTCAGGAAGAGGTCCAGGTCGCCGAGGGACCAATGACGGACCGGGCGCGCAGACGATTGCAGAGATCGTCGCCGCCACGGTAGCGCAGATGCTACCATAAGTGATTAATGCTATGCAACAGAACCAACAGAACCAAACTCAAGCGGGACCAATCCCTCCCCCTCCACCCAGAGAAGCTAACTGGGTAAAAGCTGTAGCGGAACTCCGCCCTCCTTGCTTTAGGGGCGAAAGTGATCCGGCTAAGCTAGAGGCCTACATCTCCGAGATGGAGACAGCCTTTGAAACCCTCGAAGCTCCTGCTGGAGTTCGAGTTAGAGTTGCAGCCTACTATCTCAAGGACGCAGCCATGGATTGGTGGAAGCTTATCAAGAACGAGCACGTCAATGACCCCACATTCGATTGGGAGTCCTTTGCATCTCTCCTCCGTTCAAAATACTATCCGGAGCATGTGAAAACAAAGAAGAGGCTAGAGCTGGACGCCTTGAAAATGACAGAGAAGATGTCTGTCGACGAGTACAACCGCACCTTCACCTCCATCCTCCGTCTTCTACCTGACTTAGGATACACCAGCCAGGTGTTGGTCGATCACTTCTATGGCGGTCTGAGCCATCGCCTTCGGTACGGTATGGGCTACACTAGATTTACCTCCCTCCAGGTAAATATTGGTTTAAACCCTTAGCATCATCTCAATTCCTTAAATTCCTTAAGTCTCTTCCTTATCCTTTCTTAAATAAGAATCCCGGCTAATACCTGAAACTTCAGGAGTGTTATCACGTGGCTTCTCGCGTTGAGATCACTTGCCAATTACGGGATGAAGAAACCGCGCTGAAGCGCAAGGCCAACAATAAGAACACTAATGGCGAGGAGCAGAACCAGGGTAAAAGCTGGAAAAAGAAGAAGGGAAGTTTCTTTCAGCAATCTCAGAAGAAATTCCCAAGTGAGAGCAGTGCCCATGCTGAGAAGGGCAACCCGGTTGAGATTCTTCAGCTAGGGTCATCTGCACCGGTGGCTGCGAAGCCACTGAGATCACACCTACCTAAGGGTAAACTTCTATTCCTAATTCGAATTCGTACAAGTATTATCTCTAGTATATCCACGCACACATGTGCTAACCCTCTACACCTTAGGTTCTGGCTCCGGTTTCACCAAAACCTTCTCCGACGGCCGCACGTATGTGTGCAGAAAGTGCAATCTAGACCATCCCGGCAAGGATTGCTATGGGAGAGAAATCAAGTGCTACAACTGCCAGAAAGTGGGTCATACAGCTAATAGATGCCCAGAGAATGCTAAGCCAAAGGGGAACTTCCAAAGCTACAAACAAAGGGAAGGCAAGGAGGTTGCATCTGGCGATGCACCGACCCAGCAGGCACCACAGGGACAGGGATCCCGGGGACCTCCGAGGGGTGCGCCTCAGAGGCAGCCTGTCTTGCATGTCATTGACCGTGACGGGTCCGGTTCTAAGTCCGGCCCAGGTAATAATCTAAACCTTGAATCCTTGAGAAGCATGCCTAAGTATTGGAGTACTTGTTTGAATGAATGCATAAGTAAATGAATTGAATTGTGTAATGAGCATGAAATGAAGTAGTTGAAACTAGTACTCACCGTAGATAAAATTTGTAACCTTAGGAAGTCTGTTATCCGATACCGGTAAATCTGAACCAAGAAGAGATCGACATCACCAACCACTACTACACCAACGAACAGTGTCAGGTCATCCGACCAGGTATGATTTTATTAAGGGGATACCTGACACCTGAAGCTCAAATCTCAATCATTCGACGATGCAATGAACTAGGAACGAGTCAAGGTGGATTTTATACACCCGAATTCCCCGGTGGAGCGAAGATGAAGCTGAAGATGATGTGCTTGGGAAAGGACTCGAATCCTTATACCAAGACATACCAGGAGACACGAACACATGACGGAGCAACGCCACCGACAATACCTCCAGAGTTTCAGACACTCGTCACACAAGCAGTAGAACTTGCACAACAATGCGAACATGATCCGATCCCCGCACTTGAAGCGGACCTCTTTATTGTCAACTTCTATGAGAAAGAAGGACGACTTGGGTTACACCAAGACAAGGACGAGACAGCGGAATCTCTTGAACAAGGAGTGCCCGTAGTGTCTTGGTCCATTGGTGATGACGCCGTATTTATGTACATCGAGCAGAAGCGTGTGGACCTCACACAGAAATTGGTATTGAGATCAAGAGATGTCCTAATCATGGGTGGAAACTCTAGGATGCTGTATCACGGGATCAACAAGATCAAGCTGAATACGGCACCACCGGCAATAATCAATGCCACACACATGAAACCAGGACGCCTGAACCATACCTTTAGGAAGTATTAAATTCATAGTATCATGTAATGTATTAGCAACATGTACTAGAGACACGGTATGTATGATGGTTGGTTTATCAATAAAGAGCATTGTTGACTTAATTCCACTTGTGTCCACCATCAATACTTATCCAATTGTGAATCCTATAGGTTGTGGACTCAGTACCGAAGGTATCCTGAGTATCCTCACCGAAGCAAAAGCCAGCAGAAGCGGCACCATCTTAACGGGAACCTTCCCAGTGAACGGCATTGATGCCAATGTGTTATTCGACTCCGGCGCCTCTCACGCCTTCGTATCACCATATTTTGTGAAGAGGTTGAAGCTAGATGCGGATGAGCTACCGAATTTCCTGGTTACTCTCCCATCGAAGGAGCGAGTAAAGTGCACCAAATATTATCAATCAGTCACAATCCAAATAAAAAACGAAGCGTTTCCCATTTCCTTCATCGAGTTCAATGGATTGGGATTCGACTTAATCATCGGAATGAATTGGTTGGAGCGGCACGAGGGTAGAATCCTCTGCACCGAGCACCGATTGCTGCTCAAGAGTCATTTTGGGGTTACTGTATCTTACCGCCAGAGACCGAGAGAGCCTTCGACCACACTTATATCTGCTATGGCCATGTACCGGGAGCTCAGAAAGGGCCAGGAAGTGTATTTGTGTTATGTACAAGACCTGGAGAGAGATCCAGAGTTCAGTGATGAAGTACCCATTGTATCCGAATTTCCCGATGTATTCCCTAAGGAGCTACCCGGCATGCCACCTCAGAGAGCGGTAGAATTTGAAATTGATCTTTTACCAGGTATTGGTCCCATTGCTAGGGCACCGTACCGCATGGCACCTGCGGAAATGACAGAGTTGAAAGAGCAGTTGCGAGACCTTCTCGACAAAGGGTTTATCCCCGAGCGTATCACCCTGGGGAGCACCGGTCCTCTTTGTGAAGAAGAAGGACGGTAGTCTCCGACTCTGTATTGACTACCGTGAGCTGAATGCGGTCACAGTCAAAAATAAATACCCATTACCACGCATCGACGACCTGTTCGACCAGCTAAAAGGAGCCTCAGTCTTCTCCAAGATTGACCTCCATTTTGGGTATCATCAGATTGCTATCAAAGAGCAAGACATTGAGAAACGGCATTCCGTACCAGATATGGCCACTATGAATTCACAGTGATGCCATTCGGTTTGTCAAATGCACCAGCTAAATTCATGAACCTCATGAATTGACTATTCGGTGAGCAGTTGGACACTTCAGTTGTTGTCTTCATCGACGACATACTTGTATACTCAAAATCAGTAGAGGAACATGAAATTCGTTTGAGGAAAGTGCTTGAGACACTGCGCGAGAACCAGCTGTATGCGAAGTTCTCCAAGTGCGAGTTCTGGCTAGATCAGGTATCATTCCTTGGTCATGTCATCTCGAGCGCAGGTATCTCAGTTGACCCTTCTAAGATAGAAGCTGTACGATCATGGCCTAGACCTAAGACTGTTACCGACATTTGGAGCATTCTTGGTCTAGCCGGTTACTACCGGAGATTTGTAAAGGACTTCTCAAAAGTCACTAAGCCCATGACTACATTGATGAAGAAAGATGCACCGTTAGTATGGACAGACGAGTGCGAGCTATCATTCCAGAAACTAAAGGACTCATTGACCTCAACGCCCATCCTTACCCTTCCAGAGGGCACAGAGGGATTTGAGGTGTACTGTGATGCATCAGGCAAAGGAATGGGATGCGTACTCATGCATCATGGCAAGGTTGTAGCTTATGCCTCCCGCCAGCTGAAAAAGCATGAGGAGAATTACCTGACACATGACTTAGAGTTAGGAGCCATCGTCTTCACTTTGAAGATATGGCGACACTATCTCTATGGGGTAAGCATCACCGTCTACTCAGACCATAAGAGCTTACAGTATGTATTCACACTGAAAGAATTGAACTTGAGACAGAGAAGATGGATGGAGTTTCTCTCAGACTACGACATCAACCTACAGTATAAGGAAGGGAAGGCAAATGTTGTAGCCGACGCCCTGAGCCGTCGAGCACACTCGCTCCGTTCGCTACTCGCTTCTTCTAGCTTGGTTGACGAGGTGCGAGATGCTCAGTTGAGCGGCCCTTACCTAACCGAAATCAGACAAAAGATTGAGAATGGTACATTTGAGAAGAAGAAGTATGACTTCAAGCTACATGAAGATGGTTTGATTCGGTTGAATGGCAGGCTATGCGTCCCCCGAAGCAATGCTGAGCTAAGGGATCGCATCCTGCGAGAGTCACACAGTTCCACATTGTCAGTCCATCCGGGAGCCTTCAAGATGTACAAGGACATGAAGAGGTACTTGTAGTGGTCTGGAATGAAGTCAGACGTGACAGAGTTTGTATTGCGATGCTTAACATGCCAAAAGGTGAAATTTGAACATCGTAGACCGGGCGGAATGGTACAATCAATGCCAGTCCCGGAGTGGAAATTTCATGATATCTCCATGGATTTTGTTGTAGGACTCCCACCTGCCAGGGGAGGACTCAACATGATCTGGGTTGTAGTCGATCGCCTTACCAAGGTTGCCAAATTCATACCGATGAAGGACACCTGGAAGGTAGTGAAGCTAGCTGAGCTATTCGACAAGGAGATTATCAGACATCACGGAGTCCCGAAAACCATAGTATCTGACCGCGACACCAGATTTATTTCGAGATACTGGAGAGCTACACGGGAAGCACTGGGTACAGAGTTGAAGCGGAGTACCGCCTTCCATCCTCAGACCAACGGTCAGACAGAAAGGACCATCCAGACACTGGAGGACATGCTTCGGGCATGTGCCTTAGACTTTCAGGGGAGTTGGTTAGATAAGCTTCATCTTATCGAGTTTTCTTACAATAATAGCTATCATGCTTCGATTAAGATGTCGCCTTTCCAAGCCCTATACGGTAGACCTTGCCGTACACCTTTGTGTTGGGATGAGTCAAGTGAAGCGGTCATCATAGGACCAGAGTACCTTGAGCAAGTACAAGCTGAAGTTCAGCAGATCCGAGCCAATATGAAGGCAGCCCAAGATAGACAGAAATCCTATGCGGATGTGAGACGACGCGACCTTGAGTTCGTCGTGGGCGACCAAGTGTTCTTGCGAGTTTCACCTATGAAGGGCGTATTCCGTTTTGGTCAGAAGGGCAAGCTAAGCCCAAAGTTTGTAGGGCCGTATGCTATCATCGAAAGAGTTGGAGCTGTAGCCTACAGGTTAGCATTACCTAAGGACTTGGGACGTGTCCATGATGTATTTCATGTGTCATAACTCAAGAAGTACATTGCTGATACTTCTCATGTGCTAGAGCCCGAGAGACTATCCATTGAGCCAAACATGCGATATGTTGAAACCCCAGTGAGAATCCTTGATAGGAAAACCAGAGACACTCGCCATAAGTCTATAAGAATGGTGAAGGTCCTATGGTCAAACCATGATGTCGAAGAAGCGACATGGGAGTTGGAAGATGCCATGAAGGCTAAGTACCCACAGCTGTTCATAGACTAGAGTTTAGCATTTAGTATATGGGTACGGGTCGTACCCCTTTTAAGGGGGGTAGAGCCTTTTTGCTTTTGCATTGCTTCGGGTGAGCATTGCTTAGTGTGTAGGTATTGTAATAGGTTTTGTATGGCACATGTAGTGCAAGTGAATTTGGTATGTGTATGTATGTATGTGTAATGAGAAGTGTATGGATGTGTACGTATGTGATGTATGTGTATTGTGAATTGCGGTAATGTATTGTGTATTGTGTGAGGGCATGAATGGGAAATGATGTATTGCGTATGTGAATTGTGTATGATGCTTGAAGAGTGTATGCTTGCAATGTGGAATGAAGTAAACACCTCATAGGTGTAGTAAGACACATTATGGCAATCGGTTTGCCTAATGAGTAGAATTACTTAAACTATTAACCTTGAGCAACTTTGAGGGCAAAGTTTCTTAAGGGGGGTAGATTGAAATACCCCGTAATTAGAAACAGTGATTAATTAGGCTAATAAATAATTTTAGAGGCTTAATTAAGTCTAAATAAATATTAGGGAACAAATCCCAAAGAAAACGGATCCTTAAAATGGTTTAAAAACATTACCGAACCTTAAAGCACGTTTTTCGAGGTAACTGGGAAAACGTGACTTTAAGCGGGTCAAACAGACTCGTAATAATTTTGGTCAACTAAATAATCATTAATAAATATTAGTGAAGATTTGGAACCAATAAAATCAATAAAACGAGAGATTAGTAAAAACTGTCAAAAACGGGAAGTTGTGGAGTAGAAGCATAAATAACCAAAACTTGTGTGTCCACTTTTAAAATAAAATGTGGAGTTTGTGTGTGTGGGCTGTACTAGCCGATGGGCTCCCCCTCTCTCTCACACACTCTATTAATTCCTCTTATTTACAAAACAACAAAAACCATAAAGTAACCCCACCCTCACTTTACCACTCACTTTCCTCCATTTCATTCTCCTCTCTCACGTGTACACCCATCTCCTCTCTATTTTCTTTCTCCTCCAGCGACAACAATGGAGAAATGAAAACACCCACAAAACTCCATCTTCTCTCATCTTGAAACCCCCTTGAATCTCTTCCAAAAATTATAAAAAGTATACCATTGGAATCCTCTCATCAAGAGCTACACTTCCATCCTTCCAAAATTCGAAAACAACAACTTTCATCTCCATGGGTACGGAGCATTTGGAGCTTCAAGACCACCATTAGAACCACCTTCTTCTTCTTGTTCTATTGAGGTAAAAATCTTCTCAAAACTCCATCTTTTTCTAGCCCTTAAGGGCAAAACGAATTTGGAAACTAACCTCTTGTTACTCCTTGTACTCTAGCCGATTTTGGCCTCATTGGTGGAGTTGGAATCTTGTTCTTGAGCCACTCCAAGCTTTATTTGCACCCTTGCAAGGTAATGAAAATTCTAAACCCTAAAACCTACACTTAAACCTTAAATAATGGTTAGGGTTAGTTTTTGTATTGGATGGTATATTTATGAATGGGTTGGAATGTTAGATTTGTTGAGAGAATATAACCGGTAGAGAGAGAGAAAGAAGGAAGAAGGAAGAAGCAAGAAGAAGAAAGAAATCTAGAAGGGGAAATAAGGTAATTACACTCACCTTTGTGTAGCCTTATATATATATGTATGTAACAGATTTTAAAAGAGTAAAACTTACATTGTGAAATGGTAATGTATTGGTAGTGTAATGTGTAGGAGAATATAAGTATTTTGAACCTTTTAAAGACATTTTAAAACTGTCACAAATGGGATGGGAATTGAACATAGTGTGCAGGAATTTTATAGTGTTTAATGTGTAGTATTGTGTTGGAGTGTTAGTGTATTAATGATGCTATTGAAAACAGGTGAGATGATGATAATGTGTGTGAAACAATGTGGTGAGAGTGTAAAAATATAGGGGAGGTTATGTCAAAATTTACATAGGATTAGAACACTTAGTGAACTAGAAACTAGGTGAATAATGTAGGTTGTAACAGATTTTGAGTGAGTCGGTTAGAGAGTAAGTTGGGAGAGATTGCTAATGTATTATAATGTGTTAGAGACCTAGAAATGACACTAGAAGAGGGGAACGATAGATGGGGAGTGTAAGTGTTAAAATCTGTAGCATAATGCAACTAGCGAAGAAACTAGGTGAGTTGTTGAAATGGAATTTGGGGAGAAACAAGAGTATAGTTAGTATGGAAATGAGTAAGATTAATGGATGAACTAGGGCGTATTAGGAGGTTTAATTAGTGCTAAAACATGTGGTAATAAGTGTAGGACAATGGGGAAGTAATGGGTAAAGGAGAGGACTGAAAACAGATTTTATAACGAAGTACTAGGCCGGACCGAAACTTGCGGACCGACTTGCAGTTCGGTCGAGCCCAGATTTACAAAGAGGGAAAGCTTCTGGAATGGACGAACTTGCGACCGGACTTGCAGTTAGGTCGGACCAGAAAATCTCCGTCTGTAACCTACTGGAATGGACCGAACTTGCGACCGGACTTGGCAAGTCGGTCGAGCCAGAATAATTCCCTGATGAAACCTTCTGGAATGGACCAAACTGCGACCGGACTTGCAGTTCGGTAGGGCCAGAAAAATTCGGTAATGAAGGCTACTGGAACGGACCGGACTTGCGACCGGACTTGTAAGGTCGGTCCGGTCTGACAAAAAAAAAAATAATTTAAATTAAATAGTAATTATATAATATATATAGGTATACCCACATATATATATATATAATGTACATGTATGTAAGTATGCCAATACTAAGTAAGAAAATAAACTTAAGGAATGAAAAATGAGTAAGTAATGGTAAGTGTAAGAATGGAAAGGACTTAGCAAGTGTGACTTAGGAAACACAAGAGTGATCGAATTAAGTTAATGATGGTTAATTAATCGCTCGAACATATGTATGTTTTAGGACTTGATTTGTGAGCACCGAAGGAAAGTCGGATCACAAGTACGACGGTGAACGGTATATGAATTCCTCATGCCCGTATGCTATCTTGGTTACTCTGATTTGTGTTTGTGTGCTAATTGATCACCCAATAAGATAAATGCACGATCGGAGTTACTATGCATACTTGTGAATATGTAGTGTTGTATGTTATGAATATTTTTCTTAAATTGTATTTTGTATAATTCATGAAATGTATGGATGAATATGTGTAACACCCCATCCAAAGCCTATCGTGGTTATCGCAATCTGAACACTTAATCGAATACGTCGCAGCGGAAATATCAAACCTGGACCTTGCCACGGTCTGATCGTTAGAATATACGGCTTAAATACTTACAAACTTATCCAAAAACACTTATCCAACTTAAACATCAACATTCATAATACCACAACCAACCGAGTAGTACAGTATCTCAAACATAATCCCAAACTTACATCAGTTTAATATAAACAGTCGGGTGCACAGGCGCAACCCGAACTCAAAATAATGTCCCCACCTAAGTCTAACCGCTCCTACTCTCGTAGTGCGTCCTCATGGGTCTCTTACCTGCAAGTGTAAAAATAGCCCCCGAGGGGGTCAGCACGAATGCTGGTACACCCTCTCATGGCCCCCAAGCTAACGGGGCTACGACGACTAATTGTCGATAGCATGGAAATTGATTACATACACAAGCATAATATGAAGTGCAATAACAATAACCACAGATGAACATATATAGTTCAAAACCAATGAACGACTCAAGCGTTCCCTTAACAAGTGGGTTAGTAACCCCCTCCTTAGTCCTCATTTTCTTAATCTTAGTTCCTTACCTTACCTCAATCTTAATCTCAATCTTAATCTTAATCTCAATATACAAACCTTTCCTGGAAGGGATTGGTTGTAGCTTAATTCGAACCTGGGATTTAGGTGATCCCACGCACCATCTAATGCCACCTACTCTGGAGGGAGTCCAGCGTAGCTGAGCCGGCAACCGGCCCTAGGCTACAAGTCCGAAGACAAGTCCTTAAGCGGAGGGCGGATCTGATTCAGATACCGTCCCCCTTTTTCCTTAGCATGCATGACCGGAGATCGGTCCCGGGTTTCCTCACTCAAGTTCCAGTTAGTAGACATCTTAACACCATGTGCTAGCTAAGCCTTAACGGGCATTAACCAACAACCATCAAACTTAACTCTTATTCTTAACTCAGTAAGTACTAAACTTGGTTAGTAACAATCTAAAGTCTCGCGGGTTAGTGTAAATATAACACAATCACACAACGAGAAAATATAACCGGTTGCATGCTTTATCTTGTTTTAGTCATAGCAATTAAACAGGTAGCACACAAGCCGAGGGACACCTCGTTAGCAAGCAGGTCACAAGAAGGACTGACGTTCACCGTCGATCGTTGTTTGTTTAACCTTCTTCGGGGTCCCAATTCACAAACCTAAAACATTCATTCATTTTTAGGATTAGTTATTTGCACTTACTTAACTCACGTCCCTAAGGACTTCCATTCATAACCTCTCAAGTCTTTATCACTTAGCTTACAAACTTAACTTTAAACATTAAAACTTATACTTAAGCTTAACTTAATTCCTTAAGTCTTAGGGTCCTAATCATTAATACCCTACTAATGCATACCCTAATACCAATTAACACCCTCAGAAATTAAAATCTTTTTTTTTTTTAGGCTCGACGGACTTACCGACCGGACTTGCCAAGTCCGGTCCATTCTAGTACCCTTTACCGTTTGAAAATTCTACCCCGACCGGACTTACAAGTCCGGTCCTATGTCCGGTCGATTCCAGAGACTTATTACCGTACAAAATTTTAAGCCCGACCGGACTTGACAAGTCCGGTCCCATGTCCGGTCTATTCCAGAAACTAATTCCCTCACAAAACACAAGCCCGACCGGACTTGTAAGTCCGGTCCCCAAGTCCGGTCGATTCCAGAAACATTTTCCGGTAGTGTAACAGAGCCCGACCGACCTTGCAAGTCCGGTCCTAAGGTCGGTCGGCTCCAGAAACTTGTTTCTAAATTCTTTTTCAACTCCAAACTTCTCCTCATATATTATAATATGTTATAACCTCATTTGGGCACCTCAAATACCCCTTAAGCCCTCCTTTAAATACCTTAAATCATCCACCAAGACACCTTAGTCATTATGCATTTTCCTTATAATAATGCTAACACTTGTAATGTTTTCCTCTAGGTTTCTAGGTGGTGGTTCATACCTAATGTAACCACTATGCCAAATGTTTTCTTCACCACTATAACATCATCTCCCAAGCATCTTTCACTATCTAAAACTCTTTCAAGCATTTACTTAAAGTTCCTTAACGAGTTTAAACTTCCATCATCATCACATTATTTCCTTCCTAGTTGTGCACCAACATTTGCCTAAGTCCTAAACACTCGAATACATTCTCTTGATTCCTAAATCTTCCATGGTGATACCTAAGTCATCATAAGTCATTAAAACACCTTAACTTCACCCTTTTTCATCAAGACAACCTATAGAACATTCCTAGTACTTCCTTAGTCATTAAATTCCTTAGAATATCTTAAACACTTAAACTCTCCTTTAAATTTTTGCCATGGGTTCTCTAGTATATAGTACCTCCTAACACATGGTTTTTCTCCAACAAACAACCAACATCACCCAAATTCTCACCACAACAACTTAACACCCAATTTACACCAAAACCACACCACATCATCATATAGTGCTTAAACTTAAAATGCTTGGCACTTAGGCCCTTAAATGACAATAATCTTAACCACTGAATTTCCACATATATTTGCCTTCAACCTGCGAATACACTCAACAAGGCTCCCATTGAAAAAAATGCTTCTTGTACTTCACCTTTATATTCTTAAACTATTTTTCTCTTTGCTCCTTAGTCACAAGTTCACAAGTATAGTCATTGTTTCTCCTAGGTTTTATAGCACCTTCCCAATATAAACTCTACACTAAACTCATCAATACCCACTATCATTCCCTTAAACAACAAAACACCTTAAGGTAAGTAATTTACCTTGTTTTCTCACAAGCTTAAAAGTTTTCTCCTTAGGTTTTCTTTGTTCAATCTCGGTCACCAATGTGATTCTCCTTGCCAATGTTCTAACCAATATCCAATGACTCCAATGAGTACTAGATAACACATTAACCCTAAGGAACAAACCCTAGGTTTAAAATATGTTTTAAGGTATTAATGTGATTGTTTTACCTTGGTTTCTCAAGACAAACTTGGATGTAAGCAAGAAGGACCTCCTCTCTCCTTTGAAGTGTAGAAACAAGCTAGAACAAGGCATAAACATGGAGTCCATGAGTATATATTTTCGGACATGTGAAGAAAATGGTGGAAACCTAGATTTTCTTACACTTTCTTTACCTTAAGAGAATGGAGATGCCAATGGAGTCTCCAAACTTGAATTTCCTCCTCTAATGGGGTTTGACTTGGCACCAAAATGAAGCTCTTGAAGTTTTGAAAAGATAGAAGGAGAGCTTGAGCTAACTAAGAAGAATATGTATTTGTTTTGGATTTGGAGCTAAATGAGCAAGATGTGGCCAAGGGAAGATGAAGCTTTCATGGAGGTGAGCTCTACGTGAATGGAGAAGAGAAAGAGAGCAAGAAACCGTGTGAAAAGGGAGAATGAAGAAGTGAGGAGAGAGGTAAGTAAATGTGATATATCTTAAAAGGTGAATAGTGTTTTTACTTTATAACTTACTTATTTTTGCTTTCTCTTTACTTAGCTAGATAAGTGTGGTGAGTCACACTTAAAAAACCGGCCCCCTTTAATGAATGAGGGTAGTTTAGTCTTTGTTGACCAAATGTCTCACTTATATAGACTTATGTTATAAACTAGCTTAATTAATTCACTATTCATCAAAAACAAGGCACATTGTTGTGAAATTTTGATTCCCATTGATATAGACTTCCAAAGTGATACATAGTACACATGTTAATTAAAGAGTAATGATGGACATTTAGCCATTCAAAACTCATTTACAAGACAATTTTTCAAAAACGTGCTTTAAGACTCCTTAAAGCACATTTTGTGTTTTAACTAGTTTTCAAGCTTGGTTTTCTTGGTAATTGACTTAAAATGACCATTAGGATATTACTAAGGTCTTAGAACAATATTTGGGTACTCTCCCAAGTCTCTCCAAGCTTAGAGCACGTTTTTGTCAAAACTGCTCTTTTGGTGTTTCCTTATATTTTCTTTGATTAGAAATGTTTTTAATGTTTCTAAGGCATTATTTAGCCTCCTTATATCTTAGTTTATCATTTAAACACCATATCTAAGTTTGGGTATTTCAATCTACCCCCTTAAAGAACTTGTCCTCAAAGTTCACAAATGTGTTTAACCATTCACGGTACACAATACTCTTAATCTTAATACCAAATCTTATATTCACATTCATACATCTCAAGACTCAAGGGTCAATCTCAAATACAATACATAAGTATTATACATAACTCAAACTTACACCAAAGTGTAGCAACTTACACAAATCCACATCTTAAACAACCAAACAAACGACAAACATGATCGTTTCCTAACTCAAAAGCGAGGAAGCTCTACCCCCCCTTAAAAAGGGGTACGCCCCGTACCCTATACAGACGATCTAGTCAGTAAATAAAGAAGGGTACTTCGCCCTCATCTTATCCTCTAATTCCCACGTGGCCTCTTCGACATCCTGGTTAGACCAGAGAACCTTCACCAGTCGCACTGACTTGTGGCGAGTGTCCCTAGTCTTACTGTCCAAGATTCTCTGAGGAGTCTCCACGGATCTCATGTTTGGTTCTAAAGTCAACCTCTCAGGTTCTAACACATGGGAGGGGTGGTGCATGTATTTCTTCAGCTGTGAAACATGAAAAACATCATGCACTTTACCCAGCTCAGCAGGTAAATTCAACCTGTAAGCAACCGGGCCCACCCGCTCCGTAATCTCATAAGGACCAACAAATTTCGGGCTTAGTTGCCCTTCTGCCCAAACCTGAATACACCCTTCATCGGTGATACTCGCAGAAATACCCGGTCGCCCACTGCGAACTCCAGGTCCCGTCGTCGAACATCAGCATACGACTTCTGCCTATCTTGAGCAGCTTTCATGTTCTCCCTGATTTGCTGAACTTCAGCCTTAACTTGTTCTAAGTACTCTGGTCCTATAATGACCGTCTCACTCGACTCATCCCAGCAGAGCGGTGTACGACATGGTCTACCGTACAACGCTTGAAAAGGTGCCATCTTGATCGAAGCGTGATAGCTGTTGTTGTATGAAAACTCGATCAGATGCAATCTGTCAATCCAACTGCCCTGGAAGTCTAAGGCACATGCTCTCAGCATGTCCTCGAGTGTCTGAATAGTACGCTCAGTCTGACCATCTGTCTGAGGATGGAACGCGGTACTCAGTTTGAGTTCTGTACCCAACGCTTCTCTGGTAGCTCTCCAGTACCTCGAAAGGAATCTGGTATCTCTATCTGACACTATGGTCTTTGGTATGCCGTGATGTCTCATGATTTCTTTCTCAAATAACTCAGCTAATTTGGTCACCTTCCAAGTATCCTTCATCGGTATGAATCGGGCTACTTTGGTAAGGCGATCCACCACCACCCATATCATGTTGAGACCTCCCCTAGCAGGTGGAAGCCCAACTACGAAGTCCATGGAGATATCATGGAACTTCCACTCCGGAACTGGCATCGACTGTACCATTCCGCCCGGTCGTCGTGCTCGAATTTCACCTTCTGGCATGTGAGACACCTCAAGACGAACTCGGTAACATCTGTCTTCATCCCCGACCACCAGAAGTATCTCTTCATGTCTTTATACATTTTAGAGGCTCCCGGATGGATGGAAACTGAAGAACAGTGTGATTCTCTAAGTATACGGTCTTTCAGATCCGTGTTACCTCGTGGTATGCATAATCGGCCCTTAAGTCTGATCAGATCATCATCATGAAGTCTGAAGTCGTATTTCTGACTCTCAAAGGTACCATCTGTCAGCTTCTGTCTGACCTCTCTCATATACTCATCTGTCCTCTGAGCCTCTCGCACCTCATCAACCAAGCTGGAGAAAGAAACTAGCGAATGGAGTGAGTGTGCTCGACGGCTCAGGGCATCTGCTACAACATTGGCCTTCCCTTCTTTGTATTGGAGGTCAATGTCATAGTCTTTCAGAAATTCTAACCATCTCCTCTGTCGAAGATTTAACTCCTTCTGAGTGAATATGTATTTCAAACTTTGTGATCGGTGTAGATCGTGACACTAACCCCATATAAGTAGTGGCGCCATATCTTCAAAGCGAAGACTACAGCTCCCAGCTCTAAATCATGTGTGGGGTAGTTCTCCTCATGTTTCTTCAACTGGCGTGAGGCATATGCCACCACCTTGCCATGTTGCATGAGCACGCAACCCAGCCCTCTGCCGGATGCATCACAATAAACCTCAAAGCCCTCTGTACCGTCTGGAATGGTCAGTACCGGTGCAGTGGTCAGTGAGTCCTTCAAGCGCTGAAATGATCTCTCACAGTCATCTGTCCACAGAAATGGTGCATCTTTCTTCATCAGACTGGTCATCGGCTTCGCGACCTTGCTGAAATCTCTAACAAACCTCCTGTAGTAACCTGCCAGACCGAGAAAGCTCCGGATGTCGGTAACAGTCTTCGGCCTTGGCCAGGTACGTACGGCATCAATCTTTGCTGGATCCACTGCGATCCCAGCATCTGAGATGACATGACCTAGGAAAGAGACCTGGTCAAGCCAAAACTCACACTTGGAGAACTTAGCATATAGCTGGTTCTCCCTCAATATTTCTAACACCCTCCTCAAATGTTCCTCATGCTCAACCTTAGACTTTGAATATATCAGAATGTCATCAATAAAAACCACAACCGACTTGTCCAGCTGCTCCCGGAACAAGCGGTTCATCAGATCCATAAACTTCGCTGGTGCGTTCGACAAACCGAACGGCATCACTGTAAACTCATAGTGGCCGTATCGTGTCCGGAATGCCGTCTTCTCAATGTCTCCCTCCTTAATGGCTATCTGATGATACCCCGATCTGAGATCAATCTTGGAAAACACAGATGCTCCCTTCAACTGATCGAACAGATCGTCAATGCGGGGTAGTGGGTACTTATTCTTCACTGTCACTGCATTCAGCTCTCTGTAGTCGATGCAGAGGCGGAGACTACCATCCTTCTTCTTCACGAAGAGGACTGGCGCTCCCCATGGTGACACACTTGGTCTAATGAATCCTTTTCCAACAAATCTTTCAGTTGTTCTTTTAACTCAGTCATTTCTGCCGGAGCCATACGGTATGGTGCTTTGGCTATCGGTCCGGTACCAGGTAGCAGCTCAATGGTGAACTCTACCTCCCGAGTGGGTGGCATGCCGGGCAGTTCCCGTGGAAATAAGTCGGGGAACTCCGACACTACCGGTAAGTCGGGGTCGAACTCAGGGTCTCTCTCTATGTCCTGTACATAGCAGAGGTATACTTCTTCCTTTCTCCTTAATTCTCTATGCATTGCCATGGCGGTGATGATCTTAGTCGAAGGCTCCCTGGGCCTCTGGCGGTATGATATTGTTACCCCAGACGGACTCCTGAGCAGCAATCTATGCTCGGCGCAGAGGATACGTCCCTTGTGCCGCTCCAACCAGTTCATCCCGAAGATAACATCAAATCCTAGCTTACTGAACTCAATGAAACTGACTGGGAAGTCTTCCCCCTTAATTCTGATGGTGGCTCCTCGGTAGTAACGAGTGCAACGAACCTTCTCCTTAGACGGGAGCGTAACCGTGAAGTCGGGTAGCTCCTCAGCGTCTAGCCCCAACCTGCTCGCAAATGATGCAGAGACAAAGGTATGCGAGGCCCCTGAGTCGAAGAGAACTGATGCCTCAATCCCATTGATCGGAAAGGTGCCGGTGAGGATAGTACCGCTAGCGTCGGCCTGTGCCTCTGTGAGTATGCTTAGTGCACCTTCCGTACCGAGTCCATAACCTAATTGTGTTCACAAGCTCCATGAGTATTGATGGTATAACAAGAGTCGTAACAATTTATATGAACAACACTGTTATTTTATTTATGACCATCCTGTTTACAACATGTGCTTCAATCTTACATCTCATTTCTCATCTCATTCTAACATTACATGGCTAATATTGTCTAAAGGTTAGGTTTAATCTTCCTGGTCTCATATGCGTCGCATTGATTACTGCTGACGGTGCTGTATTCAGCTTGATTCTCTTAATCCCATGGTATAACATCCTTGATTCTCCTCCCAAAATTAATACATCACCTGACTTAAGTACTATCTTATCTGCACGGTCCGCACGCTTCTGCTCGCCGTATAAAAACTCCGCATCATCTCCAATGGACCAAGACACTACGGGTATCCCTCTTCGAGAGACTCCGTTGTCTCGTCCTTATCCTGGTGTAGTCCCAGTTTCCCATCTTTTTCGTAGAAGTTCACAATGCAAATGTCTGGCTGGATGTCTGGAATCGGTTCAGCTTCCAACTGCTGAGCGATTTCCATGACTTGTGTAATAACTGGATGGAACTCTTCGGGTATTCCCGGTGGTGAGACTCCATCTTGCTCCCTTGTGGTTTGGTAATTCTTGGCATACGGATTCCAATCCTTGCCCAAGCTCATCATCTTTAATTTCATCCTTGCTCCCCCTGGGTACTCCGGTGTGTAAAAACCTCCCGGTCCCATTCCTAGTTGATTGCATCTCCTGATGATGGCTATTTGTGCGTCGGGTGTCTGGTATCCCCTTAATAAAATCATACCTGGGCGGATAACCTGACATTGTTCGGTTGGAAAGTCCATGGTTTTGATGTCGGTGTGCTCCGGGTTAGGTGTAGATGGTATTGGGTAGCAGATGTTGAATCTTCCTAGAGTGGTAGTAGGTTATATCTCACTTAAGTTCTAATCTCATCTTATTCTTACTTAACTCATATATTTCACCAAACATGCATGATAATGCGGTAAGCAGGTAGTTTTATTACTAAATGGTTATAGTGGTACCTGGCCTCGATGAGGGCTCAGGCTCATCGTCCCGGTCCACCATGTGTAGAGTGGGCCCCGTCTTCTGGGTCGCCCGTGGGTTCTTGTCCGCCGGCTGCTGCACTTTCCTCTGACCGTCAGACCCAGCTCCCTGATCGGTCTTGCCCTTGCCCCTGGTGTCGGGCCTGTAGGCTCTGCTAGCAGGATTCCGGTAACACTCATAAGCTCGATGCCCGTAGACACCACAGAAGTTGCACTCCACCTTATTCCCCTTACAGTCGAGCCCGGGGTGGTCCTTGTGACACCATCTACAGATGAAGCGTCGCTGGTAGCCACCACCGGCTCCCCTCTCAGTCTCAGATCCTGATGATTCATATTGTCAATTCTCATATCTCAAACGGTTACTAATTTATTTCTTAACTCATTCAATATCAATTTCCTTACCCTTTGGCGCCTTAGAGCGCAGGGGTGTAGCTGCAAAGCGTATGTCAGCTCAAGGCTCTTCCGAAGCCTTCTCCTTTTCCTCCTTCCCTTTCGGGTTCTGATTTTTCTGGGCCTGAGGCTGGTACTTTTTTCTTGTACCCTCCTTGCCCTTGACTTTCTGAGCTCTTCCCAGCACTCTTCCTCTTTGCATTCTCCTCGTCCCTCAGCTGGACGGTAATCTCCACCTTAGCAGCGGCATGATAGCACTCCTGATTTCCCATAGTATTAGTCTCACTTATTTCTCATAATCTAAATCTTATTCATCACTTACTCAAATCTCAATCGTTCTTATTACCTGCAGGTAGTGTAACTCGTCGGCCCCATGCCGTAGCGGAGTCGATGGCTAAGCCCGCCATAGAAGCGGTCCACCAAGATCTGGTCTGAATACCCTAGACCTGGCAGAAGACGGAGCAAGGCAGTGAACTCTGAGTAATACTCATCCACTGTCATCTTGTCCGACTGCTTAAGCGCATCCAACTGCAAGCGCTTCTTCGTCTGGACATGGGCGGGGTAGTACTTTGCCCATAGCAAGGCGGTGTACTGCTCCCAGCCGAACTCTGGATTGGCCACATGCTCGGCCCTCACCAGCTTCCACCAATCGCCCGCCGCCCCCTTCAGGTAGAAAGCAGCTAAGCGCACCTTGATCCCAGCAGGGACATCAAGGGTCTCGAAGGCAGTCTCCAGCTCGGAGATGTACACCTCAAGCTTGGCGGGATTGGTCTCCCCCTTAAAATGAGCGGGTCGAAGGTCTGATAGACTCTTCACCCAGTTTGGTTCCCTAGGTTGTGGTGGTGGAGGTGGTGCACCCACACCAGGCTGATAGCCCATGTGCCCTAAAGCGGCAGCTACGATCTCTGCGATCGTCTGCCCTCCAGGTATCCCTGGAATATCCTCACCCGGCCGCGACCTCGGCCTCCTCTAGGGCGTCCTGCCATCTGAACAAGCATAACTTACATTAGATTCGTACTCACCATTGTTTTGGTTAGTAAATTATAACGTCCGTAGACGGTTAAAGACAATCCACACTTATTAGTGGTCATCTGACTCTACTCACTCTAACTTCTCACACCCTTAACCCAATACTTACTCCTTAACTTATATCCTAACTCGGTGGTTACTTATGTCCGGTATTTCTTGATCAGAGCGTAACTACGCTCTGATACCACTTTTGTGACACCCCATCCAAAGCCTATCGTGGTTATCGCAATCTGAACACTTAATCGAATACGTCGCAGCGGAAATATACAACACCTGGACCTTGCCACGGTCTGATCGTTAGAATATACCGGCTTAAATACTTACAATACTTATCCAAAAACACTTATCCAACTTAAACATCAACATTCATAATACCACAACCAACCGAGTACTAGTATCTCAAACATAATCCCAAACTTACATCAGTTTAATATAAACAGTCGGGTGCACAGGCGCAACCCGAACTCAAAATAAATGTCCCCACCTAAGTCTAACCGCTCCTACTCTCGTAGTGCGTCCTCATGGGTCTCTTACCTGCAAGTGTAAAAATAGCCCCCGAGGGGGTCAGCACGAATGCTGGTACACCCTCTCATGGCCCCCAAGCTAACGGGGCTACGACGACTAATTGTCGATAGCATGGAAATTGATTACATACACAAGCATAATATGAAGTGCAATAACAATAACCACAGATGAACATATATAGTTCAAAACCAATGAACGACTCAAGCGTTCCCTTAACAAGTGGGTTAGTAACCCCCTCCTTAGTCCTCATTTTCTTAATCTTAGTTCCTTACCTTACCTCAATCTTAATCTCAATCTTAATCTTAATCTCAATATACAAACCTTTCCTGGAAGGGATTGGTTGTAGCTTAATTCGAACCTGGGATTTAGGTGATCCCACCGCACCATCTTAATGCCACCTACTCTGGACGGGAGTCCAGCGTAGCTGAGCCGGCAACCGGCCCTAGGCTACAAGTCCGAAGACAAGTCCTTAAGCGGAGGGCGGATCTGATTCAGATACCGTCCCCCTTTTTCCTTAGCATGCATGACCGGAGATCGGTCCCGGGTTTCCTCACTCAAGTTCCAGTTAGTAGACATCTTAACACCATGTGCTAGCTAAGCCTTAACGGGCATTAACCAACAACCATCAAACTTAACTCTTATTCTTAACTCAGTAAGTACTAAACTTGGTTAGTAACAATCTAAAGTCTCGCGGGTTAGTGTAAATATAACACAATCACAACGAGAACAATATAACCGGTTGCATGCTTTATCTTGTTTTAGTCATAGCAATTAAACAGGTAGCACACAAGCCGAGGGACACCTCGTTAGCAAGCAGGTCACAAGAAGGACTGTACCGTTCACCGTCGATCGTTGTTTGTTTAACCTTCTTCGGGGTCCCAATTCACAAACCTAAAACATTCATTCATTTTTAGGTTATTAGTTATTTGCACCTTACTTAACTCACTTAGTCCCTAAGGACTTCCATTCAATAACCTCTCAAGTCTTTATCACTTAGCTTACAAACTTAACTTTAAACATTAAAACTTATACTTAAGCTTAACTTAATTCCTTAAGTTCTTAGGGTCCTAATCATTAATACCCTACTAATGGCATACCCTAATACCAATTAACACCCTCAGAAATTAAAATCTTTTTTTTTTTTAGGCTCGACCGGACTTGCCAAGTCCGGTCCATTCCAGTACCCTTTACCGTTTGAAAATTCTACCCCGACCGGACTTACAAGTCCGGTCCTATGTCCGGTCGATTCCAGAGACTTATTACCGTACAAAATTTTAAGCCCGACCGGACTTGACAAGTCCGGTCCCATGTCCGGTCTATTCCAGAAACTAATTCCCTCACAAAACACAAGCCCGACCGGACTTGTAAGTCCGGTCCCCAAGTCCGGTCGATTCCAGAAACATTTTCCGGTAGTGTAACAGAGCCCGACCGACCTTGCAAGTCCGGTCCTAAGGTCGGTCGGCTCCAGAAACTTGTTTCTAAATTCTTTTTCAACTCCAAACTTCTCCTCATATATTCTAATATGTTATAACCTCATTTGGGCACCTCAAATACCCCTTAAGCCCTCCTTTAAATACCTTAAATCATCCACCAATATCCACCTTAGTCATTATGCATTTTCCTTATAATAATGCTAACACTTGTAATGTTTTCCTCTAGGTTTCTAGGTGGTGGTTCATACCTAATGTAACCACTATGCCAAATGTTTTCTTCACCACTATAACATCATCTCCCAAGCATCTTTCACTATCTAAAACTCTTTCAAGCATTTACTTAAAGTTCCTTAACGAGTTTAAACTTCCATCATCATCACATTATTTCCTTCCTAGTTGTGCACCAACATTTGCCTAAGTCCTAAACACTCGAATACATTCTCTTGATTCCTAAATCTTCCATGGTGATACCTAAGTCATCATAAGTCATTAAAACACCTTAACTTCACCCTTTTTCATCAAGACAACCAATAGAACATTCCTAGTACTTCCTTAGTCATTAAATTCCCTTAGAATATCTTAAACACTTAAACTCTCCTTTAAATTTTTGCCATGGGTTCTCTAGTATATAGTACCTCCTAACACATGGTTTTTCTCCAACAAACAACCAACATCACCCAAATTCTCACCACAACAACTTAACACCCAATTTACACCAAAACCACACCACATCATCATATAGTGCTTAAACTTAAAATGCTTGGCACTTAGGCCCTTAAATGACAATAATCTTAACCACTGAATTTCCACATATATTTGCCTTCAACCTGTGAATACACTCAACAAGGCTCCCATTGAAATAAAATGCTTCTTGTACTTCACCTTTATATTCTTAAACTATCCCTTTTCTCATTTGCTCCTTAGTCACAAGTTCACAAGTATAGTCATTGTTTCTCCTAGGTTTTATAGCACCTTCCCAATATAAACTCTACACTAAACTCATCATATACCCACATCTCATTCCCTTAAACAACAAAACACCTTAAGGTAAGTAATTTACCTTGTTTTCTCACAAGCTTAAAAGCTTTTCTCCTTAGGTTTTCTTTGTTCAATCTCGGTCACCAATGTGATTCTCCTTGCCAATGTTCTAACCAATATCCAATGACTCCAATGAGTACTAGATAACACATTAACCCTAAGGAACAAACCCTAGGTTTAAAAATATGTTTTAAGGTATTAATGTGATTGTTTTACCTTGGTTTCTCAAGACAAACTTGGATGTGAAGCAAGAAGGACCTCCTCTCTCCTTTGAAGAGTAGAAACAAGCTAGAACAAGGCATAAACATGGAGTCCCATGAGTATATATTTTCGGACATGTGAAGAAAATGGTGGTGGAAACCTAGATTTTCTTACACTTTCTTTACCTTAAGAGAATGGAGATGCCAATGGAGTCTCCAAACTTGAATTTCCTCCTCTAATGGTGGTTTGACTTGGCACCAAAATGAGCTCTTGAAGTTTTGAAAAGATAGAAAGGAGGAGCTTGAGCTAACTAAGAAGAATATGTATTTTGTTTTGGATTTGGAGCTAAAATGAGCAAGATGTGGCCAAGGGAAGATGGAGCTTTCATGGAGGTGAGCTCTACGTGAATGGAGAAGAGAAAGAGAGCAAGAAACCGTGTGAACAAGGGAGAATGAAGAAGTGAGGAGAGAGGTAAGTAAATGTGATATTTATCTTAAAAGGTGAATAGTGTTTTTACTTTATAACTTACTTATTTTTGCTTTCTCTTTACTTAGCTAGATAAGTGTGGTGAGTCACACTTAAAAAACCGGCCCCCTTTAATGAATGAGGGTATTTTAGTCTTTGTTGACCAAATGTCTCACTTATATAGACTTATGTTATAAACTAGCTTAATTAATTCACTATTCATCAAAAACAAGGCACATTGTTGTGAAATTTTTGATTTCCCATTGATATAGACTTCCAAATGTGATATATATTACACATGTTAATTAAAGAGTAATGATGGACATTTAGCCATTCAAAACTCATTTACAAGACAATTTTTCAAAAACGTGCTTTAAGACTCCTTAAAGCACATTTTGTGTTTTAACTAGTTTTCAAGCTTGGTTTTCTTTGGTAATTGACTTAAAATGACCATTAGGATATTACTAAGGTCTTAGAACAATATTTAGGTACTCTCCCAAGTCTCTCCAAGCTTAGAGCACGTTTTTGTCAAAACTGCTCTTTTGGTGTTTCCTTATATTTTCTTTGATTAGAAATGTTTCTTAATGTTTCTAAGGCATTATTTAGCCTCCTTATATCTTAGTTTATCATTTAAACACCATATCTAAGTTTGGGGTATTTCAATATGAATGCGTGTATGTATGTTGTATTGTACTGTGACCGAATGTGTTGACTTTGGACTTCTAACTTATTCCTAACAAGCTAACCATTCTAACTTAAATTGGTAATCAAATTGGAATGAATAGAAGTCCGATATAGTTTCGGCCACGCGTGAGGATGCGGAGTCACGAGAGGTTGGCTCCAACTCCTGACTCTTAAGCTGGTCCGCGGCCCAAACCCCTTAAATGGGTAGCATCCCGGATTGGTGAGTCAAGTAAATCCCGGTGGTGGGACGGTGTAGTCCCCGGGCCGGAGGTCATACCGACTTAACTTGAGTATGAGTAAGTAAGTAAGAATGAGTAAGAAAGTAATTGGAAGTAAGTAAGTAAAGTAAGAGTAAGTAACATGTAATGAGTAAAAGAGTAATAAGCATTCCGATTAACCCGGATGCGTAATTTGGCTAACACGGTGAAGGTAAGTAAGTGTGTGTGCTACTGTATTGCTATCTTGAATTGTATAATGTACTGTATATGCATGTATGTTGTATGTAAAGCATGTATGTATGAAATTAATGAACCGCATGTTTAGTGGACGTCAAATAGTCGGCGTGCCCTAGCTAGCACTCGGTATATGCGGAGTTTATGCGCAGCTTTTTGCTGAGCCCCTTGGGGCACCGTTTTTACCACAATGCAGGTACTCGGGAAGGATGAAGACTAGGAGAGTTGAAGTTTGTTTTCTTTTTGTCTGTAAACAATGAATTTGGGAATGGTGTACTAAGTAGTACACGGCTGTAAGTTTTTGATTAGCCGGTGTACCATGGGGTACACCTTTTTGGATATGGATAGAATGGAGCATTGGTATAGATGAGTAGGTGATTAAACTCATTCTTTTGGTAGGTTGGAAATGGGGATGTAATTGAATATACTTTAAATACTCGGTGATCCAGGATTGTAAGTATGTCACATTTTCGGTATTGGTAAGTAATTTAGTATCTCGGTATATTATGTTCATCAGACCGTGACTGTAAGTGGAATGAGCCTAGCTAGCCGTATGGGCGGTTAACGGCGTTGTATCACCCGCCGTAGTAATAGTAGTATTTCCGCTGCGTACTGATAGGATTAAGAGGATGATTGGACGGTAAGCATAGGATTAACGGTTGGGGTGTTACAAAAAGTGGTATCAGAGCGTAACGCTCTGATGTCCATAGTACCGAGCATAGGGGATTACCGAGTTAGGATTTCAACCGTCTTAAGACGGATACTTAGAAACTTAACTAGGAACGACCGTTGTTAACAGCGGATACCCTTGACGTTCTTAGGAATGATACCTTGTTTAAATTCCATGACCTTTGAGTCATATCTTGCGGAGCCTAATGTGAATGTTAAATATTCAGATGTCAGGAAGAGGTCCAGGTCGCCGAGGGACCAATGACGGACCGGGCGCGCAGACGATTGCAGAGATCGTCGCCGCCACGGTAGCGCAGATGCTACCATAAGTGATTAATGCTATGCAACAGAACCAACAGAACCAAACTCAAGCGGGACCAATCCCTCCCCCTCCACCCAGAGAAGCTAACTAGGTAAAAGCTGTAGCGGAACTCCGCCCTCCTTGCTTTAGGGGCGAAAGTGATCCGGCTAAGCTAGAGGCCTACATCTCCGAGATGGAGACAGCCTTTGAAACCCTCGAAGCTCCTGCTGGAGTTCGAGTTAGAGTTGCAGCCTACTATCTCAAGGACGCAGCCATGGATTGGTGGAAGCTTATCAAGAACGAGCACGTCAATGACCCCACATTCGATTGGGAGTCCTTTGCATCTCTCCTCCATTCAAAATACTATCCGGAGCATGTGAAAACAAAGAAGAGGCTAGAGCTGGACGCCTTGAAAATGACAGAGAAGATGTCTGTCGACGAGTACTACCGCACCTTCACCTCCATCCTCCGTCTTCTACCTGACTTAGGATACACCGGCCAGGTGTTGGTCGATCGCTTCTATGGCGGTCAGAGCCATCGCCTTCGGTACGGTATGGGCTACACTAGATTTACCTCCCTTCAGGTAAATATTGGTTTAAACCCTTAGCATCATCTCAATTCCTTAAATTCCTTGAATTCCTTAAATCTCTTCCTTATCCTTTCTTAAATAAGAATCCTGGCTAATACCAGAAACTTCAGGAGTGTTATCACGCGGCTTCTCGCATTGAGATCACTTGCCAATTACGGGATGAAGAAACCGCGCTGAAGCGCAAGGCCAACAATAAGAACACTAATGGCGAGGAGCAGAACCAGGGTAAAAGCTGGAAAAAGAAGAAGGGAAGTTTCTTTCAGCAATCTCAGAAGAAATTCCCAAGTGAGAGCAGTGCCCATGCTAAGAAGGGCAACCCGGTTGAGATTCTTCAGCTAGGGTCATCTGCACCGGTGGCTGCGAAGCCACTGAGATCACACCCACCTAAGGGTAAACTTTTATTCCTAATTCGAATTCGTACAAGTATTATCTCTAGTATATCCACGCACACATGTGCTAACCCTCTACACCTTAGGTTCTGGCTCCGGTTTCACCAAAACCTTCTCCGACGGCCGCACGTATGTGTGCAGAAAGTGCAATCTAGACCATCCCGGCAAGGATTGCTATGGGAGAGAAATCAAGTGCTACAACTGCCAGAAAGTGGGTCATACAGCTAATAGATGCCCAGAGAATGCTAAGCCAAAGGGGAACTTCCAAAGCTACAAACAAAGGGAAGGCAAAGAGGTTGCATCTGGCGATGCACCGACCTAGCAGGCACCACAGGGACAGGGATCCCGGGGACCTCCGAGGGGTGCACCTCAGAGGCAGCCTGTCTTGCATGTCATTGACCGTGACGGGTCCGGTTCTAAGTCCGGCCCAGGTAATAATCTAAACCTTGAATCCTTGAGAAGCATGCCTAAGTATTGGAGTACTTGTTTGAATGAATGCATAAGTAAATGAATTGAATTGTTTAATGAGCATGAAATGAAGTAGTTGAAACTAGTACTCACCGTAGATAAAATTTGTAACCTTAGGAAGCTTTAGTATCTGTTATCCGATACCGGTAAATCTGAACCAAGAAGAGATCGACATCATCAACCACTACTACACCAACGAACAGTGTCAGGTCATCCGACCAGGTATGATTTTATTAAGGGGATACCTGACACCTGAAGCTCAAATCTCAATCATTCGACGATGCAATGAACTAGGAACGGGTCAAGGTGGATTTTATACACCCGAATTCCCCGGTGGAGCGAAGATGAAGCTGAAGATGATGTGCTTGGGAAAGGACTGGAATCCTTATACCAAGACATACCAGGAGACACGAACACATGACGGAGCAACGCCACCGACAATACCTCCAGAGTTTCAGAAACTCGTCACACAAGCAGTAGAACTTGCACAACAAAGCGAACATGATCCGATCCCCGCACTTGAAGCGGACCTCTGTATCGTCAACTTCTATGAGAAAGAAGGACAAATTGGGTTACACCAAGACAAGGACGAGACAGCGGAATCTCTTGAACAAGGAGTGCCCGTAGTGTCTTGGTCCATTGGTGATGACGCCGTATTTATGTACAGCGAGCAGAAGCGTGTGGACCTCGCACAGAAATTGGTATTGAGATCAGGAGATGTCCTAATCATGGGTGGAAACTCTAGGATGCTGTATCACGGGATCAACAAGATCAAGCTGAATACGGCACCACCGGCAATAATCAATGCCACACACATGAAACCAGGACGCCTGAACCTTACCTTTAGGAAGTATTAAATTCATAGTATCATGTAATGTATTAGCAACATGTACTAGAGACACGGTATGTATGATGGTTGGTTTATCAATAAAGAGCAGTGTTGACTTAATTCCACATGTGTCCACCATCAATACTTATCCAATTGTGAATCCAATAGGTTGTGGACTCAGTACCGAAGGTATCCTAAGTATCCTCACCGAAGCAAAAGCCAGCAGAAGCGGCACCATCTTAACGGGAACCTTCCCAGTGAACGGCATTGATGCCAATGTGTTATTCGACTCCGGCGCCTCTCACGCCTTCGTATCACCATATTTTGTGAAGAGGTTGAAGCTAGATGCAGATGAGCTACCGAATTTCCTGGTTACTCTCCCATCGAAGGTGCGAGTAAAGTGCACCAAATATTATCAATCAGTCACAATCCAAATAAAAAACGAAGCGTTTCCCATTTCCTTCATCGAGTTCAATGGATTGGGATTCGACTTAATCATCGGAATGAATTGGTTGGAGCGGCCCAAGGGTAGAATCCTCTGCGCCGAGCACCGATTGCTGCTCAAGAGTCCTTCTGGGGTTACTGTATCTTACCGCCAGAGACCGAGAGAGCCTTCGACCACACTTATATCTGCTATGGCCATGTACCGGGAGCTCAGAAAGGGCCAGGAAGTGTATTTGTGTTATGTACAAGACCTGGAGAGAGATCCAGAGTTCAGTGATGAAGTACCCATCGTATCCGAATTTCCCGATGTATTCCCTAAGGAGCTACCCGGCATGCCACCTCAGAGAGCGGTAGAATTTGAAATTGATCTTTTGCCAGGTACCGGTCCCATTGCTAGGGCACCGTACCGCATGGCACCTGCGGAAATGACAGAGTTGAAAGAGCAGTTGCGAGACCTTCTCGACAAAGGGTTTATACGCCCGAGCGTATCACCCTGGGGAGCACCGGTCCTCTTTGTGAAGAAGAAGGACGGTAGTCTCCGACTTTGTATTGACTACCGCGAGCTGAATGCGGTCACAGTCAAAAATAAATACCCATTACCACACATCGACGAACTGTTCGACCAGCTAAAAGGAGCCTCAGTCTTCTCCAAGATCGACCTCCGTTCTGGGTATCATCAGATTGCTATCAAAGAGCAAGACATTGAGAAAACGGCATTCCGTACCAGATATGGCCACTATGAATTCACAGTGATGCCATTCGGTTTGTCAAATGCACCAGCTAAATTCATGGACCTCATGAATCGACTATTCAGTGAGCAGTTGGACACTTCAGTTGTTGTCTTCATCGACGACATACTTGTATACTCAAAATCAGTAGAGGAACATGAAATTCATTTGAGGAAAGTGCTTGAGACACTACGCGAGAACCAGCTGTATGCGAAGTTCTCCAAGTGCGAGTTCTGGCTAGATCAGGTATCATTCCTTGGTCATGTCATCTCGAGCGCAGGTATCTCAGTTGACCCTTCTAAGATAGAAGTTGTACGATCATGGCCTAGACCTAAGACTGTTACCGACATTTGGAGCATTCTTGGTCTAGCCGGTTACTACCGGAGATTTGTAAAGGACTTCTCAAAAGTCACTAAGCCCATGACTACATTGATGAAGAAAGATGCACCGTTTGTATGGACAGACGAGTGCGAGCTATCATTCTAGAAACTAAAGGACTCATTGACCTCAGCGCCCATCCTTACTCTTCCAGAGGGCACAGAGGGATTTGAGGTGTACTGTGATGCATCAGGCAAAGGAATGGGATGCGTACTCATGCAGCATGGCAAGGTTGTAGCTTATGCCTCCCGCCAGCTGAAAAAGCATGAGGAGAATTACCTGACACATGACTTAGAGTTAGGAGCCATTGTCTTCGCTTTGAAGATATGGCGACACTATCTCTATGGGGTAAGCATCACCATCTACTCAGACCATAAGAGCTTACAGTATGTATTCACACAGAAAGAATTGAACTTGAGATAGAGAAGGTGGATGGAGTTTCTCTCAGACTACGACATCAACCTATAGTATAAGGAAGGGAAGGCAAATGTTGTAGCCGACGCCCTGAGCCGTCGAGCACACTCGCTCCGTTCGCTACTCGCTTCTTCTAGCTTGGTTGACGAGGTGCGAGATGCTCAGTAGAGCGACCCTTACCTAACCAAAATCAGACAAAAGATTGAGAATGGTACATTTGAGAAGAAGAAGTATGACTTCAAGCTACATGAAGATGGTTTGATTCGGTTGAATGGCAGGCTATGCGTCCCCCGAAGCAATGCTGAGTTAAGGGATCGCATCCTGCGAGAGTCACACAGTTCCACATTGTCAGTCCATCCGGGAGCCTCCAAGATGTACAAGGACATGAAGAGGTACTTCTAGTGGTCTGGAATGAAGTCAGATGTGACAGAGTTTGTATTGAGATGCTTAACATGCCAAAAGGTGAAATTTGAACATCGTAGACCGGGCGGAATGGTACAATCAATGCCAGTCCCGTAGTGGAAATTTCATGATATCTCCATGGATTTTGTTGTAGGACTCCCACCTGCCAGGGGAGGACTCAACATGATCTGGGTTGTAGTCGATCGCCTTACCAAGGTTGCCAGATTCATACCGATGAAGGACACCTGGAAGGTAGTGAAGCTAGCTGAGCTATTCGACAAGGAGATTATCAGACATCACGGAGTCCCGAAAACCATAGTATCTGACCGCGACACCAGATTTATTTCGAGATACTGGAGAGCTACACGGGAAGCGTTGGGTACAGAGTTGAAGCTGAGTACCGCCTTCCATCCTCAGACTGACGGTTAGACAGAAAGGACCATCCAGACACTGGAGGACATGCTTCGGGCATGTGCCTTAGACTTTCAGGGGAGTTGGTTAGATAAGCTTCATCTTATCGAGTTTTCTTACAATAATAGCTATCATGCTTCGATTAAGATGTCGCCTTTCCAAGCCCTATACGGTAGACCTTGCCGTACACCTTTTTGTTAGGATGAGTCAAGTGAAGCGGTCATCATAGGACCAGAGTACCTTGAGCAAGTACAAGCTGAAGTTCAGCAGATCCGAGCCAATATGAAGGCAGCCCAAGATAGACAGAAATCCTATGCGGATGTGAGACGACGCGACCTTGAGTTCGCCGTGGGCGACCAAGTGTTCTTGCGAGTTTCACCTATGAAGGGCGTATTCCGTTTTGGTCAGAAGGGCAAGCTAAGCCCAAAGTTTGTAGGGCCGTATGCTATCATCGAAAGAGTTAGAGCTATAGCCTACAGGTTAGCATTACCTGAGGACTTGGGACGTGTCCATGATGTATTTCATGTGTCACAACTCAAGAAGTACATTGCTGATCCTTCTCATGTGCTAGAGCCCGAGAGACTATCCATTGAGCCAAACATGCGATATGTTGAAACCCCAGTGAGAATCCTTGATAGGAAAACCAGAGACACTCGCCATAAGTCTATAAGAATGGTGAAGGTCCTATGGTCAAACCATGATGTCGAAGAAGCGACATGGGAGTTGGAAGATGCCATGAAGGCTAAGTACCCACAGCTGTTCATAGACTAGAGAGTTTAGCATTTAGTAATATGGGTACGGGTCGTACCCCTTTTAAGGGGGGTAGAGCCCTTTTGCTTTTGCATTGCTTCGGGTGAGCATTGCTTAGTGTGTAGGTATTGTAATAGGTTTTGTATGGCACATGTAGTGCAAGTGAATTTGGTATGTGTATGTATGTATGTGTAATGAGAAGTGTATGGATGTGTACGTATGTGATGTATGTGTATTGTGAATTGCGGTAACGTATTGTGTATTGTGTGATGGCATGAATGGGAAATGATGTATTGCGTATGTGAATTGTGTATGATGCTTGAATAGTGTATGCTTGCAATGTGGAATGAAGTAAACACCTCATAGGTGTAGTAAGACACATTATGGCAATCGGTTTGCCTAATGAGTAGAATTACTTAAACTATTAACCTTGAGCAACTTTGAGGGCAAAGTTTCTTAAGGGGGGTAGATTGAAATACCCCGTAATTAGAAACAGTGATTAATTAGGCTAATAAATAATTTTAGAGGCTTAATTAAGTCTAAATAAATATTAGGGAACAAATCCCGAAGAAAACGGATCCTTAAAATGGTTTAAAAACATTACCGAACCTTAAAGCACGTTTTTCGAGGTAACCGGGAAAACGTGACTTTAAGCGAGTCAAACAGACTCGTAATAATTTTGGTCAACTAAATAATCATTAATAAATATTAGTGAAGCTTTAGAACCAATAAAACCAATAAAACGAGAGATTAGTAAAAACTGTCAAAAACGGGAAGTTGTGGAGTAGAAGCATAAATAACCAAAACTTGTGTGTCCACTTTTAAAATGAAATGTGGAGTTTGTGTGTGTGGGCTGTACTAGCCGATGGGCTCCCCCTCTCTCTCACACACTCTATTAATTCCTCTTATTTACAAAACAACAAAAACCATAAAGTAACCCCACCCTCACTTTACCACTCTCTCTCCTCCATTTCATTCTCCTCTCTCACGTGTACACCCATCTCCTCCTCCTCTCTATTTTCTTCCTCCTCCAGCGACAACAATGGAGAAATGAAAACACCCACAAAACTCCATCTTCTCTCATCTTGAAACCCCCTTGAATCTCTTCCAAAAATTATAAAAAGTATACCATTGAAATCCTCTCATCAAGAGCTACACTTCCATCCTTCCAAAATTCGAAAACAACAACTTTCATCTCCATGGGTATGGAGCATTTGGAGCTTCAAGACCACCATTAGAACCACCTTCTTCTTCTTGTTCTATTGAGGTAAAAATCTTCTCAAAACTCCATCTTTTTCTAGCCCTTAAGGGCAAAACGGATTTGGAAACTAACCTCTTTTTACTCCTTGTACTCTATCCGATTTTGGCCTCATTGGTGGAGTTGGAATCTTGTTCTTGAGCCACTCCAAGCTTTATTTGCACCCTTGCAAGTTAATGAAAATTCTAAACCCTAAAACCTACACTTAAACCTTAAATAATGGTTAGGGTTAGTTTTTGTATTGGATGGTATATTTATGAATGGGTTGGAATGTTAGATTTGTTGAGAGACTATAACCGGTAGAGAGAGAGAAGGAAGGAAGAAGAGCAAGAAGCAAGAAGAAGAAAGAAATCTAGAAGGGGAAATAAGGTAATTACACTCACCTTTGTGTAGCCTTATATATATGTATGTAACAGATTTAAAGAGTAAACTTACATTGTGAAATGGTAATGTATTGGTAGTGTAATGTGTAGGAGAATATAAGTATTTTGAACCTTTAAAAGACATTTTAAAACTGTCACAAATGGGATTGGAATTGAACATAGTGTGCAAGAATTTTATAGTGTTTAATGTGTAGTATTGTGTTGGAGTGTTAGTGTATTAATGATGCTATTGAAAACAGGTGAGATGATGATAATGTGTGTGAAACAATGTGGTGAGAGTGTAAAAATATAGGGGAGGTTATGTCAAAATTTACATAGGATTAGAACACTTAGTGAACTAGAAACTAGGTGAATAATGTAGGTTGTAACAGATTTTGAGTGAGTCGGTTAGAGAGTAAGTTGGGAGAGATTGCTAATGTATTATAATGTGTTAGAGACTCTAGAAATGACACTAGAAGAGGGAACTATAGATGGGAAGTGTAAGTGTTAAAATTTGTAGCATAATGCAACTAGAGAAGAAACTAGGTGAGTGTTGAAATGGAATTTGGGGAGAACAAGAGTATAAGTTAGTATGGAAATGAGTAATGGATTAATGGATGAACTAGGGCGTATTAGGAGGTTTAATTAGTGGTAAAACATGTGGGAATAAGTGTAGGAACAATGGGGAAGTAATGGGTAAAGGAGAGGACTGAAAACAGATTTTAAAACTGAAGTACTGGGCCGGACCGAACTTGCGACTGGACTTGCAAGTTCGGTCAAGCCCAGATTTACAAAGACGGGAAAGCTTCTGGAATGGACCGAACTTGCGACCGGACTTGCAAGTTCGGTCGGACCAGAAAATTCTCTCGTCTGTAACCTACTGGAATGGACCGAACTTGCGACCAGACTTGCAAGTTCGGTCGAGCCAGAAAAATTCCCCGATGAAACCTTCTGGAATGGACCGAACTTGCGACCGGACTTGCAAGTTCGGTCGGGCCAGAAAAATTCGGTAATGAAGGCTACTGGAACGGACCGGACTTGCGACCGGACTTGTAAGGTCGGTCTGGTCTTACAAAAAAAATTAATTTAAATTAAATAGTAATTATATATATATGTATACCCACATATATATATGTACATGTATGTAAGTATGCCAATACAAAGTAAGAAAATAAAACTTAAGGAATGAAAAATGAGTAAGTAATGTGTAAGTGTAAGAATGGAAAGGACTTAGCAAGTATGACTTAGGAAACACAAGAGTGATCGAATTAAGTTAATGATAGTTAATTAATCGCTCGAACATATGTATGTTTTAGGACTTGATTTGTGAGCACCGAAGGAAAGTCGGATCACAAGTACGACGGTGAACGGTATGAATTCCTCATGCCCCGTATGCTATCTTGGTTACTCTGATTTGTGTGTTGTGTGCTAATTGATCACCCAATAAGATAAATGCACGAATCGGAGTTACTATGCATACTTGTGAATATGTAGTGTTGTATGTTGTGAATATTATTCTTAAATTGTAGTTTGTATAATTCATGAAATATATGGATGAATATGAATGCGTGTATGTATGTTGTATTGTACTGTGACCGAATGTGTTGACTTTGGACTTCTAACTTATTCCTAACAAGCTAACCATTCTAACTTAAATTGGTAATCAAATTGGAATGAGTAGAAGTCTGATATAGTTTCGGCCATGCGTGAGGATGCGGAGTCACGAGAAGTTGGCTCCAACTCCTGACTCTTAAGCTGGTCCGCGGCCTAAACCCCTTAAATGGGTAGCATCCCGGATTGGTGAGTCAGTAAATCCCGGTGGTGGGACGGTGTAGTCCCCGGGCCGGAGGTCATACCGACTTACTTGAGTATGAGTAAGTAAGTAAGAATGAGTAAGAAAGTAATTGGAAGTAAGTAAGTAAAGTAGAGTAAGTAACATTAATGAGTAAAAGAGTAATAAGCATTCCGATTAACCCGGATGCGTAATTTGGCTACACGGTGAGGTAAGTAAGTGTGTGTGCTACTGTATTGCTATCTTGAATTGTATAATGTATTGTATATGCATGTATGTTGTATGTAAAGCATGTATGTATGAAATTAATGAACCGCATGTTTAGTGGACGTCAAATAGTCGGCGTGCCCTAACTACCACTCGGTATATGCGGTGTTTATGCGCAGCTTTTTGCTGAGCCCCTTGGGGACCGTTTTTACCACAATGCAGGTACTCGGGAAGGATGAAGACTAGGAGAGTTGAATTTTGTTTTCTTTTTGTCTGTAAGCAATGAATTTAGGAATGGTGTACTAAGTAGTACACGGCTGTAAGTTTTTGGTTAGCCGGTGTACCATGGGGTACACCTTTTTGGATATGGATAGAATGGAGCATTGGTATAGATGAGTAGGTGATTAAACTCATTCTTTTGGTAGGTTGGAAATTGGGATGTAATTGAATATACTTTAAATACTCGGTGATCCAGGATTGTAAGTATGTCACATTTTCGGTATTGGTAAGTAATTTAGTAGCTCGGTATATTATGTTCATCAGACCGTGACTGTAAGTGGAATGAGCCTAGCTAGCTGTATGGGCGGTTAGCGGCGTTGTATCACCCACCGTAGTAATAGTAGTATTTCCGCTGCGTACTGATAGGATTAAGAGGATGATTGGACGGTAAGCATAGGATTAACAGTTGGGGTGTTACAGTTTTTAAAGTGCAAGGTTTTAAAAGAAAGGTTGTAGTTTTGAAGGAAAATTGGTTTTAAAATCATGGTACGGTGTTAAAAGAATTTCTTCATGGCATGGCCATGTTCAAAATCTTGACCACGTCTAGCTTCCCGCTGACTGGTGTGTTCTAAATACAGTGGTCAGGCCGTCAGGCCTTCCCATGGTTTCATTCCTCCAGTTTTAGGATGTTTATTCCCGTAGTCGCTTCATCGCTGTCACGGTACATTACTATGTACCTATGGTATGCTAAAAGTCCTTATAAATGCTTCCGTTATTACTGCACTTGCCTTGGCAAGTGCGTGGTGCTGGTGGTTTTTGGGTAAACCGATATCGGTCACGGTATGGTTTCCACTGGTACTTGATAGTCTTGTTGACTCTTCCTTTGATCTTATTGATCATTTACTTAGGTTAATTAGTCTCCTGAGTGACTTCTCAGTAAATTTGACATGGCTGTCGTTGTTCAGGTACCTCTCCAATCCTTGGAGGTTCTCCTTTTTATTTGGCTGTGTCTTTCCTTGTTGCTTGCTCCCACACGTTTGTTGTGGTTACTGAGCCTGAGTCGGTTTAGGCACTACGGTTGTAGTTGCATCAGATTATATCTTGTGAATGTTCTTATAGCTGTCTGAGCTAGGTTGGCCAGGTTTGTAACCTTTTTGGCGTTGTAGTTTTGGAGTCAATCACTCCCGACTATGTCCTTCGCCAGCTAGCATACCAATGGTGGTGTTGCTTGGCTATTACTGTTGTCCCGCAGACTTGTCTCTCGGGTTCTATTACCGCTCCTTTTCCTTTTTGTTGCGCGGTTAGTGCTTCTTTTCTTGTTGCTGGTTGATTAGCCAGGTTCCGCGACTGCTAAGCATGTCGCCCCATGCTGTTGTAAGTTATAGCCTCCTCATGGTTGGAGCGCTCATCCTACCGCTATTAAGGGCGGGTATCTTTGTTCAACCGGGATCCATCTCCGGGACTTCCAATTCTTGGAATCTATCATATGCCGGTTCTTGTTTTCTGTGTGATTGCTTCACAATCTCTTGCGTACTTTCCCAAGTTATACAAAGGGATTTGTGGAGGGCGGGTCTGGTATTGTAGGTATCCGGTACTCACCGGGAGTTCCTAACTAGCATATCTCTAATGCTAACACTCAGCTCTTAGCCCTAAGCTTCTAAATCCTAACTCGGTATTTCCTAAACTCGGTATTCCAGTCATCAGAGCGATACTTCGCTCTGATACCACTTTTTGTAACACCCCTACCGCTAATACCGCCATTACCGTCCAATCTCTTATACAATCCAGATTCACGCAGCGGATACTTACATACTCAACGGTGGGTGGTACACTGCCGTTAGTCACCCACGTGACTACAAGGCTACTACTACTACATACAGCATCGGTCTAATGGACCGGAATCCTGAGTGCTACATAACTACAATACATACTCCATTTACCAAATAAATACTACCATCATCCTTCAATATAATACTCCAAGTTCAATACAACATAATTCATATACCGAGTTTACTAGGTTCCAAATCAAATACAGTAACTCTCCCAAATTCATACATACTCACTAGGAGTCTATCTACTACCCATTCCTCACATACTACCTACTTTCTAGATACAAAGGCGTGCCTCCGGTCTCCTACCTTGACCGTATCCGCTTCGGGTACCTGCACACTAAAAACGTTCCCCCTAGGGGGTCAACTTTCGCTGCATATGATAACCGCATACCCCGCGTACTAGTGAGGGTACGCCGACCACTTGGTGGAATACATGCAGTTCATTTTACAATACATACATACATACATGCTTTCATTTATACCAATACAATACTTTACAAGGATACATTCATACAGTTCAATACAAGCCATCAGATTCATACTTACATTTCCGAAATTCACAATACACAATACATATACAGTACATACGTAATACATACACGATCCACCATACTTGTTAGCTCATGTTGGTCCACCCAGGTTAATCGGGTGGAGATTACTCTTTTATTCGTTCCACAGTACTTACGCATACATACTCATACTCATACATACTTACTTACTTACTCTTACTCATGTTAAGTCGTCGGGACCTCCGGCCCGGGGACTACTCCGTCCCACCATCGGGATTTACTTGGTTCACCAATCCAGGATGCTACCCATTTAAGGGATTTGGGCCATGGACTAGTTTAAGAACCAGGAATCGGATCCAACCTCTTGTGTCTCCTCATCCTCACGTGTAACACCCCCGAATAAACATTCAACAGTACAAAACCAACTCCGGTCATATTGTATGACAACCAAGCAGCGGATTCTCGATATCCTTCGGGTGCTACAGATGCCAACCACCCACATGGTTGACAGACCACACTACCAATACTAAGTTACGGTCTGCATGACTGGAACATTTCTCAACCAAAACTTTTATACAATATAAGATACCAAGTCATAAACTAAGAATTACATCTCGGGTTTAGTATCAACCCATATATCACATGTGCTATTACAAACTTAAAGGTCGTGCCCCGGTGGACTACCCCCATGGTAGTCCTTCACCTACACTCCGTCACGATCCAGATGATCACCTGTAAAAATAAAGGACTCAGCAAAACTATGCCGAGTATGAACGTGTGAAGCCCGCATGTTACCGGGCCACACGACTACTTGGTCGAATATTATTAAGTCAATTTTACATGCTTTATTAAAGCAGTAAAGCACACATCACAATGCATCATAATATCAAACACACTTTAAGGTAGCATAGCAATATCAACAAACATCCAAGCATAACAGGCTGGCATCATAGCCCATCAAACACGCAACCAAGCACAACAAGCTGCTAATATAGCAACAACAATCATGTAAGTCATCAGACGTGTGCGTAGGTATGTTTACCAATGATCCTCCCTATGGGATAGTTCGAACGTTGTGTGTTTTCATTTCTTTTCTCTTGTTCTCATAATGTGTATTTTCTTTCTCTTCCTTTGCACCAGGTCGGGGGTAAAGTTTAGATCCCGTGACCATATCAAGTAGGTGCCAATCTTTCCTTGTTTCTTAAGTGGTTACTTGTGAATTCTCTTATCACCACAATTTAGAGTACATCCTGTCCATAGCTAATCCTCCATTCCTGGATAGCTCTTTTCTCTCACTGTTGTTTTTAAACGTTACTAGCCACTGTTCCGGATACTAAGGGTCCGTTCCCTCTTCCCTCTCAATGTTACTAGCCTCTGCTCCGGATACTAAGGGTCCGTATCCTTATTCCTTCTCAATGTTACTAGCCTCTGCTCCGGATACTAAGGGTCCGTATCCCTATTCCTTCTCAATGTTACTAGCCTCTGCTCCGGATACTAAGGGTCCGTATCCCTATTCCTTCTCAATGTTACTAGCCTCTGCTCCGGATACTAAGGGTCCGTATCCCTATTCCTTCTCAATGTTACTAGCCTCTGCTCCGGATACTAAGGGTCCGTATCCCTATTCCTTCTCAATGTTACTAGCCTCTGCTCCGGATACTAAGGGTCCGTATCCCTATTCCTTCTCAATGTTACTAGCCTTTGCTCCGGATACTAAGGGTCCGTATCCCTATTCCTTCTCAATGTTACTAGCCTCTGCTCCGGATATTAAGGGTCCGTATCCCTATTCCTTCTCAATGTTACTAGCTTATCATCACCTTTGGTAACTCGACACCATAGTGGGTGTCTTTAGGGGTCCTCTATAGTTAAGAGGGGTTTTCTCATTGTATAGTTCTTTTGTTTTGTCTACGTGGTTCGTCATGTCTCGCCAAGGAGACTTGCTCCTCATTATGATTAATGAATAGACACCATAGTGGGTGTCATGGTAGTCCTCAATGGTTTAGAGAGGAGTTCCCCTTATAGCGTTTTTCTTTATTTTCATAATTCGTAGTAGTTCTCGTATAGTTTTCCCTTTATGTAGTTTCTTTGTTTACATAGTTCGTTGAGTCTCATCTCAAAGTTCCATAACGCGAAAGGGACTAACTACTGTGTGCGCGCAATGATATTTCAACAATGATATAGAAATCATCCAACATGATAAACAAGCAATCCAATTTCATGCTTTGATCTTATGTCATTTTCACACAAAGCACACAGCACACAAAGCAAACAAGCCGTGTAACACGGCAACATACGAACCACACATGTCCATACCTTATTCGAAAGCCCGAGTCGTCTTACACTCGAAGTCCCGGTCGGAGTTCGCTACGGTCCACTTGTGCTCTTTTCTTCATCTTCTTTGTAGTTGGTTCTTCCTGATATACCTTCGGTAACATGTGGAACTCTCAAGGACTTGAACAATTCAGCTTTAACTCCCGGTCGAGTTTCAGAGAAGCATTGGGCGGCTTCTACCCATGGAGTTTTCCAACAGAGCCACGGGAACTTGGACCCGAACTAAGGTCAGGTTGGGGCGAGTCCCTTGCTAGCTCCTCTGTACTGGGTTTGCTCCGGAATTACAGGAGCCTGATCAGCTTCCTTTTGGGGGTGTGAGGGAGTAAGTGCAGCTTGAGTCAGGGATCAAGAGGTAAAGGTTTCAGAAGTAAGCTCGACTCAAATTTACAAGAGAAGGACAGGGAGTGATAAAGTAAGATAGACAGTCGTGGAGGAAGCCAAAAAAAAAAAATTACCTGTCATGGGAAAACAGCGAAGAATGGAGGAGGTCTCTCCAGGACTTGCACGCTGAGATCGGTACTTGCGTGGGTCAACACCAGTTGAATTGGTTATAGTGCTATAATGACTCAAGAGGAGGAGCTGAGTGGGGTTATTAATCCAGACACACCCATGCCAGAAGGGAAGGAAAGGCACTGGCGTAAGTGGTGTGGGAATTTCTGTGCCATGCGGGATATGATTGGCATGCAGGAGACACCACCTAAGAGTTAGTAAAAGCAAGATTAATGGAGGATGGTCTCTGGTGGTTAGTGGCTGAGTAATTGAACGACTGAAAAGAAGCAGGAGTAGAGAATTTCGAAAATCAGAGCTGCTCACTGCTAGTCCATTACTATTATATGTGTAACTGATGTAGTGCTCCAATAGACCTTCAGGTGACTATTGATTTTCTGTCATACGGGTATGGGACTGTTTTCCCTTCTGTTTAACTCACGCAGTATGACTTGCTAATGGGTAGTTTGTGACTTCAAGCTTTATGAGGGTTGTGGGACGTGCAGTATCTTAGGAAATCACAAGGGTGGGGCTGATTTCACTATAGCATTTAACAGAATGAAGTACTTCATATGTAATTCGTTGGACAGTTGAGTCAAGGATACAAATTGGCGAGCACAAGTGTCTGTTTTCTAATTAAAGCTGTTGGTATAAATTTGCAACCGGTAACCCCACACGTATATTATAGTCTAGTAACCTCAGTTTATTAGTACCGTTATAATGTGTAAATGAGTAAACTCTATACCCACTCGCATGATGCCTTTCACTTGTTTGGTGTACCAATGTCCTAACGCGGAATAATTTAATTTGCTCAGTTGTATTGGTTAACGTCTAAACCAACGAGCACCCAAGTTTATATTAAAATGTGACTTGCTATCACGTACGTTCACAGACATATGTATGTCCATTAATTAGTATCATCGGTGATACGTTATAAGATAACTATATTAATGTGTCAAGTCACTTAGACATTCCTCGTGTATTCACGATTTATTGTGTTATAATTAATAGGGGTGTTTCAACTTACCCCCCTTAAAGAGACTTCGTCCCGAAGTCTTACTTCTTTAACTTGTATTTTCCACTCCTGGTAATCCTAGGGATCAAGTCCCGCATTCATTCACGATAAACCAAAGGATTAAGTCCCATAATTATAATTCTCAGTGCTTCTAAGCACCATGCCACATTAGTGGCTTCACACCAGTTCTCATAGTAGACCGAGTGCTAGCAATGTATATAACGTGCTAAGGTGCAACCCAAGGCACACCACATTCATTCATAATAGAGCGTACATATTCGTACATGCCATTCACATACACAATCCAAAACACTCAGACCTACCAACCAACACGTGTGGTTGTAGGAACACAACATAGTAAATCACGCAAAACATCCAAAACGAAACGCGCCCTTTCTGTAACACCCCGAATAAACATTCAACAGTACAAAACCAACTCCGGTCATATTGTATGACAACCAAGCAGCGGATTCTCGATATCCTTCGGGTGCTACAGATGCCAACCACCCACGTGGTTGACAGACCACACTACCAATACTAAGTTACGGTCTGCATGACTGGAACATTTCTCAACCAAACTTTTATACAATATAAGATACCAAGTCATAAACTAAGAATTACATCTCGGGTTTAGTATCAACCCATATATCACATGTGCTATTACAAACTTAAAGGTCGTGCCCCGGTGGACTACCCCCATGGTAGTCCTTCACCTACACTCCGTCACGATCCGGATGATCACCTGTAAAAATAAAGGACTCAGCAAAACTATGCCGAGTATGAACGTGTGAAGCCCGCATGTTACCGGGCCACACGACTACTTGGTCGAATATTATTAAGTCAATTTTACATGCTTTATTAAAGCAGTAAAGCACACATCACAATGCATCATAATATCAAACACACTTTAAGGTAGCATAGCAATATCAACAAACATCCAAGCATAACAGGCTGGCATCATAGCCCATCAAACACGCAACCACACAACAAGCTGCTAATATAGCAACAACAATCATGTAAGTCATCAGACGTGTGCGTAGGTATGTTTACCAATGATCCTCCCTATGGGATAGTTCGAACGTTGTGTGTTTTCATTTCTTTTCTCTGTTCTCATAATGTGTATTTCTTTCTCTTCCTTTGCACCAGGTCGGGGGTAAAGTTTAGATCCCGTGACCATATCAAGTAGGTGCCAATCTTTCCTTGTTTCTTAAGTGGTTACTTGTGAATTCTCTTATCACCACAATTTAGAGTACATCCTGTCCATAGCTAATCCTCCATTCCTGGATAGCTCTTTTCTCTCACTGTTGTTTTTTAAACGTTACTAGCCACTGTTCCGGATACTAAGGGTCCGTATCCCTCTTCCCTCTCAATGTTACTAGCCTCTGCTCCGGATACTAAGGGTCCGTATCCTTTTCCTTCTCAATGTTACTAGCCTCTGCTCCGGATACTAAGGGTCCGTATCCCTATTCCTTCTCAATGTTACTAGCCTCTGCTCCGGATACTAAGGGTCCGTATCCCTATTCCTTCTCAATGTTACTAGCCTCTGCTCCGGATACTAAGGGTCCGTATCCCTATTCCTTCTCAATGTTACTAGCCTCTGCTCCGGATACTAAGGGTCCGTATCCCTATTCCTTCTCAATGTTACTAGCCTCTGCTCCGGATACTAAGGGTCCGTATCCCTATTCCTTCTCAATGTTACTAGCCTTTGCTCCGGATACTAAGGGTCCGTATCCCTATTCCTTCTCAATGTTACTAGCCTCTGCTCCGGATATTAAGGGTCCGTATCCCTATTCCTTCTCAATGTTACTAGCTTATCATCACCTTTGGTAACTCGACACCATAGTGGGTGTCTTTAGGGGTCCTCTATAGTTAAGAGGGGTTTTCTCATTGTATAGTTCTTTTGTTTTGTCTACGTGGTTCGTCATGTCTCGCCAAGGAGACTTGCTCCTCATTATGATTAATGAATAGACACCATAGTGGGTGTCATGGTAGTCCTCAATGGTTTAGAGAGGAGTTCCCCTTATAGCGTTTTCTTTATTTTCATAATTCGTAGTAGTTCTCGTATAGTTTTCCCTTTATGTAGTTTCTTTGTTTACATAGTTCGTTGAGTCTCATCTCAAAGTTCCATAACGCGAAAGGGACTAAACTACTGTGTGCGCGCAATGATATATTCAACAATGATATAGAAATCATCCAACATGATAAACAAGCAATCCAATTTCATGCTTTGATCTTATGTCATTTTCACACAAAGCACACAGCACACAAAGCAAACAAGCCGTGTAACACGGCAACATACGAACCACACATGTCCATACCTTATTCGAAAGCCCGAGTCGTCTTACACTCGAAGTCCCGGTCGGAGTTCGCTACGGTCCACTTGTGCTCTTTTCTTCATCTTCTTTGTAGTTGGTTCTTCCTGATATACCTTCGGTAACATGTGGAACTCTCAAGGACTTGAACAATTCAGCTTTAACTCCCGGTCGAGTTTCAGAGAAGCATTGGGCGGCTTCTACCCATGGAGTTTTCCAACAGAGCCACGGGAACTTGGACCCGAACTAAGGTCAGGTTGGGGCGAGTCCCTTGCTAGCTCCTCTGTACTGGGTTTGCTCCGGAATTACAGGAGCCTGATCAGCTTCCTTTTGGGGGTGTGAGGGAGTAAGTGCAGCTTGAGTCAGGGATCAAGAGGTAAAGGTTTCAGAAGTAAGCTCGACTCAAATTTACAAGAGAAGGACAGGGAGTGATAAAGTAAGATAGACAGTCGTGGAGGAAGCCAAAAAAAAAACATTACCTGTCATGGGAAAACAGCGAAGAATGGAGGAGGTCTCTCCAGGACTTGCACGCTGAGATCGGTACTTGCGTGGGTCAACACCAGTTGAATTGGTTATAGTGCTATAATGACTCAAGAGGAGGAGCTGAGTGGGGTTATTAATCCAGACACACCCATGCCAGAAGGGAAGGAAAGGCACTGGCGTAAGTGGTGTGGGAATTTCTGTGCCATGCGGGATATGATTGGCATGCAGGAGACACCACCTAAGAGTTAGTAAAAGCAAGATTAATGGAGGATGGTCTCTGGTGGTTAGTGGCTGAGTAATTGAACGACTGAAAAGAAGCAGGAGTAGAGAATTTCGAAAATCAGAGCTGCTCACGTGCTAGTCCATTACTATTATATGTGTAACTGATGTAGTGCTCCAATAGACCTTCAGGTGACTATTGATTTTCTGTCATACGGGTATGGGACTGTTTTCCCTTCTGTTTAACTCACGCAGTATGACTTGCTAATGGGTAGTTTGTGACTTCAAGCTTTATGAGGGTTGTGGGACGTGCAGTATCTTAGGAAATCACAAGGGTGGGGCTGATTTCACTATAGCATTTAACAGAATGAAGTACTTCATATGTAATTCGTTGGACAGTTGAGTCAAGGATACAAATTGGCGAGCACAAGTGTCTGTTTTCTAATTAAAGCTGTTGGTATAAATTTGCAACCGGTAACCCCACACGTATATTATAGTCTAGTAACCTCAGTTTATTAGTACCGTTATAATGTGTAAATGAGTAAACTCTATACCCACTCGCATGATGCCTTTCACTTGTTTGGTGTACCAATGTCCTAACGCGGAATAATTTAATTTGCTCAGTTGTATTGGTTAACGTCTAAACCAACGAGCACCCAAGTTTTATTAAAATGTGACTTGCTATCACGTACGTTCACAGACATATGTATGTCCCTTAATTAGTATCATCGGTGATACGTTATAAGATAACTATATTAATGTGTCAAGTCACTTAGACATTCCTCGTGTATTCACGATTTATTGTGTTATAATTAATAGGGGTGTTTCAACTTACCCCCCTTAAAAGAGACTTCGTCCCGAAGTCTTACTTCTTTAACTTGTATTTTCCACTCCTGGTAATCCTAGGGATCAAGTCCCGCATTCATTCACGATAACCAAAGGATTAAGTCCCATAATTATAATTCTCAGTGCTTCTAAGCACCATGCCACATTAGTGGCTTCACACCAGTTCTCATAGTAGACCGAGGTGCTAGCAATGTATATAACGTGCTAAGGTGCAACCCAAGGCACACCACATTCATTCATAATAGAGCGTACATATTCGTACATGCCATTCACATACACAATCCAAAACACTCAGACCTACCAACCAACCACGTGTGGTTGTAGGAACACAACATAGTAAATCACGCAAAACATCCAAAACGAAACGCGCCCTTTCTGTAACACCCCCGAATAAACATTCAACAGTACAAAACCAACTCCGGTCATATTGTATGACAACCAAGCAGCGGATTCTCGATATCCTTCGGGTGCTACAGATGCCAACCACCCACGTGGTTGACAGACCACACTACCAATACTAAGTTACGGTCTGCATGACTGGAACATTTCTCAACCAAAACTTTTATACAATATAAGATACCAAGTCATAAACTAAGAATTACATCTCGGGTTTAGTATCAACCCATATATCACATGTGCTATTACAAACTTAAAGGTCGTGCCCCGGTGGACTACCCCCATGGTAGTCCTTCACCTACACTCCGTCACGATCCGGATGATCACCTGTAAAAATAAAGGACTCGGCAAAACTATGCCGAGTATGAACGTGTGAAGCCCGCATGTTACCGGGCCACACGACTACTTGGTCGAATATTATTAAGTCAATTTTACATGCTTTATTAAAGCAGTAAAGCACACATCACAATGCATCATAATATCAAACACACTTTAAGGTAGCATAGCAATATCAACAAACATCCAAGCATAACAGGCTGGCATCATAGCCCATCAAACACGCAACCAAGCACAACAAGCTGCTAATATAGCAACAACAATCATGTAAGTCATCAGACGTGTGCGTAGGTATGTTTACCAATGATCCTCCCTATGGGATAGTTCGAACGTTGTGTGTTTTCATTTCTTTTCTCTTGTTCTCATAATGTTATTTTCTTTCTCTTCCTTTGCACCAGGTCGGGGGTAAAGTTTAGATCCCGTGACCATATCAAGTAGGTGCCAATCTTTCCTTGTTTCTTAAGTGGTTACTTGTGAATTCTCTTATCACCACAATTTAGAGTACATCCTGTCCATAGCTAATCCTCCATTCCTGGATAGCTCTTTTCTCACTGTTGTTTTTTAAACGTTACTAGCCACTGTTCCGGATACTAAGGGTCCGTATCCCTCTTCCCTCTCAACTTACTAGCCTCTGCTCCGGATACTAAGGGTCCGTATCCTTATTCCTTCTCAATGTTACTAGCCTCTGCTCCGGATACTAAGGGTCCGTATCCCTATTCCTTCTCAATGTTACTAGCCTCTGCTCCGGATACTAGGGTCCGTATCCCTATTCCTTCTCAATGTTACTAGCCTCTGCTCCGGATACTAAGGGTCCGTATCCCTATTCCTTCTCAATGTTACTAGCCTCTGCTCCGGATACTAAGGGTCCGTATCCCTATTCCTTCTCAATGTTACTAGCCTCTGCTCCGGATACTAAGGGTCCGTATCCCTATTCCTTCTCAATGTTACTAGCCTTTGCTCCGGATACTAAGGGTCCGTATCCCTATTCCTTCTCAATGTTACTAGCCTCTGCTCCGGATATTAAGGGTCCGTATCCCTATTCCTTCTCAATGTTACTAGCTTATCATCACCTTTGGTAACTCGACACCATAGTGGGTGTCTTAGGGGTCCTCTATAGTTAAGAGGGTTTTCTCATTGTATAGTTCTTTTGTTTTGTCTACGTGGTTCGTCATGTCTCGCCAAGGAGACTTGCTCCTCATTATGATTAATGAATAGACACCATAGTGGGTGTCATGGTAGTCCTCAATGGTTTAGAGAGGAGTTCCCCTTATAGCGTTTTCTTTATTTTCATAATTCGTAGTAGTTCTCGTATAGTTTTCCCTTTATGTAGTTTTTTTGTTTACATAGTTCGTTGAGTCTCATCTCAAAGTTCCATAACGCGAAAGGGACTAAACTACTGTGTGCGCGCAATGATATATCAACAATGATATAGAAATCATCCAACATGATAAACAAGCAATCCAATTTCATGCTTTGATCTTATGTCATTTCACACAAAGCACACAGCACACAAAGCAAACAAGCCGTGTAACACGGCAACATACGAACCACACATGTCCATACCTTATTCGAAAGCCCGAGTCGTCTTACACTCGAAGTCCCGGTCGGAGTTCGCTACGGTCCACTTGTGCTCTTTTCTTCATCTTCTTTGTATTGGTTCTTCCTGATATACCTTCGGTAACATGTGGAACTCTCAAGGACTTGAACAATTCAGCTTTAACTCCCGGTCGAGTTTCAGAGAAGCATTGGGCGGCTTCTACCCATGGAGTTTTCCAACAGAGCCACGGGAACTTGGACCCGAACTAAGGTCAGGTTGGGGCGAGTCCCTTGCTAGCTCCTCTGTACTGGGTTTGCTCCGGAATTACAGGAGCCTGATCAGCTTCCTTTTGGGGGTGTGAGGGAGTAAGTGCAGCTTGAGTCAGGGATCAAGAGGTAAAGGTTTCAGAAGTAAGCTCGACTCAAATTTACAAGAGAAGGACAGGGAGTGATAAAGTAAGATAGACAGTCGTGGAGGAAGCCAAAAAAAAAAATTACCTGTCATGGGAAAACAGCGAAGAATGGAGGAGGTCTCTCCAGGACTTGCACGCTGAGATCGGTACTTGCGTGGGTCAACACCAGTTGAATTGGTTATAGTGCTATAATGACTCAAGAGGAGGAGCTGAGTGGGGTTATTAATCCAGACACACCCATGCCAGAAGGGAAGGAAAGGCACTGGCGTAAGTGGTGTGGGAATTTCTGTGCCATGCGGGATATGATTGGCATGCAGGAGACACCACCTAAGAGTTAGTAAAAGCAAGATTAATGGAGGATGGTCTCTGGTGGTTAGTGGCTGAGTAATTGAACGACTGAAAAGAAGCAGGAGTAGAGAATTTCGAAAATCAGAGCTGCTCACGTGCTAGTCCATTACTATTATATGTGTAACTGATGTAGTGCTCCAATAGACCTTCAGGTGACTATTGATTTTCTGTCATACGGGTATGGGACTGTTTTCCCTTCTGTTTAACTCACGCAGTATGACTTGCTAATGGGTAGTTTGTGACTTCAAGCTTTATGAGGGTTGTGGGACGTGCAGTATCTTAGGAAATCACAAGGGTGGGGCTGATTTCACTATAGCATTTAACAGAATGAAGTACTTCATATGTAATTCGTTGGACAGTTTAGTCAAGGATACAAATTGGCGAGCACAAGTGTCTGTTTTCTAATTAAAGCTGTTGGTATAAATTTGCAACCGGTAACCCCACACGTATATTATAGTCTAGTAACCTCAGTTTATTAGTACCGTTATAATGTGTAAATGAGTAAACTCTATACCCACTCGCATGATGCCTTTCACTTGTTTGGTGTACCAATGTCCTAACGCGGAATAATTTAATTTGCTCAGTTGTATTGGTTAACGTCTAAACCAACGAGCACCCAAGTTTATATTAAAATGTGACTTGCTATCACGTACGTTCACAGACATATGTATGTCCCTTAATTAGTATCATCGGTGATACGTTATAAGATAACTATATTAATGTGTCAAGTCACTTAGACATTCCTCGTGTATTCACGATTTATTGTGTTATAATTAATAGGGGTGTTTCATCACGCGTGGCCGAAGCTATATAGGACTTCTACTCATTCCAATTTATTCCTTACTTATGTTAGGAGTTAGGTAGTTAGGAATTAGTAGAAGCCATAATAATACAATACAATGCTCATATATACTTCCATACGAAATGTAATACAATACACAAATACAATACAGGGTACACATACACCTCATCATCATCCATATTTTTCATGAATAATACAAACTAGTGTTCAACACAATAAATATCAAGAACACATACATCAAGCACAAGTAGGTGCAATATAGTCTGATTCATGCATTTATCTTATTTAGGTGGTCAAATAAGCACACAAATCGGGGTAACCAGATTAGGATACAGGGCATGAAGAAATCATACCTTTCACCGTTGTACTTGTATCCCAACGTTCCTCCGGTGTTCACAAATTAAATCCTATTATATACATACAATCGAATGATTAGTCTAACTATTATTAACTTAACTCGATTACCCTTACGTTTACTAATTCATACTTACTAAGTCTTTGCACTCCTATACTTACATTTTGTTTACTTACTTTTAATTACTTAACAATGGTATACTTACATATATATGCACATATGTATAGGTGGGTATACATATATATATATATATACATAATTATTATTTAATTTAATTTACATTTTTTTTTGTATGACTCGACCGACCTTACAAGTCCGGTCCCCAAGGTCGGTCGAAGTCAGTAGGGAATTACGCTGGAAGATTTCAGGGCCGACCGACCTTGCAAGTCCGGTCCCAAGGTCGGTCCATTCCAGTAGCTTTCATTACGGAATTTTTCTGGCCCGACCGAACTTGCAAGTCCGGTCGCAAGTCCGGTGCATTCCAGAAGGTTTCAGACGGGAAAATTTTCTGGTCCGACCGAACTTGCAAGTCCGGTCGCAAGTCCGGTCCATTCCAGAAGGTTCCCGTCTTTGTAAATCTGGGCTTGACCGACCTTGCAAGTTCGGTCCTAAGGTCGGTCCGGCCCAGTATTTCAGTTTCAAAATCTGTTTTCAGTCCTATACTTTGTCCATTGTTTCTCCAATCTTCCTACATGTGATTCCACATATTTTAACACTACTTAGGCCCTCCAAATTGCTTTAGTTCATGCACCAATTCCTTACTCATTCCTACACCCACATACACAATTTCTACTCACTTCCTTCCCACACTTACATTAGTTTTCATTCCCCTTATGCTACAGATTTTCAGTTTACCATTTAACATTTATTACTCCCTCTAACAATGCCATTACTAGTATCCTCAATCCACTACTTTACATCCTAGACACATGTACTACCTATATCCAAGTCAAATCTCCATTTCCGGGGTTACTAACACTAACTCTTTTCCTTGTTTCTCCAATGCATTTCACATGCTATTTGCTACAGATTTTTTACACACTCTACTCTCATACTACGACTACCACTTCATCACTACTTAACATACCTACTCAATCCAATATACACCTTGGTTCTCCCATTCACCAAGTCATTCTTGAATACATAATTCCTACCAAAATTTCGCCATAACTCATCTACTTTTCTTACTTCTCCACATACACATTTTTCATCAAATTCATTCCTATTCTAGCCACACCCATACAAGGGTCCTACCAGCACACATACAAATATAAATTCCTCAATAATTTCTCAATCCATAATTCCAATATACATACACATCACATTTGGCTACAAAGCCTACAATTCAAATTCTTGCTCTTAAATACTCAAACTTCACAATCCTCAATACTAGTACAAGGTTTTGGGTTCTTTAGATATTTTTCCCATTCCCATTACTCTATTGCAATAGAATTTAACATTAGGAAGGAGCTCTTACCTTGAGCTTATATTCCTTCTTCCTTTCTCATTTTTCCTCCTCTTTCCTTTCTTGCCTCAAAACCGGTTATGTGGGGAATGGAGTTGCCAAACTCCATTCCCATCACCCAATGGACACAAAACACTTACAATTAATATACTAACCCTTAAATTAATGCTAATTCATTAAGGTGTTTAAAATACAAATTCTAGGGTTTACCTTTGCAGTGCTTTAGGAGGGGTTTTAGCCATTGGTTCAAGAAGGTGTTCTCACCACCATTGCAAGGTTGACATTATGCTCAAAAGAGAGAGAAAAATAGAGCATTACAAATGGGCAAAAATTGGCTAACCAAGGAAGGTGGAGAAAACTTGAATCTTTTAAGGAGATTTTTACCTTGTTGGAAAGAGGAGACTCCAAGCTACTCATTGGTGCTATTTTCTCTTTGAATGGGGTATACCCACGAAAATGAACTTCCTCATTTTTGGATTTTGAAAAGAGAGAAGTGTAGAGGATGATGAGGGGATTACAATATGTAATATTTTTTGAATGGAGCTCACATGGAGGTAGAGCATGGAGAAGAAGAGGGAGTTGCCATTGTTGTTGTGGGAGCTCTCCAAAATCGCCAGCCCCTTAGAGAAGGAGAAGAAATCGGTGGAAGGGGGGAGAAGGAAGAGAGAGATGAGGGAAATGAGAGAGTGAGGTGAGAGAAGAGGGTAAAGTAGCTTTTTACTTTACTCTTTTGCTTTTGGCTCTCTTATTTAATTAGCTAGTTACATGTGTGTGTGAGGGGGTTATTTGACTATTAAAAATCGGTCCCCTACAGTTATACTAGTTGGAGTGTTTTTCGTCTTTTACAGAAAACGCTCGTTATTTTACCCGGTTTTGGTACTATTCACTAACCGGGCCCGTTTTCCGGAATTTTCTCGTTTCATTATTTTTATTGGTTATTAAGCTTCCATATATGCTTAATAATTGTAATTTAATGATTTATAATTTTTACGGGTCTGTTTGACCACTTAAAGTCACATTTTCGGGTTTTCTCGAAAAACGTGCTCTAAAGCCATATTAGCGTTTTAATTCATTATTTGGATCCGTTTTCTTCGGGAGTTGTTCCCATATATTATTTAGGTCTTATTAATCCTTTAGATTCCATATAACACGCTAACTGAGGTCTCATACCTCCTATGGTTATTTAACGCTTATTTAGCGTTTTTCGCTTTTAAGCGTTTCTTTATTTCTTTTGGATTTATTTTTCCTTCCCAATATTACTTAAGCGTTATTAGGCTCTTAAATATGGATTAGGATAATTTTAAATCACTATATTTAAGGTCGGGGTATTTCACAAGCGCCATTTCTATTGCAAGCGTTGTGGGTAGGACCATCCTAGGGTCGACTGCAATGGCCGCAAAGTTGAGTGTCGGTGCTGCAAGAAAGAGGGCCATCGGGAGTTCGAGTGCAGGATGAACCCTGAGAGCCATAACTACAGGCCACCAAGGAATACTCGGAAGACCTCAGTTGTAGGATCTGGAGTACCACGAGGCGGTCAGGATGGCCAGACATCTACTGATGCTGGAGCCCAGAAAGGGAAGGGAGTAGATAGGGCATGAGTACCCAGAACTCCGTGAGACCGCTGGTGGAAGACTTTTTGCTTACTATGTTGTGTACTTACCTTGGATGTTAGACAGAGCTATGTTATAAGTATGTGGGAGTGTGTCATTGACCACTTGCCTTTTTGTGTATGACTTTTGAGACTAGTTTGTGGACTCGATACGAGTGACTTTGGGATCTTGACGGATTATATATATGAACAGGATGTTAATACTTACATTACCATGTAGCCATGCTCGACGACACAGAGTCAATGAGACCGGTATTTAATGAACCAATATTTCTACATGCATGGCGCACTTGCTATTGCAAGCGCTATGACAATTAAACCACTGAAATTTCCATCTGCCTTGCGCACTTGACAGAGCAAGTGCTGCAGCTGCAACTGCAACTACTACTTTTTAGTTTTTATTATACATATACCAAAAAAATAATTTCTCATATTTTCCGTATAAACCTTAAGATAAGAAACCTATGCAACCTTGGGAAGACCGTTAGTCCGACCTATGCAACAGAGGAAATTATACAGCTACTGTGATGTAAACCACACCAGTTTGATTATTCGAGAATTTTCAGACAGGGCTTATTAGCCAAACACCATCAGTGAATACCCGCATTTAATGCTAATCACTACTAGTGATGAATGTTTAGTCCTTATGGACAAGCCTACCCTTTGTAGATGCACCACCGTCAGTGAGGATGGTTGGGAAGTGAAGAGCCAAGTTGCTCAAACTATTATGCAATCTGCAGTACATCCAATTAAACGGATGAGGGAACAAATATGAACTATGGATGAGATACGATCATGATAAACAGGGAGGAAAGGAATATGTGTTTTACTCAATGAGATCGAAATAGGAGGACCAAGTTTGCTAAATATAGCATAATTTTTACTTACACCGAGCTGAATAACACCGGCTTATGGTACGAATTACCACTGATGCCACTAGGGCAATAGCACTTACAACAAGATAACCGATAACACGAACTAATAAACAACTAAAGGACATCCATCAAAAGGGAGATTGACAACAGAATACTTCACAATACACATGTGACAGACATTACCAGTTTACTAAACGAGTCATGGGACGTCCGCACTCTGATAGGAGCATGTGGGCCTGACAGACTTATTTATAAGTTAGTCGGGTAAGTAGTAAAGTATCAGTACGGTACCCCATGCAAGTAGACAAGTAGTGTTAGGAACACGAGAAGTAGTCAACTCCATACTAAGGACAGTGATATAGATTACCTTGAAGATGGACGAGAAGAGCTGCAGTTAAACCAACGGGCTAGAGAAATCAAGGACTTTCAACAGAGAGCAGTAGGCAGTATACAGTGAAGACAAGGAAACCGTTCAAGGATAGAAACCGAAAGATAGAAACATGAAAACCCATTATGGATGAATAATATGTAGGACCCTCATAAGGATCGAGCAAATTCTTGCAATCCAGAGGAAATCTACCAGATGATGTGAATATAAACGCGTGACTACGCAATGGTGAGAGACAAAGCTAATATACTAGCAGTTACCTTGAGCAAGGAACAATTAACTTGGAATGTACCACTCATATGATAATTCGCTCATCTTATCTGTTTGACTCATTAGATATTAGCTGCTGAGAGTTTACGCCTTTACACTCTGTAGGACGGAGTGTTTTGGTATTGCGCTCGTGCAGTTATTAATCTAGTGGGAATACAGAAAGATGTAATGGATATCAACACGAGTGTGTATCAAAGAACTACAACAGTGTGTTACTCCGGAACAAAACCGCCAGGAGACATGGATGATAAGCCTTATCTCCGTGGACATGTAGGCTGGTACATCTTAATATTACATAGACTAGTGCAAAGAGCACTAAGTACTAAAAAAATAGCCAAAGTCATAGTATACCTCAAGCTGAATATCAGTGAGAGAAGACACACGCATGTACGCTAGTGATCCAAATGAGAGGATACACGGCAATGGAAAGAGGCTAATTGAGCCTATGTTCATGGATCTGCACCTCATACGGAGCGAGTGGGGCCATTAGAACGAATTCGGGAGAGAGCACAAATAGTTCAGTGCCTCACCCTTTATGTATTGTGGAGCCCAGAAGGGCTAGAGTCATACCCGTCTCTCTGCTATGAGGATAATCCATGAGGTGGTAAACCCTATGAGAGCCAAGTATCCAGCGCTCCTTGTTGAGCGGCTGTTGTATACTTGTGGGGTACGGGGGAGTAACCCTTTTTAAGGGGGGTAGGGCCTCTTGGTTGTGCACGTGTGTGCACTAAGTTTTGATGTTTCGTATGCGGGGCATACAGTAGTTTGTGGTATGCGGGGCGTACGAGGTTTGTTTTTTGTTTGTTTCGTATGCATGGCATACAGTGAATTGGTGGTGTGCGGGGCACACAAGATTTTGTTGGTTATGTTTGGTACGCGGGGCATACGTTGTTGGTTTGTTTGTGTGTGATGTGCACTTTTATGTATGTATCTTATGAGATACCTGTTTGAATGTTGTATTTACACCCATGTGTGTAATACCTTTCTTATGCTACTTGTGATATATATATTTATATTGCTTTGTAGAATGATCACATATGGTATTGCCTAGATACGAAATGAATCATTAGATATGGAATGTGGAACGATGGTATGATATGGACACCTCGGGGAGGTTGTCAGGGTTTGTAGAATTGATAGGAAATAATGGTGCTGATGGATCACCTATATCCATATATGATTGAACTAACACCACAAAGTGATGGCTATGTGTTGTATAAGCACAAAACGACGTATGTAAATGATATATCACATAGATATACATTATGGGAATAATGGGTAGTTATATATTTATATACTTACCTATTTGATTAAGCGACTTCGGGACAAAGTCTTTTTAAGGGGGGTAGATTGAAATACCACAAATTAATAAAACATGGATTAAACATCTAATCACATTAATTAAGGCCTAAACATGCCTTAAAAGTCAACTGAGAACAACAGTGGTCAACACAAAGCAAGATATTGCACCTTTGATTGTTTAGGGTAAATAAATAGCCAAATGAACTTCTTAGGACCTAAAACTTTGTCCTAAGCATATTAACACACAACTAAACATATTACGATCGTTGGACAACACTCCAACCCAAAGAACAAGCATTTACATGCTTCAAGGTCAAGTAGGGCAAAAATGTGCTCTAAGGAAACCTTAAAGGTCTAATGACCTCTATTTTATATAAAATTGGATTCCTAAGATCACTTATCGTGTAAGGAACACAACAAAACTGTTGTCAAAGAAAATAGAGCTCAAATCACCTTGCGACACAAAATGTGCACTAAAACACCTTAAAGCACGTTTTTTGTGTATGAGCTCTAAGATAATGACTTTTTGTCATTTTAAAGACTGGAGTATATCATTTATATCAATAATTTGACATGATAGGCTATATTATAAATTCTAAATCAAAGTTTGAAAAATAAAATCAAAATGGGCAATTTAGTATGAATAGTACCCAAAAATAACATTTGGTTACTTAATATTAACTATGGTCAAACATTACCCATTGCCTTGACCATATGCTGCCGACTTCATACAGCTGCCATGCCCACTCATTAATCAATCTTCAATCAATTAGCCAGCTAATTAAGTGAGTTACCAAATACTATTATAAAAAGTAACTATTAAAGTAACATAAAAGCAAATTTTGCTTACCTTCTTCATTTACCTTGCTTCCCAGCCGACACCACCTTGCTCCAGCCTCTCTTTGGCTTCTCCAAACCGTGGATAACATGCTAAGTTAAGAGAATAACACCTTGCTACCTAGGTAAGCTTATTAAGCCCTTAAATGTTCATTTTCTTCACAATTCTTTCCTATTTCCATGGAGCAAAGCATCAACCATTTCCATCAATGATCTTAGCTTGTTTTGGAGGTTAAATGGAGGGTGTATCTGAAATACCCCAAACCTTGATATGTGGTTTAAATATTAAACTATGGTATGTAAAGGATAAAAAGTGCCTTAGAAACATCGGTGAACAATTTAAACCATAGTAAAAGCAATAAAGCACTAAGATACAGTTTGAGCAAAAACATGCTCTAAGCTATGAGCGAACTTGGTTAGGACCCAAAGAGCCTACCAAGACTTAATAATATTCAAGTATGATTTAATAAGGCTAATTAAGTCCTTAGGAAACCTTGGTAGACAATGAAACCAAACAAAACACAAGAAAATACCTTAAAGTCAATAAGAGCAAAATGTGCTCTAAGCTTGGGATAAACTTGTATAAGACCTAATGGTCATACCCATACCTTAGTTATATGTTAATGAACATATTAAATCAATTACTAAAGAAAACCAAGCTTGAAAACAAGTTAAAACACAAAATGCTTTAAGGAGTCTTAAAGCACGTTTTTGAAAAATTGTCTTGTAAATGAGTTTTGAATGGCTAAATGTCCATCATTACTCTTTAATTAACATGTGTACTATATAGTATCACATTTGGAAGTCTATATCAATGAGAAATCAAAAATTTCACTTCTATGTGCCTTGTTTTTGTGAATAGTGATTTTTTATAAGCTAGTTTGTAACATATGTTATCATAAGTAATTAAATTGACAAATAAAGACTAAAGTACCCTTCTAACTAAATGGGGGCCGGTTTTTCAAAGTGTGAGTCACCAACTTGTAAAAGAAATCAAATAAGTAAAGTAAAGCTTAAAGTAAAGTACTATTTTTGCTTTATACATAAATATCTTAACAAAAGCAAACTTACCTCCTCATTCTCTTATTTCCTTTCATTTCCCACGGTAGCCATCTTCTTCCTCCCCTCCATTTACGATTTGCTACAGCTCCATCTCTTCTCCATCTTCATTCCTTTGCCAAATCCAACTCCATGCTCCAAATCAAATTCTAAGACTATATTTGTCTTAGTTAGACCAACCTCTACACTTCTATCTTTTCAAATCTTCAAGAGCTCAATTTCGGTGCCATGGAGATTCACCATTGAAGGAGCTTGAGCTCACCTTTCTGCATATTATTACTCTCCCTTGCTTCTAGGTAAGGAATCTCAAAGAAAAATCAAGTTTCCTTCATGTTTTTGCCTTGACCGAAATTGCACATTAATGGTGCTCTTGGAGTGACTTTGTTCTAGCTTCATTCCAACCTTTCATGGACTAGGTGGAGTCCCCTCTTCATAGATATTCAAACTCTCTTCAAAGATCAAGGTAAAACAACTACATTAATGTTTTTGAAACAATGTAAACCTAGGGTTTACAATGAGTTTAAGCTTGAAGCTTGTATACTCATTTCATTGCTTGTATATTGTTTAGTAGTTGACAAGGAATCAAATGCCTTACCGGTTTTATAAGGAAACAAGAAAGAAGTTTGAGTGGAAAAGAGGTAAATATGCTAACCTAATGTTGTTTAATGCCTTAGGAGAAATGTGCTTATAATGCTTGTTAAAATGATCTAAGGAGCCAAAGGTGAATGACCTAGTGAAATGCTCTCAAGGAGTTTATTAAGGGCATATGTATTGTTGAGTGTATTAGCAGGTCAAAGGCATTATTTATGTGGGAAATTCAGTGTTTATGGTTTATGCAATTTAAGGGCCTAAGAGCCATGTTATTTAAGGGCCTAAGTGCCAAGCAATTTAAGTTTATGCACTATATTGTGATGTAGTGTAGTTTAAAGGTTTACTTGTGTGTAAAGAGCATTGTTGAGAAGATGGATGCCTTGGATGGTTAAAGGATGAAAAACAATATGTTTGTGTGTAAGGAATGTGTATTAAGTGATTAAGTGTTCTTGGTTGTCAAAAGGTGAAAAACTATGTGTTTTGGTGAAAGGCGATACAAGAGAACCCATGGCGAAATTTAGTCGATAAACAAAGGAGTTTATGTGTAGTAATGAGATTTTATGACCTAGAAGGTGCTAGGAATGGTTAAGTGTGAAGATGGTGAATTAAGGTGTTCTTAAGTGTTAAGATGCCTTGGGCATAATCTTGGAGGATTTAGAAATCAAATAAGTGTTTTATACACACCAAAGTTATGATATGTGAAGTATTAAGTCTTGTTAAAGTTTAGGTAAACAAAGGAAAAGTAATGCCTTGTGAAGGTCTAAGTGTAAACTTGTGGATATAGAAGGAGTTGTGTAATGGAGGTGTTTGTGAGGAATGATGCTTGGAGTAGATGTGATGGTGGTGAGAAACATTTTAGTTAGTTGTTATCATAAGTATAAACCACCACTTAGGAACTTAGGGAAAAACATTACAAGTGTTAGGAATTTTGCAAGAATTTGAGTGAATGATCAAGGAGCTTGACCAACCAATGAGTTTAATGGATGATTTAAGAGGGTGTTTAAGTGCCCAAATGGTGTTAGAACATATAAGGGAACTTGTGGAGGAGTTTGGAATAAGATAGGCATTTTTAGGAGAGTTTCTGCAGCCGACCTACCCAGGGGACCGACCCCAGTCTGGGTCGGTCGGGCTGAAACTGTGAAGTTGGATGTTCTCTGCAGCCGACCTACCCAGGGGGTGGGTCGGTCGGTGGGTCGGTCGGACCTTAAAAAAAAATTATTTTAAGAATGTTAAGTGGTATTAGTGGTATGCCATTAAGAGAGTATTGATGGTTAGAAAGATAAATATATATGGACTTGAGAGATTAAGTTAAGTGAGATGATTTAAATGTTAAGGTTATAAAATGATATGTAATGATGGGGATTGATTAGTAATGATGTTATAAGGTTGTTTAAGACATGTTAGGTGAGTTATAAGGACAATTAAGTAGGTGGAAAGTTGGATTAAAATGTAAAGGTAAAATAAGTTAAAATGTGAAGTTATTTAACTAAGTTAATGGGGATAAGTTATAAGCATTAGACTTTAAACAAACATGATACCCCGATGTTAATAAAGGTACATGTAATGTTATCAGTTGTCCGAGAATTGCTCGAGGAACATAAGTGGACATGATAAAGTGGACTCCGTTGACAGGTATGGTTTTCTTGCAACCTGTGTCCTACCAGATTACACCGGCTTGTATGCCAATGTATTTTTCTGTGTGTTTGCCACGTTATAAGATACATCATGAAACGAGTTTACAGTCGTTATTGTTGTTGTATGTTTACGTGCCAATACCGGTAACCTCAAATGCGCTTGAAGGGCTAGTTAACCACTATTATGTAAACGTAAGAGAACGGTATCCGGTGATAACGTCCGACCTAAGGAACGTTCTAACACGGTTATGCGTGAGTTAGTTATGTGATGTTTGTGTGTGATGTTTGTGTGTGAAAGTATGACTCTCCCTTCCCTTATGTGTGTGTCTAACAAGACTTAACCCAATGTTGTGATTGTTTAATTAAGTTCTATGTTGAACTTCTAACAAGTGCTAACGGGGGAAGTGAGGAGTCCGGTCTGTTCCGGCCACGCGTGTGAGTATGGGGGTCGTTGTCATAGCAGGTTCGATCCTCTCCGTATGTTATGGTTGTTTTTCCAATTTGGTTTCCAACCTTCCCTTTAGCTTAACCAAGGCTATTACTGACTCACGTCGGGCCACAGGGGCATACTATGTTATGTTTGTTCGGTGTGCTTGGATCACTATATCCGAGACACCTTGTGCTAAGTTATCCGTTCATTTAACGAGACGGTAACGAGTTATGTAACGAGCTTATCATGAGACTGGCAACATTCTCTAGGCTCACCAGTGTATTAACGATGTTTGGGCCGGTTCCTAAGAGAACCATTCCCGTTATGTTGTGTGATGTTGTTGTAATGCAATTTCTATTGCGATGTTATTATGTGCACGTTGAAACGTGAAAGTGTTGTTATGGGAAGCATGTTATATGTTGTAAAATGTGGAGTATGTGGATCATGGATATGAATCCCAGTTTGTGATAAGAGGCGTTTAAGGATAACCCGAATAAAGGTAAGTGTCATCTATTAAGGAAGTAGCTCCATTAGAGGAGAAACACTCTAGGGATAATGAATACCATGAGTGAATTATCAAATAAGGATGTATTATCCGTTTATTGAGCCCATTGAGGCGAAATGTTATGTGTTGTGTGTTTACAGTTGCGTGCATGATTTAAATATAATCAACCGCATGCTAAGACGACAATTAGTTGTGCATGGCCCGGTAGCATGTGGGCTGCGGGATTACCATACCAGCAAAGGTGCTGAGCCCCTTGGGGGCCACCCTTTCTCTTCTTTTCTTATTTCAGGTACGAAGTACTGGAAGCCGTTCGAGAGTAGGACGGGGTAGTCGTTGTACATGGGTAATCATTTAAGTGTATATATACAGTAGGTGTAGTAAAACCGAAATTGTTATCGGCATCATTTTGTGAATACTCGGTACAGTTGAAAGGTGTATGTTGTTGTTGTTGTTAATGGAAAGGGATAGTAATGTGTAGTCGCTCGGGAATTTAGCCTATCAGACCGGTACAATGTATATGTATTAGCCTTGTTAGCGACGTGGGTGGTTAACGGCGTGTAACACCAAGAAGTTAAGTAATGTGTTGAAGTTTGTTTTCCGCTGCAGTTTGTTGTTAAGTGTGTTTGTTGTTGGATGGGGTGTTACAGTATCTCGGCATTAACAAGGGAAGAAGGTGGAGAAATCTAATCTTGTTCTGAAGGTATAAAAATGTGATTTAAGCACTTATCCTTTGATTCTCATCAATTCCGGTTGTAAAGCTTTGTTTTCTAAGCTTATAGTCTTCATCTTAACATACTTATTCAGTTGGTATATCAAGAGCTTCAAGGTATAGCCAGATCCAAGCCAAAAACACCATTTTAGGCATTTTAATCAAGGTAAAAATTAGCCATATTCTAATCTGAGTTATACCAGTTTAAAGCTTGGTTTTAGTAGCCCTTTTGATGCTCTTTAACTTCTGTAAATATAGGCCGAAGTCAAGCTTGGTTACCTTGGTATTCTAAGGTAATTTTTACCTTGAAATATACATTAAAACGCTTCTTATGGTTAGATCTTGCTTGGAGACTAACTATGCCTTAATTGCTGTTTGAAAACATGTAAACTAAGCCGTGGAAATTTTATTCCTAAGCAGCCGTGGCGAAACAAGGCTTTAACTAGGCAAAAACAAGGTATAAATCACTTAAACCTTCACTTGGTATATTAATATGTGCTTATACATATATATATATTTGTGCCGTGAGTGAAATGGTTTATTAAGGTCTTATTTTGACCTTATGTGATTAAGGAATGGTTTAGTAAATTTTATAACTAACTAATTAGCATAATTGTCAAATTTAAGACATTATGTGGAAAATTGGTAAATATGGAAAATATATGGTAAGGGCCGAGATTTTAAAGTACTTTTGGGCATTTATGTGTAATTTATTTTATAAGCTAATGTTTCTAATCAGGCCATGTACTTTAGGCCATTTTATTTATGCATTTATAAGGTTTTATTTAAGTTTAAGTAGTATAATATATATATATATATTACCGCAAGGAAATGGGGTATAAAGAGTAATTAAATTAAATTTGGGGGCTATATAATAATAAAGCCGAAAATTAGAGGTTTAAATGAGTTTATATAAAAATTATAAGATTATATAAAGTTTTGGGGTTAAATGGTAATTTCTGAAAAATAAGGGTACAAACCGTAATATATGGATATTAATGGTCAAGGAAATATTAAGGTGGTCAACCTTGACCATATGGTAGGTTTTGACCATGTAACACCCTAACTCAATCCAATCATGGTTACTGCAAGCTTAACAACAAATATATAAATGTCACAGCGGATTTTAATACACTCCAAGACCTTGCCACGGTCTGACAACAGAATATACCGAACATTAGTACTTACAAGCCTTAACCCAATACATAACAGATCTTACAATCTCCTCACACCCTATACAACGTACTAACTCAAAATACCATACGAGTGTACATGCCCAACTCGTAGGTCACACTTAAACCCGTAATACATGTACCCCATCTTACTCTCAGGACTGTCGCCTTCTGACATTCACCTGCATAATAAAAAAACAGCCCCCAAAGGGGGTCAGCAAAATTGCTGGTACGATCCTCTCATGGTCCCCAAGCTAACGTAGCTACGACGACTAATTGTCGATAGCATGGAGGTTGATTAGATGCACAACATAATAGAGAGTGCAATAAGCAACAAGCCAAATATGAACAATCAAAGTTCAAACACAATGAACGACTTAAATGCGTTCCCTAAATTAATGAGTCAATTATTAATCTCCTTAAGTTATGTTTCCTCTTAATCTCAGTCCAACCTTATCTTACCTCAATCTTAATCCTTATCTTAGTCTTAGAAAACAAACCATTCTTTAAATAGAAATGGTTGTAGCTTAACTGAGTATTAGAATGCAAACCATCCTTTAAATAGGAATGGTTGCAACTTATCTCAAACCTTATCTTAATCTTAGAATACAAACCGTTCTTTAATTAGAATTGGTTGTATTTTACCTTAATGTTTATTTTTGTCTGGTCAAAAGTAACCCTAGCCAATGAGCTATTAACTTCATTGGTTGAATAAACATCATAACTTAAAATTAGGATTTAGGTGATCCTACCGCACCATCTTAATGTCTCCTACCTTGGACGGTAAGTCCAGTGTAACTGAGCCGGCAACCGACCCTAGGCAACAAGTCCGAAGACAAGTCCTTAGGCGGAAGTCGGATCTGATCAAGATTACCGATCCCCTTTCTTAGCATGCATGACCGGAGTCAGTCCCGGGTTCCTCACTCCCCCCAAGTTCCAGTTAGTAGAATTCTCAATGTTAACGTCTGTTAGTTAACCTCTTTCGGTTATTAAATAAACGATGTTCGGGAGTGATCCTCATTCTCACACAATTGTTTACTAAACATTAGTTAGTAAATTCTCAAAGCAAGTTGTGTTAGTTTTCAAACATCACACAACAATACAATAAACATAATATCCCGATTGCATGCTTTATCTTGTTTAGTGGGCACACAAAAACAAATATCACACAAGCCGAGGGACACCTCGTTAGCAAGCAGGTCACAAGAAAACCATACCGTACACCTTGAGAGTGGCTAGCTTTTAGAACAACGCTCGCATAATCCGTCGAATATCTCTGGCTGACGTTTCAACTATCCCGGTCCTAAAATTGGATCAACCGAGAGTGTCATTTACTTATTACACTTGTTACAATGATTTCTCATAATAGGTTTCTCTCATATAAGTTTTCCTCTTAATTAAACTTATCAACTATATACACATGCGTATTTATATATAAGTCCTCACAACTATATATATATATATATATATATATCAATTCTAAAAATACTTCCTAACTCTAATAGTTGTATTTAATTAATTGTATTATTCCAACCTCTAATTAATCGTTCCAGAGTTCTAATCCTCCAATTATAAATATATATGTTTATAATATATAGAGGTTATATTACACTAGTCCCCTTGACACATCATGTAACATTTATTATATATATATAACATAATAATTCTCTTTGTTCATTATCTTACATACTTATATATATGTTCCATCCTTCTTAAATACCAATTGTATATTTATGTATATATATTTATGTAAATATATTTATATATATCTCCTCAATTCAAATGCTTGTCAAGGTTATACTTCTCCTCTTTCCTCATATTGTACTTACAATACATAAGTAAAATTAATTGCTAATATCCTTAGTGGCGTTATATTATTTAGCCAAGTGATTTGCAACCTATAATTCAATTCCATTATACTATATCGTATAATTTAATTCCTCTCTAAATTATGAGACTCTAACCCCCTAGCTACATATACACATACGTGCTCTCAAAATATATATATACATCTATATTCATATACATAAAATTCCCATATAACTAATTATAATTTTAGCACTTGCCAATTAACAAAACTTTATAGAACATTTTTTATTATTATTAATTATTATTATTATTATTATTTATTATTATTATTATTTATATTATTAATTATTATTATTATTATTTTTACTAACCTCTTATTTGATCAACCCAACTCATTCTGACCCTCTTATTTGTTTTAGGCGAGGTTGATCAAGACCCAATCTAATTGTCCTAATTAACTATATTTCAAGCCCAATTTCAGTTTTGACTTGCCTCTTGATGGAATACCCCAAACTTAGATATGGTGTTTAAATGATAAACTAAGATATAAGGAGGCTAAATAATGCCTTAGAAACATTAAGAAACATTTCTAATCAAAGAAAATATAAGGAAACACCAAAAGATCAATTTAAGCAAAAACGTGCTCTAAGCTTGGAGAGACTTGGGAGAGTACCCAAATATTGTTCTAAGACCTTAGTAATATCCTAATGGTCATTTTAAATCAATTACCAAAGAAAACCAAGCTTGAAAACAAGTTAAAACACAAAATGTGCTTTAAGGAGTCTTAAAGCACGTTTTTGAAAAATTGTCTTGTAAATGAGTTTTGAATGGCTAAATGACCATCATTACTCTTTAATTAACATGTGTACTATATAGTATCACATTTGGAAGTCTATATCAATGGGAAATCAAAAATTTCACAACAATGTGCCTTGTTTTGTGAATAGTAAATTAATTAAGCTAGTTCATAACATAAGTCTATATAAGTGAGACATTTGGTCAACAAAGACTTAAGTACCCTCATTATTAAAAAGGGGGCCGGTTTCTTATGAGGTGAGTCACCACCTTCATGAGTCATTAAGCAAATAAGAAAGCAAATAAGAGTTATAAAGCAAAAACACTATTCACCTTTTACATAAATATCACACTTTATTAGTTCTCTCTCCTCACTTCTTCATTCTCCTTTGTTTTCCCACGGTTTGAGCTGCTCTCTCCCTTCTCCATTAACGTGAAGCACAACCCCATGCTAGCTCCATCTCCCTTTGCACACTACTTACTCATTTTAGCTCCAAAATCAAAACAAATCGCATATTCTTCTTAGTTAGCTCAAGCTCTCTCTTTCTATCTTTTCAAAACTTCAAGAGCTTCATTTTGGTGCCAAGTCAAACCACCATTAGAGGAGGAAATTCAAGTTTGGAGACTCCATTGGCTTCTCCATTCTCTTAAGGTAAAGAAAGTGTAAGAAAATCTAGGTTTCCATCATTTTCTTCCTTGTTAGAAAATTTACACTCATGGGACTCCATGTTTATGCCTTGTTCTAGCTTGTTTTCTACTCTTCAAAGGATTGAGGAAGTCCTTCTTGCTTCATATCCAAGCTTGTCTTGAGAAACCAAGGTAAAACAATCACCTTAATACCTTAAAGCATATTTTTAACCTAGGGTTTGTTCCTTAGGGTTAATGTATTATCTAGTACTCATTGGAGTCATTGGATATTGGTTAGAACATTGGCAAGGAGATACACATTGGTGACCGAGATTGAACAAAGAAAAACCTAAGGAAGAAAGTTTTTTAAGCTTGTAAAAGAACAAGGTAAATTACTTACCTTAAGGTGTTTTATTGTTTAAGGGAATGGGATTTAGATATGTGATGAGTTTAGTAGAGAGTTTACATTAGAAAAGGGTTATATATAACCTAGGAGAAACAATGACTATACTTGTGAACTTGTGACTAAGGAGCAAATGAGAAAAAGAGATAGTTTAAGAATATAAAGGTGAAGTACAAGAAGCATTTCATTTCAATGGGAGCCTTGTGTGTGTATTCGCAGGTTGAAGGCATATATATGTGGAAATTCAGTGGTTAAGATTATTGTCATTTAAGGGCCTAAGTGCCAAGCATTTTAAGTTTAAGCACTATATGATGATGTGGTGTAAATTGTGTGTTAAGGTGTTGTGATGAGAAATTGAGTGATATTGGTTGTTTGATGGAGAAAAACCATGTGTTAGGATGTATTATATACTAGAGAACCCATGGCAAAATTTAAAGGAGAACTTAAGTGTTTAGGATATTCTAAGGGAATTTCATGACTAAGGAAGTACTAGGAAGTTTTAGAGGTTGTCTCGATAAAAAGGGGTGAGTTTAAGGTGTTTAATGAGTTATAATGACTTAGGCATTACTATGAAGGATTTAGGAATCAAGAGAATGAAATTGAGTATTTAAGACTTAGGCAAATGTTGGTAAACAACTAGGAAGGAAATAATGTGTTGATGGATGGATGTTTAAGTTGTGAAGGAACTTTAAGTAAATGCATAAAAGAGTTTTCAATGGTGGAAGATGCTTGGGAGATTATGTTATAGTGGTGAGGAAAACATGTGGCATAGTGGTTACATTAGGTAAGAACCACCACCTAGAACCTAGTGGAAAACATTACAAGTGTTAACATTACTACAAGGAAAATGCATAATGACTAAGGTGAATCTTGGTGAATGATTTCATGTGTTTAGAGGAGGGCTTAAGGTGTATTTGAGGTGCCCAAATGAGGTTATAACATATTAGGATATATGAGGAGAAGTTTGGAGTTAAAAGAGAATTCAGAAACAAAGTTCTGGAGCCGACCGACCTTAGGTCCGGACTTGCAAGGTCGGTCGAGCTCAGTTTACACTACCGGAGAAAGTTTCTGGAATGGACCGACCTTGGGGACCGGACTTGCAAGGTCGGTCGGACCTGTATTTTGTGAAGGAATTAAGTCTCTGGAATGGACCGACCTTGGGGACCGGACTTGCAAGGTCGGTCGGGCATGTATTTTGTACGGTAATAAGTCTCTGGAATCGACCAAACATAGGACCGGACTTGGCAAGTTCGGTCGAGCTTAAATTTCCCTCGGGGAAACTCTCGGGAATGGACCGACCTTGGGGACCGGACTATGCAAGGTCGGTCGGGGTAGAATTTTCAAACGGTGAAGTGTTCTGGAATGGACCGACCTTAGGTAAGGTCGGTCGGAAGTTCGGTCGGGCCTAAAAAAAAAAAAAAAAGAAAATTTTGAATTCGAAAATTTTGAATTCGTAATAAGGTATACCTTTGGTAGGGTAGTAATGATTTGGACCCTAAGAACTTAAGGAATTAAGTTAAGATTAAGTATAAGTTTTAATGTTTAAAGTTAAGCTTGCAAGCTAAGTGACAAAGACTTGAGAGGTTATTGAATGGGAATCTTAAGAGACTAAGTGAGTTAAGTAAGGTGCAAATAACTAATGACCTAAAAATGAATGAATGATTTAGGTTTGTGAATTGGGACCCCAAAGAAGGATAATCAAACAACGGTCGACGGTGAACGGTACAATCCTTCTTGTGACCTGCTTGCTAACAAGGTGTCCCTCGGCTTGTGTGCTACCTGTTTAATTGCTTTGACTAAAACAAGATAAAGCATGCAACCGGTTATATTTATGCTCGTTGTGTTTGTGTTATCTTTACACTAACCCGTGAGACTTGAGATGGTTGCTAACCAAGTTTAGTACTTACTGAGTTAAGAAGAAGAGTTAAGTTTGATGGTTGTTGGTTAATGCCCGTTAAGGCTTAGCTAGCACATGGTTATTAAGATGTCTACTAACTGGAACTTGAGTGAGGAAACCCGGGACCGATCTCCGGTCATGCATGCTAAGGAAAAAGGGGGACGGTATCTGAATCAGATCCGCCCTCCGCTTAAGGACTTGTCTTCGGACTTGTAGCCTAGGGCCGGTTGCCGGCTCAGCTACGCTGGACTCCCGTCCAGAGTAGGTGGCATTAAGATGGTGCGGTGGGATCACCTAAATCCCAGGTTCGAATTAAGCTACAACCAATCCCTTCCAGGAAAGGTTTGTATACTGAGAGATTAAGATTAAGATTAAAGGTAAGGTAGGGAACTTAGATTAAAGAATTGAGGACTAAGGAGGGGGTTACTAACCCACTTGATAAGGGAACGCTTGAGTCGTTCATTGTTTGTGAACTATACATGTTCATCTGTGGTTATTGTTATTGCACTTCATTATGTTTGTGTATGTAATCAATTTCCATGCTATCGACAATTAGTCGTCGTAGCCCCGTTAGCTTGGGGGCCATGAGAGGGTGTACCAGCATTCGTGCTGACCCCCTCGGGGGCTATTTTTACACTTGCAGGTAAGAGACCCATGAGGACGCACTACGAGAGTAGGAGGGTTAGACTTAGGGTGGGATGTTTATTTTGAGTTCGGGTTGCGCCTGTGCACCCGACTGTTTATATTAAACTGATGTAAGGTTGAGATTATGGTTGAGATACTTGTACTCGGTTGGTTGTGGTATTGAGGTTCGTGATGTTTTGAGTTGGATAAGTATTCGGATAAGTATTGTAAATGTTAAGGCCGGTATATTCTAACGATCAGACCGTGGCAAGGTCCAGGTGTTATTTATTTCCACTGCGACGTATTCGATTAAGTGTTCAGTTTTGCGATAACCACGAATGGCTTTGGATGGGGTGTTACAAAAAGTGGTATCAGAGCGTAGTTACGCTCTGATCAAGAAATACCGGACATAAGTAACCATCGAGTTAGGATATAAGTTAAGGAATAAATGTTGGGTTAAAGGTGTGAGAAGTTAGAGTGAGTAGAGTCAGATGACCACTAATAAGTGTGGATCGTCTTTACCGTCTACGGACGATATAAATTCGCAAACCGAAACAGTGGTGAATACAATCTAATGTGAGTTATGCTTGTTCAGATGGCAGGACGTCCTAGGGGAAGCCGAGGTCGCGGCCAGAGTGATGATGCTTCAGGAATACCTGGAGGGCAGACGATCGTAGCTGCCGCATTAGGGCATATGGGCTATCAGCCTGGTGCGGGTGTACCACCTCCACCGCCACAGCCTAGGGAACCAAACTGGGTGAAGAGTCTAGCAGATCTTCGACCCGCTCATTTTAAGGGGGAGACCGATCCCGCCAAGCTTGAGGCGTACATCTCCGAGCTGGAGACCGCCTTCGAGACCCTTGATGTCCTTGCTGGAATCAAGGTGCGTCTAGCTGCTTTCTATCTGAAGGGGGTGGCAGGCGATTGGTGGAAGCTAGTGAGGGCCGAGCATGTGGCCAATCCAGAGTTCGGCTAGGAGTAGTACACCGCCTTGCTACGAGCAAAGTACTACCCCGCCCATGTCCAGACAAAGAAGCGCCTACAGTTGGATGCGCTTAAGCAGACGGACAAGATGACAGTGGACGAGTATTACTCAGAGTTCACTGCCTTGCTCCATCTTCTGCTAGGTCTTGGATATTCTTACCAGATCTTGGTGGACCGCTTCTATGGCGGGCTTAGCCATTGACTCCGCTACGGCATGGGGCCGACGAGTTACACTACTTGCAGGTTATAAGAATGATTGAGATTTGAGTAAGTGATGAGTAAGATTTAGATTATGAGAAATAAGAGTGACTAATACTATGGAAAAGCAGGAGTGCTATCATGCCGCTGCTAAGGTTGAGATAACCGTCCAGCTGAGGGACGAAGAGAATGCTAAGAGGAAGAATGCTGGTAAGAGCTCAGAAAGTCAAGGGCAAGGAGGGTACAAGAAACAAAGGTACCAGCCTCAGGCCCAGAAAAATCAGAACCCAAAGGAGAAGGAGGAAAAGGAGAAGGCTTCGGAAGAGCCATTGAAGTTGACATATGCTATTGTAGCTACACCCCTGCGCTCTAAAGCGCCAAAGGGTAAGGAAATTGACATTGAATGAGTTAAGAAACAAATTAGTAACCATTTGAGATATGAGAATTGACATTATGAATCATCAGGATCTGAGACTGAGAAGGGAGCCGGTGGTGGCTACCAGCGACACTTCATCTGTAGGTGGTGTCATAAGGACCACCCCGGGCTCGACTGTAAGGGGAATAAGGTGGAGTGCAACTTTTGTGGAGTCTACGGGCATCGAGCGTATGAGTGTTACCGGAACCCTGCTAGCAGAGCCTATAGGCCCGATACCAGGGGCAAGGGCAAGACCGATCAGGGAGCTGGATCTGACGGTCAGAGGAAGGTGCAGCAGCCGGCGGACAAGAACCCACGGGTGACCCAGAAGTCGGGACCCACTTTACACATGGTGGACCGGGACGATGAGCCTGAACCCTCATCGAGGCCAGGTACCACTATAACCGTTTAGTAATAAAAACTACCTGCTTACCGCATTATCATGCATGTTTGGTGAATAAATGAGTTAAGTAAGAATAAGATGAGATTAGAGCTTAAGTAAGATATAACCTACTACCACTTTAGGAAGATTCAACATCTGCTACCCAATACCATCTACACCTAACCCGGAGCACACCGACATCGAAACCATAGACTTTCCAACCGAACAATGTCAGGTCATCCGCCCAGGTATGATTTTATTAAGGGGATACCTGACACCCGAAGCACAAATAGCCATCATCAGAAGATGCAATCAACTAGGAATGGGACTGGGAGGTTTTTACACACCGGAGTACCCAGGGGGAGCAAGGATGAAATTAAAGATGATGAGCTTGGGCAAGGATTGGAATCCGTATGCCAAGAATTACCAAACCATGAGGGAGCAAGATGGAGTCTCACCACCGGGAATACCCGAAGAGTTCCATCCAGTCATTACACAAGTCGTGGAAATCGCTCAGCAGTTGGATGCTGAACCGATTCCAGACATCCAGGCAGACATTTGCATTGTAAACTTCTACGAGAAAGATGGGAGACTGGGACTACACCAGGATAAGGACGAGACAACGGAGTCTCTCGAAAGAGGGATACCCGTAGTGTCTTGGTCCATTGGGGATGATGCGGAGTTTTTATACGGCGAGCAGAAGCGTGCGGACCGTGCAGATAAGTTGGTACTTAAGTCAGGCGATGTGTTAATTTTGGGAGGAGAATCAAGGATGTTATACCATGGGATTAAGAGAATCAAGCTGAATATAGCACCGTGAGCAGTAATCAATACGACGCATATGAGACCAGGAAGAGTAAACCTAACCTTTAGACAATATTAGCCATGTAATGTTAGAATGAAATGAGGAATGAGATGTAAGATTTAAGCTCATGTTGTAAACAGGATGGTTATGAATAAAATAACAGTGTTGTTCATATAAATTGTTACGACTCTTGTTATACCATCAATACTCATGAAGCTTGTGAACACAATTAGGTTATGGACTCGGTACGGAAGGTGCACTAAGCATACTTACAGAGGCACAGGCCGACGCCAGCGGTACTATCCTCACCGGCACCTTTCCGATTAATGGGATTGAGGCATCAGTTCTCTTCGACTCAGGGGCCTCGCATACCCTTGTCTCGGCATCACTTGCGAGCAGGTTGGGGCTAGACGCTGATGAGCTACCCGACTTCACGGTTACGCTCCCGTCTAAGGAGAAGGTTCGTTGCACTCGTTACTACCGAGGAGCCACCATCACAATTAAGGGAGAAGACTATCCGGTCAGTTTCATTGAGTTCAGTAAGCTAGGATTTGATGTTATCTTCGGGATGAACTGGTTGGAGCGGCACAAGGGACATATCCTCTGCGCCGAGCATAGATTGCTGCTCAGGAGTCCGTCTGGGGTAACGATATCATACCACCAGAGGGCCAGAGAGCCTTCGACTAGGATCATCACCGCCATGGCAATGTATAAAGAATTAAGGAGAAAGGAAGAAGTGTACCTCTGCTATGTACAGGACATAGAGAGAGACCCTGAGTTCGACCCTGACTTACCGGTAGTGTCAGAGTTCCCCGACTTATTTCCACGGGAACTGCCCGGCATGGCACCCACTCGGGAGATAGAGTTCACCATCGAGCTGCTACCTGGTACCGGACCGATAGCCAAAGCACCATACCGTATGGCTCCGGCAGAAATGACTGAATTAAAGGAACAACTGAAAGATTTGTTGGATAAGGGATTCATTAGACCAAGTGTGTCACCATGGGGAGCGCCAGTCCTCTTTGTGAAGAAGAAGGATGGTAGTCTCCGCCTCTGCATCGACTATAGAGAGCTGAATGCAGTCACAGTTAAGAATAAGTACCCACTACCCCGCATTGACGATCTGTTCGATCAGTTGAAGGGAGCGTCTATGTTTTCCAAGATTGATCTCAGATCGGGGTATCATCAGATAGCCATTAAGGAGGGAGACGTTGAGAAGACGGCATTCCGGACACGATACGGCCACTATGAGTTTACAGTGATGCCGTTCGGATTTTCGAACGCACCGGCGAAGTTTATGGATCTGATGAACCGCTTGTTTCGGGAGCAGCTGGACAAGTCGGTTGTGGTTTTTATTGATGACATTCTGATATACTCGAATTCCATGGTTGAACATGAGGAACATCTGAGGAGGGTACTGGAAATATTGAGGGAGAACCAGCTATATGCTAAGTTCTCCAAGTGTGAGTTTTGGCTTGACCAGGTCTCTTTCCTAGGTCATGTCATCTCAGATGCTGGGATCGCAGTGGATCCAGCAAAGATTGATGCCGTACGTACCTGGCCAAGGCCGAAGACTGTTACCGACATCCGGAGCTTTCTCGGTCTGGCAGGTTACTACAGGAGGTTTGTTAGAGATTTCAGCAAGGTCGTGAAACTGATGACCAGTTTGATGAAGAATGATGCACCATTCTTGTGGACAGTTGACTGTGAGAGATCATTTCAGCGCTTGAAGGACTCACTGACCACTGCACCGGTTCTGACCATTCCAGACGGTACAAAGGGCTTTGAGGTTTATTGTGATGCATCCGGCAGAGGGCTGGGTTGCGTGCTCATGCAACATGGCAAGGTGGTGGCATATGCCTCACGCCAGTTGTAGAAACATGAGGAGAACTACCCCACACATGATTTAGAGCTGGGAGCTATAGTCTTCGCTTTGAAGATATGGCGCCACTACTTATATGGGGTTAGTGTCACGATCCACACCGATCACAAGAGTTTGAAATACATATTCACTCAGAAGGAGTTAAATCTTCGACAGAGGAGATGGTTAGAGTTTCTGAAAGACTATGACATTGACCTTCAATACAAAGAAGGGAAGGCCAATGTTGTAGCAGATGCCCTGAGCCGTCGAGCACACTCACTCCATTCGCTAGTTTCTTTCTCCAGCTTGGTTGATGAGGTGCGAGAGGCTTAGAGGACAGATGAGTACATGAGAGAGGTCAGACAGAAGCTGACAGATGGTACCTTTGAGAGACAGAAATACGACTTCAGACTTCATGATGATGATCTGATCAGACTTAAGGGCCGGTTATACATACCACGAGGCAACACGGATCTGAAAGACCGTATACTTAGAGAATCACACTGTTCTTCAGTTTCCATCCATCCGGGAGCCTCTAAAATGTATAAAGACATGAAGAGATACTTCTGGTGGTTGGGGATGAAGACAAATGTCACCGAGTTCGGCTTGAGGTGTCTCACATGCCAGAAGGTGAAATTCGAGCACCGACGACCGGGCGGAATGGTACAGTTGATGCCAATTCCGGAGTGGAAGTTCCATGATATCTCCATGGACTTCGTAGTTGGGCTTCCACCTGCTAGGGGAGGTCTCAACATGATATGGGTGGTGGTGGATCGCCTTACCAAAGTAGCCCGATTCATACCGATGAAGGATACTTGGAAGGTGACCAAATTAGCTGAGTTATTTGAGAAAGAAATCATGAGACATCACGGGATACCAAAGACTATAGTGTCAGATAGAGATACCAGATTCCTTTCGAGGTACTGGAGGGCTACCAGAGAAGCGTTGGGTACAGAACTCAAGCTGAGTACCGCGTTCCATCCTCAAACAGATGGTCAGACTGAGCGTACTATTCAGACACTCGAGGACATGCTGAGAGCATGTGCCTTAGACTTCCAGGGCAGTTGGATTGATAGATTGCATCTGATCGAGTTTTCATACAACAACAGCTACCACGCTTCGATCAAGATGGCACCTTTTCAAGCGTTGTACGGTAGACCATGTCATACACCGCTCTGCTGGGATGAGTCGAGTGAGACGGTCATTATAGGACCAGAGTACTTAGAACAAGTTAAGGCTGAAGTTCACCAAATCCGGGAGAACATGAAAGCTGCTCAAGATAGGCAGAAGTCGTATGTTGATGTTCGACGGAGACCTGGAGTTCGCAGTGGGCGACCAGGTATTTCTGCGAGTTTAACCGATGAAGGGTGTATTCAGGTTTGGGCAGAAGGGCAAACTAAGCCCGAAATTTGTTGGTCCTTATGAGATTACAGAGCGGGTGGGCCCGGTTGCTTACAGGTTGAATTTACCTGCTGAGCTGGGTAAAGTGCATGATGTTTTCATGTTTCACAGCTAAAGAAATACATGCACCACCCCTCCCATGTGTTAGAACCTGAGAGGTTGACATTAGAACCAAATATGAGATCCGTGGAGACTCCTCAGAGAATCTTGGACAGTAAGACTAGGGACACTCGCCACAAGTCAGTGCGACTGGTGAAGGTTCTCTGGTCTAACCAGGATGTCGAAGAGGCCACGTGGGAATTAGAGGATAAGATGAGGGTGAAGTACCCTTCTTTGTTTATTGACTAGATCGTCTGTATAGGGTATGGGGCGTACCTCCTTTTTAAGGGGGGTAGAGCTTCCTCGCTTTTGAGTTAGGAAACGATCATGTTTGTCGTTTGTTTGGTTGTTTAAGATGTGAATTTGTGTAAGTTGCTACACTTCGGTGTAAGTTTGAGTTATGTATAATACTTATGTATTGTATTTGAGATTGACCTTTGAGTCTTGAGATGTGTGAATGTGAATATAAGATGTGGTATTAAGATTAAGAGAATTGTGTACCGTGAATGGTTAAGCACATGTGTGAACTTTGAGGACAAAGTTCTTTTGAGGGGGGTAGATTGAAATACCCCAAACTTAGATATGGTGTTTAAATGATAAACTAAGATATAAGAGGCTAAATAATGCCTTAGAAACATTAAGAAACATTTCTAATCAAAGAAAATATAAGGAAACACCAAAAGAGCAGTTTAAGCAAAAACGTGCTCTAAGCTTGGAGACACTTGGGAGAGTACCCAAATATTGTTCTAAGACCTTAGTAATATCCAATGGTCATTTTAAATCAATTACCAAAGAAAACCAAGCTTGAAAACAAGTTAAAACACAAAATGTGCTTTAAGGAGTCTTAAAGCACGTTTTTGAAAAATTGTCTTGTAAATGAGTTTTGAATGGCTAAATGTCCATCATTACTCTTTAAATTAGCATGTGTACTAATAGTATCACATTGGAAGTCTATATCAATGGAAATAAAAAATTTCACAACAATGTGCCTTGTTTTGTGAATAGTAAATTAATTAAGCTAGTTCATAACATAAGTCTATATAAGTGAGACATTTGGTCAACAAAGACTTAAGTACCCTCATTACTAAAAAGGGGGCCGGTTTCTTATGAGGTGAGTCACCACCTTCATGAGTCATTAAGCAAATAAGAAAGCAAATAATAGTTATAAAGCAAAAACACTATTCACCTTTTACATAAATATCGCACTTTATTAGTTCTCTCTCCTCACTTCTTCATTCTCCTTTGTTTTCCCACGGTTTGAGCTGCTCTCTCCCTTCTTCATTAACGTGAAGCACAACCCCATGCCAGCTCCATCTCCCTTTGCACACTGCTTACTCATTTTAGCTCCAAAATCAAAACAAATCGCATATTCTTCTTAGTTAGCTCAAGCTCTCTCTTTATCTTTTCAAAACTTCAAGAGCTTCATTTTGGTGCCAGTCAAACCACCATTAGAGAGGAAATTCAAGTTTGGAGACTCCATTGGCTTCTCCATTCTCTTAAGGTAAAGAAAGTGTAAGAAAATCTAGGTTTCCATCATTTTCTTCCTTGTTCGAAAATTTACACTCATGGGACTCCATGTTTAAGCCTTGTTCTAGCTTGTTTTCTACTCTTCAAAGGATTGAGGAAGTCCTTCTTGCTTCATATCCAAGCTTGTCTTGAGAAACCAAGGTAAAACAATCACCTTAATACCTTAAAGCATATTTTTAACCTAGGGTTTGTTCCTTAGGGTTAATGTGTTATCTAGTACTCATTGGAGTCATTGGATATTGGTTAGAAGATTGGCAAGGAGATACACATTGGTGACCGAGATTGAACAAAGAAAAACCTAAGGAAGAAAGCTTTTTAAGCTTGTAAAAGAACAAGGTAAATTACTTACCTTAAGGTGTTTTATTGTTTAAGGGAATGGGATTTAGATATGTGATGAGTTTAGTAGAGAGTTTACATTAGAAAAGGGTTATATATAACCTAGGAGAAACAATGACTATACTTGTGAACTTGTGACTAAGGAGCAAATGAGAAAAAGAGATAGTTTAAGAATATCAAGGTGAAGTACAAGAAGCATTTCATTTCAATGGGAGCCTTGTGTGTGTATTCGCAGGTTGAAGGCATATATATGTGGAAATTCAGTGGTTAAGATTATTGTCATTTAAGGGCCTAAGTGCCAAGCATTTTAAGTTTAAGCACTATATGATGATGTGGTGTAAATTGTGTGTTAAGGTGTTGTGATGAGAAATTGAGTGATATTGGTTGTTTGATGGAGAAAAACCATGTGTTAGGATGTATTATATACTAGAGAACCCATGGCAAAATTTAAAGGAGAACTTAAGTGTTTAGGATATTCTAAGGGAATTTCATGAATAAGGAAGTACTAGGAAGTTTTAGAGGTTGCCTCGATAAAAAGGGGTGAGTTTAAGGTGTTTAATGAGTTATAATGACTTAGGCATTACTATGAAGGATTTAGGAATCAAGAGAATGAAATTGAGTATTAGGACTTAGGCAAATGTTGGTGAACAACTAGGAAGGAAATAATGTGTTGATGGATGGAAGTTTAAGTTGTGAAGGAACTTTAAGTAAATGCATAAAAGTTTTTCAATGGTGGAAGATGCTTGGGAGATGATGTTATAGTGGTGAGGAAAACATTTGGCATAGTGGTTACATTAGGTAAGAACCACCACCTAGAACCTAGTGGAAAACATTACAAGTGTTAACATTACTACAAGGAAAATCCATAATGACTAAGGTGAATCTTGGTGAATGATTTCATGTGTTTAGAGGAGGGCTTAAGGTGTATTTGAGGTGCCCAAATGAGGTTATACATATTAGGATATGAGGAGAAGTTTGGAGTTAAAAGAGAATCAGAAACAAGGTTCTGGAGCCGACCGACCTTAGGACCGGACTTGCAAGGTCGGTCGAGCTCAGTTTACACTACCGGAGAAAGTTTCTGGAATGGACCGACCTTGAGGACCGGACTTGCAAGGTCGGTCGGACCTGTATTTGTGAAGGAATTAAGTCTCTGGAATGGACCGACCTTGGGGACCGGACTTGCAAGGTCGGTCGGGCATGTATTTTGTACGGTAATAAGTCTCTGGAATCGACCGAACATAGGACCGGACTTGCAAGTTCGGTCGAGCTTAAATTTCCCTCGGGGAAATCTCGGGAATGGACCGACCTTGGGGACCGGACTTGCAAGGTCGGTCGGGGTAGAATTTTCAAACGGTGAAGTGTTCTGGAATGACCGACCTTAGGCAAGGTCGGTCGGAAGTTCGGTCGGGCCTAAAAAAATAAAAAAAAAATTTGAATTCTAAGAATGGTAATAGGTAATAAGGTATACCTTTGGTAAGGTAGTAATGATTAGGACCCTAAGAACTTAAGGAATTAAGTTAAGATTAAGTATAAGTTTTAATGTTTAAAGTTAAGCTTGCAAGCTAAGTGGCAAAGACTTGAGAGGTTATTGAATGGGAATCTTAAGAGACTAAGTGAGTTAAGTAAGGTGCAAATAACTAATGACCTAAAAATGAATGAATGATTTAGGTTTGTGAATTGGGACCCCGAAGAAGGATAATCAAACAACGGTCGACGGTGAACGGTACAATCCTTCTTGTGACCTGCTTGCTAACGAGGTGTCCCTCGGCTTGTGTGCTACCTGTTTAATTGCTATGACTAAAACAAGATAAAGCATGCAACCGGTTATATTTATGCTCGTTGTGTTTGTGTTATCTTTACACTAACCCGCGAGACTTGAGATGGTTGCTAACCAAGTTTAGTACTTACTGAGTTAAGAAGAAGAGTTAAGTTTGATGGTTGTTGGTTAATGCCCGTTAAGGCTTAGCTAGCACATGGTGATTAAGATGTCTACTAACTGGAACTTGAGTGAGGAAACCCGGGACCGATCTCCGGTCATGCATGCTAAGGAAAAAGGGGGACGGTATCTGAATCGGATCCGCCCTCCGCTTAAGGACTTGTCTTCGGACTTGTAGCCTAGGGCCGGTTGCCGGCTCAGCTACGCTGGACTCCCGTCTAGAGTAGGTGGCATTAAGATGGTGCGGTGGGATCACCTAAATCCCAGGTTCGAATTAAGCTACAACCAATCCCTTCCAAGAAAGGTTTGTATGCTGAGATTAAAATTAAGATTAAGGTAAGGTAGGGAACTGAGATTAAGGAATTGAGGACTAAGGAGGGGGTTACTAACCCACTTGATAAGGGAACGCTTGAGTCGTTCATTGTTTGTGAACTATACATGTTCATCTGTGGTTATTGTTATTGCACTTCATATTATGTTTGTGTATGTAATCAATTTCCATGCTATCAACAATTAGTCGTCGTAGCCCCGTTAGGTTGGGGGCCATGAGGGGGTGTACCAGCATTCGTGCTGACCCCCTCGGGGGCTATTTTTACACTTGCAGGTAAGAGACCCATGAGGACGCACTACGAGAGTAGGAGCGGTTAGACTTAGGGGGGATGTTTATTTTGAGTTCGGGTTGCGCCTGTGCACCCGACTGTTTATATTAAACTGATGTAAGGTTGAGATTATGGTTGAGATACTTGTACTCGGTTGGTTGTGGTATTGAGGTTCGTGATGTTTTGAGTTGGATAAGTATTTCGGATAAGTATTGTAAATGTTAAGGCCGGTATATTCTAACGATCAGACCGTGGCAAGGTCCAGGTGTTATTTATTTCCGCTGCGACGTATTCGATTAAGTGTTCAATTTTGCGATAACCACGAATGGCTTTGGATGGGGTTTACACTTGACTTCAGTCAAAACCCCTTATTCCTTAATTCTGAAACTTAACTCTTAACCAAATCTCAATTTTGACTAGCTTCCAATTCTGACCTAACCTTGATTTAATTCTTACCTTTGTTGACCAATCCATAATCTCAAATTAATCTTAACCTAACTCTAATTAAGTTTCCAGATTACAATTAGGCGTTAATTCTACCAGACATTACCAAATCACCCCAAACTTTTCATATTTATGTTTCTGCCCTTATTTCCTTAAAATTTCAGTTTTGTAACCCTATGTTCATATAATTTCACCCAAATCCTACTCGATTTTTCAGAAGCCAAGTTTCCAATTTGAAACCTAAGATTATTTTTTTTCCTTAATTATCGAAACCCTAACTCAATTAAGGGTTCATCATTTCGCAAGCATAACAGCACCAAATGTTGAATCAAATTTTCAGAATCAATTACAACCACAAACTACTACCATTCAAACTTAATCACACCCATAATCACTCTAATCAAATTTATAATCCATGTACAGATTCGTCTAGCATTTGTTCACAATTTCGCAAGGACAAACAGCCTCTCAATCATCCAGATTCGCACAATACTAGACAAGAAATTTACATGTTCTTCGCAAGGGCATAAATCAGGCTCTAATGGCCGAAAAACAGAGGGGAAATAGGGGAATCTCCAGACTAGTTTTCTAGTTTCGAATCCCAGACAAAAATGTACAAAACGCAGAGAGAAAAAAAATGACAGAACTAGTCGATTCAACTCATGTACACCTTGAGGGTGGCTCTTGTCTCTCGGTCTCTTCCTTGGTTCATCCCGACCACCTTCTCTCGGCTCCGTTAGCACCCACCTCCGGTGTCGTTCGTCGCCGCTGGGACTGTGGGTTAGGATTCGGTCCGCGAGTGAAGAAGAAGAAGGATGCGATGCGGGCAAGTGAAGAGAGAAATGAAGAGTGGAATAACGAAGGGGAAGACTCAGAGAAGGCGCAGCCAGTTAGGGTTGTGGAACGCAGAAGAAGAGAATGGTAGAGAGGCGGGGCGCAGAAGAGAAAGGGGGAAGAGGCGCCGTGAACTGGTTCGCCAGATTAGGGTTGCAATCGTGTGAGTGAAGAAGAAAGAGGGTTGACTTCTTTATTTTTTTTTCCTTTGTTGTTTGCATCAGCACATTAGCGTAGGTATAGAATGAAGGCTGGACTTCTTGTATTACCGGATTGAAGAGCATGCCTGGGCCGGCCCAGTTTCTTTGGGCGGGTCGGCCCCATTCTATTTTTTTTAACGTTATGTTTATAATGTCGTTTCTAGCTTGTTTTAGATCCGTTTTTCGTGTCGTTTGTGACATCATGTCACGTCTAATGAGACAAATCATTTTATAATTCTAAATTTATATGTTAAAAAATAACAATTATTGTTATTTATAAATTTAATTAATTTCCTAATTGGTTTGCGTTTTCGCCTAAAAACGCGACGTCTTTTATTCAGACTATTTAACCAAATTTTTTTAATGCCTCTAAAATTAACCAAATAATATTATAAGGTGTCCACGACCTCATTTTCACTTCTAAAATATTTGTGACACGTTTTTCGAGGTAAAACGATTGGTTTTATTTTCGTTTATATTTCTTTTTCCTAAACCTCCTTAACATCGTTTTAGGTTTCGTTTATGTTTTCTAACGACTTTTAGGGTTTAATTAAATATTATATTATTCCCTTGTACTTATTTAAGGGTATTTAATTCCTTAATATCTCATTAATAACTTTTATTTAATTAATTCATGATTAATTAAAGTAACTAAGGTTTGGGATATTTCAATCTACCCCCCTTAAAAGAACTTTGTCCCCAAAGTTCCCATTAATCTTATCTCATTAGAGTACACGGTTTATCTCTTGCCATAGATCACATAGATCATGTTTATATATATAATCTTACAGACTCATTATGTATGTCATATACTTATACTCAAGTATCACACAACATGCTTAAGCATGTATAGCACTCAAAATTCCTTTTGTTCCTTTTTGTTGATTAAAACAATCACATAATTTTCATCGTATTCTCCCATGTCACCGGTCCGTAGACAAAGGCTCATTCGTCCTCGCCACCATGGGCTAGAATACAAAACAACTCTGTTCTCCCCATGTCACCGGTCCGAAGACAAAGGCTCATGTGTCCTCGACTTCATGGGCGAGACTCAATAAAAAAGAAATCCTTTTGACGAGGTCAAGTGAGGGATAATTCCCTCTAATTGAAAATACATTCAACTCCAATTTCGTTTTATCCAAAAGCCTCTATCCTTAGCGTGATTAATTGTGGCCACTGAAGAGAGTCTCGGAAATCATCCAACCCTGATGTGATCAGCATCAGTGTTGAACTATCCTTCCACCCCAATTTGTGTTTGGTTTCCCTTGATCCCTGGAAAATCAAGTTCCACCTCCCACATCATTTTCAAACAATAGATAATTCACTCATTTCCAATTTTCTATCTTTTTAGTCATTCTAGTCATAATCAATACATCTCCAAGGTGTGGACTCAGCCCATCAATCGTTCTCAGTTCGACTCCATGCAATTTCCCGGGGAGTTTAATTTCTACTAAGTTCTATATTTGTTCCATACCAATTCTTACCTCGTAACATTACCATTCCATACCTCAAACACATATCTAATAATATCTCATAGTGTTACCTTATTCTTATCTCATATATAGTTTCATAGCGACTCATATCTCATTTACTTCTTGAGTCTATCTAATCCTCTTCACTAATTCTCTTAACTTGCACTCACACAGGAGTTAACAAGATAGGTACTTAATACGTATGGTATTCGCATCTTCTGTGCGCAACAACCATAATTAATCTCATAATATATACATATGTATATGTAAAACAAATTCTCAAATTCTTTTGTGCTATGCACACCGTAGTTTACGTACTCAGTACATAAACATACGCTAAGCGGTTTTCGCTCTACCCCCCTTAAAATGGATTACGCCCACGTAATCCACATTATCATCCTTGAACATAGGTTCAAGATGTCTAATTCCCACCAAGCATTCTAGCTTCCATGTCATCTATCTCACTTATAATTCGATCAGAGGGTCATAACAATATTAATGGCTTAGTCTCTGTATCGAGGATTCTTAACGGTACTTATACCATTTTCTTAACTTAGTTTGGTCTAATCTCAAAGGTACTGATCTGCTAGCTTTTGCTGCGTGACTCTGATAACCTTAGGCTTAGTTTGCCTTTCTTATCCTTTTATAGTATTGTATATCCTTCTGCCTCCTTACATTTTAGGAATATTGGTCTCTCAATGGACATGTGTTATCTTTATATATACACGGCCTTAATGAGTTGTAACTCGTCTTTCTATTCTCCATGAAGATCTAACATTCATATTCTTAGTGTTCTCTCAAGTGTCTAAATCGTTCTTTCCAACTGGCCTTTGGTCAGAGGATGATTCTCAATTTGAAACTACTGTTTAGTGCTTATTGCGCTTTATAGTTTGATCTCTAACGTCTTAAGACATGTCCAATGTCTGTACTTAATCATTCGTGCTCTTCGCACTTCATAATTCTTAAATATTTTCTGTCTGAAGTGAGTTCTCTGATTCCTTTATGTCATTGGTTCATCTGAGTTTCTTATATTCAACTGTTTGTGGTAGTAGCTGCTCTTGTCTGATCTTGCATCGTTGACCGTGGTACGGAGTCGACTACTTCCCGTTTTTCTTACATCACTCGTCTACATGCATGGGGTACCTTACTGATACATTACTACTTACCCGACTAACTCATGAATGAGTCTGTCAAGCCCGTAAGCTCCTATGGAGTGCAGTCGTCCCATTTCTCATTTTAGTACACACGTAGTGTCTGTCGCACGTTTATCTATTGCTAATTATGAAGTATTCTGTTGTCCATCTCCTCTTTCATCATTCCATGATAACACTTATTGTTCTTCTTGAACTTAATCAAGGGAAATCCATCTACCGTGTTCTTAGCTATGACGTGCTCTAGCTTCTTTCTGTATTCAGTATGGACTTGATCCTTTAGTAACTGAGGTTTCTTTCCATCGAACCTATCATCTTGTTTCTCATATTTTGATCTACTAGGAATGCACTTCCAGTTCCTTAAGGAATGGAAAAGGGTGCCTCCTGTGAAATCTTACCTCACACTGTCTAGACTACTGGCGTCAATGCACAGTTGGTCTACCATCTTATTTCCTTACTTATCTCGGTCTTAGCTCATAGATCTAATTGTCCTCATGTCAATTTTTGATGGTTCGTATATAATGGTCGTTTTATTACGCACCAAGACTTAATCCTTTTATACTAGTATTGTTTCACGGCCTCTACTACTACGGTAGCTTTCCTTTATTCTGTTGTCCATTGTTGGTGTAACTCCTCAATCATTCACTCTTACATCTTATCGTATATTCAATCCCTTCCTGGTGTAAACACACTCGGAGTTCTCTAATTCTGGGTGTATGGTTGTTGTCGTACCGTGCCATAAGATCGTTATCTCTTACTACGAAGATGTTTTGTTTCCAATTCGTGTTCATGTGTAGGTTAGTCCCTCTCACGTTCTTCCATCCCTTATGATGTTATTTACCAAGTACTTTGGCGGACTAAAGAAGAGGTAATCCATTGAGTCTCAAGCTCTTATGAGCGTTGGTCACTTGACGTGCCATATTGTGCACTCACAGTGTTTATCTTTGATGATTACTGTTTTTGATTCTTGACATTTGACGTATAGTATGTCGATGCAGTCTTCCTTCTCTAAGTACTTCATGGAACATCCCAAGAAAATTTCATGGGTTTACGGGTTCTATTCTCTAATAGAAGAGTATTCTGTCTCTAATAAGTGAGAGCTCATTTTGAGGGGTTTAATCCCACTCAAAGGCCTCACAACAAGGAGAGGTATCCCCACCCTAAAAGGAGTGGGTTGTTCTCCGCCCCCGTCCATTGTATTATCTCTCTATTCTCATTGGTGCCCTTCCTGGCAATTCCTCCTCAATTAAATTATAGGTCATTCTACCTCATAAGTACCTTTGTTCACTCATTTTTACTCAATTATCCTTTAATGATTCCTAGTAAGTCCTAGGTCACAATAACTCACTTAACATTAATACCCTTGGTTTCTATACAAATTTTGCCATAACTTCTCTACTATATCATCATGCCCAAATGCATAGATTTTCTCCTCAATCAACCCAAGTTAGTCACGTCCTTAGTGGGCATTCACAACACACCAATTACACTCCAACTACTTCAATTCAGAATACTATTGCATAAACCTTAAATTGCTTGGCACTTAGGCCCTTAAATGACATAATTTAAACACTGAATTTCACTTAGCCACCTGCACACAACAATAGTCCCATGGCAATACATAAGAGCTCTTATAATTCATGTGTGATTGTTTTGCTAACCCATTTGTCATTAGCTCCTTAGTGTATGATTTTCTCTTGAGTGAGAGCCAGTGGTCGGTTCACTGTTGGTACTCTAGCTCATTAGTAGATTAACTTCATAACTACTAGTTCTTTGAACTTTATCATATGTTAAGTTACATCATTTGGTGTGGTACCGGGTTTTAGGGTAAGCTGTTGCATCCTGCTTCCCACTATGGAAGTTCGCTTAGGTAAACCGACATTATTCGGTGTCTGCAACGATACTCTCGCTCACATAGAATTAATTCGTATTAAGCATTGGTCTTACTGTGTCTCTGTTGGATGTTTATTCTAGCTAACATGTGTCTCCATCTCAATGTTGTGTTCAACTTTCGTTGGCTTCACCACCGTCAATGATTAATCATACTTGGGTGTTGATGAGTTAGGCAAACAATACTAACTGTTGTTAATCAGTTTATTCGGCTCGACTATACCCGCTCTGTGGGGGTGGTCCTCTGAGTTTCCCTCTATCGGGATTGTATGTCTTCAATCCTTAGTAGGTTATAACTTAAGTTTATTCCCTTTGTCCCTGTTTCCGGGGTTTACTAACATATTCAACGAAGATGGTTGTTATTGGTATTCTTAATGGTCATCTCGGGAGTTCTATCCCGTTCCTGCTGGAAGTCGTTCTGTCGACTTCCTTCATTGTATCTCTTAATACATTCCTTGTATGTTGTTACTTATGTAGTGTTTTGGTCAGATTATTGAGCAATCTCTTAGGTTTTCCTCTTGGGGTTCGGGATTGGTGTTCTTACCGTACTGTCGGTTGTTACTGTGGTAGGTTGTACCGTTACTAATATTTATACCGTTTAGCATTCTGACCAAGTTCAGCTCCTTGCTGACTGGTGTGTCGACTCATCTTATCATGGTCAGGCTGTCAGGCCTTTCCAAGGTCTCATTCTCTCGTTCTTATGGATTTACAATCCGGTGTTATTATGCATTACGACTGTAGTGTTCTACTATCTCGCCATGATGGCTTTCCGTATAACTTAACCGTGGTAGCACTTGCTATGGCAAGTGCGCCATGCAAGATGGGCTACCGGTACCGTGTGCGTCGGTAGTGGTACTTCCACCTAGTTTCCATATCTTTGGTAGTCCTCGGGACTCCTTCGATGTTCCCTTATTTTAGATAACTAGCCATCCGGCAGTTTCCTGGTTGGTTTGACAGTACTGTCATTTGTCAGGGTGTTCCTCTTCCGGAGGGAACCCCTCGTTATTTACTCATGTCTTGATTCTCGCTCCCGTTTCCACACATTTTGTCGTGGTTACTAAGTAATGGTTCTCCTTTAGGCACTACATCGTAGTCCTATTCCGGTATACAGTTTGTACGTGTATTTATCGTCGTCCGCGCTATGTCAGCCGGGTGTTGTAACCTTTCTCCTGGTATGGGGTTTGGAGTTCCCGTTTCTAACTAGACCTTTCGGTAATCTTAATTATCATGCTTTGTATTATCCCACTGTTATGCTCATTCGGACCACTGTACGGTACTCATGTCGCTTATCTTTTCTTATCCATTGCACTCGTAGTGCTTTTCCTATCATTGGTATTGCGGTGTAACTCGACTGCGTAGCACGTCGACCCATGTTGCCGGTAATTTCCGTTCTCTTACTGGTAGAATTCCGTTGGCAGCGCCTATTTCCACGTTGCGCCTCAAATTAAAACGTTCAAGTTCTCGTAAACTGTTGTATAACGATGTGTTTCTCGTACTGCTCAATGTTATCTAACTGTCAGATCGGGTTTTCCCGAGTAAGAGAAGGCTTTCTTTTCTCTGGAGTTCGTTCCACATATTCAAGGTCAGGGATGTGGAGGGTGGGTTTAGGTACTATGGTTATCCGGTAAACACCGGGAAGTCCTAACTAACGCACCTCTCGCTCTATCTCTCAACCCTTAACCCATAACTCAAACTCAACCTCAGTATTCTCCTATGTTCGGTAATTCCTGTCATCAGGGCGTAGTTACGCTCTGATACCACTTTTTGGTATCAGTTAAATAAGTTAGATAACTTATTTAAGGTTTTATAATAAGATAAGTATTTAATTGTAGCAATTTTATAACATATGTGGCATATATGTTATTACCGAAAATAAAGGGTGTATAATGGTATTATAAACACCCATGGGCTATTAGGAATTTTTAGGAATTTATTGGGTTGATTTTGGAATTAAGATAAACTATATATGTATAATATATAGTTATTATGTCATTATGACACTTTGGAATATAAGATGGGGTGGAAATGTAAAATACCGAAACTATATGGTTAGTAAGGGTAATAATAACCCTTTGGTGGAATTTGGTGATTTTTAGAATTATATAAGAGTATTTAGTAAGATATATGTATAATATATAGTTTTAATGATATTATTAAACTATATGTTATAAATTGGGCCAAATGGCAATTATAGAAAGTGTAAGGGTTGAAAAATAATATGGGACAACATTAGGGTATGTTCGCATATTTACAATATATATAACCATAAATTATATTTGTATTAAGGTTTAAAATGTTATATTATATGATATATATAACATGGTATAAATAATGTGGTGATTTTGTAAATAAAGGAAACTATGGGATATGGAAAGAATAAGGAATAAATATATATGCCCATGCGGCAATATTATATAGTTTTGTATAAATACTATATGTTATAAATTAAAGGAAATAAAAATATCATATTATATGATATTAGTATATGGTATAACATTACATAATGTTATGTGGTCAAAATGGAATTTAAATAACGAAAAGGGCTGTACCGAATTTATAAAAGTTTGGAATATGAATTTTAGACTAAGGTCTATAATGTTATAACAATTATATGGTATTAATGTGGTTTAAATGGAATTAATATAAGTAAGGATATTCACATTAAATAATGTGACGAACTATAAATAAATAGGATTTATAAACTAAGGCATATATTGAATAAACCTCAGGAGTTGTAAATATACAACATAAAATGTTACATAATATTAGGATAATAATCTTAATACAAGTTGTATAATATAATACAACTAATGGGAATAATCATCTAATATAAGATGATAAAAAGTAACATATAATATAAGAGTTTTATAACTCATGAAACTTACCTAAATGGTAAATATATACATATACAAGAAAAATGTATATAAGGATGGATATATATTATGGTTGGAAACCATATAATATAATGGTAGTGGTTATTACATGGAAATAGTTACAAACTATAAGTTATGAGTTTTTGAATGCAAATATAGTTTGCTAAAGATAATGGATTATATAATACCATGTATTATAATGGATGGTGGAAAAATAATGCAATATAATAAGTAATGCATGCATACATGCAACTATAGGTTATATACCTAAGTTTAATGGTGGATAAGATTAAAAGAAATATAATGAATTGAACTTAACAGTCGAAATGTTTTGACATACGAGTTTTAGTAACAAAGCCGACCGGTTTAGATAACCCGTAACAAATAATTGTTGAAATCCGGGGATAAACTGTCGGGGTTACTTGTTATTCGGAAGTACTGGATGGAGGCGCTTGACGAGCTAGTGGTCTACACTGCGCATCCTAGGTCTTGGTGAACGGTATGTAATGGGGTTTGATCCGAGTTGTCCTAAGGAAACTCCTTGGGCTAGGATTTGGTTGATATCACATGTGTGTTAAGTGTTTTGGATACATGTATGTGTTTGCGTGCTACTGCATTAATTATTTATGCACGAGCGTCCTACGGGACTAACACTACGTCGACTATAGATCGGCTTATATAAACATACATATACGTTAATGTGATTACATGACGGTTACTTAATATAATACCATTAGTATTAATATTAAGTATATGATAACCTAAGTAAAATACTTAGAGATGAGTCACGACATTGTCGGTCTCTAGAGCATGGATCTCGAACATGAATATGACCTAGATTACTTCTAGGTATGCGTGAGACCCACTGGGATGCTAATTGATAAATATATTCTCCATAAGACTAAGAGCATATCTTAAACATTATGAGAGAGAAATGGTATGAGTTGAGGTGAGGAATCCCGGTAGTTTACGAACTACTTGGTTGCGTATTTGTGATCACTGAGGGGTTCCCGATTGGGTTCCGCTCCAGGTTTATACCCAACGAGCCCTATTTGGATCGTGGGTCAGGTGGCTACGGCCTTTTATATGGACGTCTTACGAGACATAAGAGAATAGTCAGGGGCCTCCGGACCTCTGGCGAAATGGGCACCTTTGTGTGTACGGGAGGACTACTGTCCATGGTGAGGTTATAGGGTTGTCTTAACATGACGCCCAACTGGTATTAATTAAACATGGTTTGGATGGGGCCTTTAAGGCCAAGATAAATTAACTATGGAAATTGTACGCTACAGCGATTGCACATTGTACATTATACTGCAATTATTTCGATACGTTCGATTATACAACTGTTGTTCGTAATATCAAATGAATGTTTGGATTGGATGGATGGTTAAGTGTTTATGAATGTTTGGATGGATGATTATGCATATTATACATGTTTATTACAGTATCATTTATAGCTGTAAAATGGTAAAGCATGGAACCAATCTAATAATAAGATGGTTAAAATGACTAAGTGACCAATAGGGTCCAGGCTTGGCATACTCACTATTTATCGCTGATACTACACTCATGCAGGTTGTGGATTATCGCCGAAGCCGAAGTGCGGGAACAGGGTAATTAGAGTTTACTTAAATTACTGCACACGGAGTTGTATATGGTACGGTTATGTATATTCAGGATTGGGTAGACGCTCACTTGTCGATGTTTATGGTTTATGGACTTAGTATGATGTATAGGAATATTCTCGTTATCACAGCGGTTAGCAGTTTGTTTATGTTGGTTGTTGGATATAGTTTGGCTTCGTTACCCGCATGGGCGAGTAATGGCCGGTGACACCCGAGTCAGTATGGTTGTTATTATTTATTCTTCCGCTGTAAGACGTTTTATTTATTGCTACGTGAGGGATTACTACGTGTCTAAGGAGAGGGGTGTTACATATTTGGTTAAAATTTATTATACACTAAGGTTCGGTATATTCGGGCCCATCAGATCGTAGCTAGATCTTGGAGTATTTAGTAAGCCTAGTTAGTCACGTGGGTGATTAACGGCGGTAACACCAATTGTTGTAAGAATTCCGCTGCAACGTTGATATATGTGAATGGAGGTTTAAGAGTTATTGTCAGTTTATGAGTTGGGGTGTTACAACAAAGATTAGAACCTGTCTATGATGGTTAAGTAGACTCGTAATATAGACACTGATATTAGTGTGATGTATTCCAGAGGTACGAACTGTTAGATACGAGCTACGGGATTGCTAGAGGATAGGCGTGAATCATCACACAAGCAATTGTTCAACAGTGAACGGTATGTGAATGTGTGGTTTGAAAGCTCCAAGGGTTTCCTTGGGTTCCGGACGTAATTGTGTGCTTGCATGTCAGATAAATAATGTTATACATGTGTTTGTATGTGCTTATGTTTTCCAATCGTCAAAACGTTTATTAACTGTGCGCGTACGTCGTTCGGACTTGTGATATCAATTATCACCTAACTGTTATAAACTATTAGGAGAGGGACTCCAATTATCATCTTATGAGAGTGAAATACTCCTAACAGTACTAAGTGAGGAACTTAGTTTAGAGACCCGGTATTAACCGTCTCTAGAGCGATGGCTCGAGTTTTGAACGTCACCTAGTAGACTTCTAGGTTGCGCGTAAGACCCGATAGGGCATCCAATAAAAATGTGTTTTCTCCAACAATGAGATTGAATCTCCAGGAGACAAATTAAAATACGCTCTTATGAGAGTGTGATAATTAATTAATGAAACAGTGTTTAAATCCTGGTCTGCATACGTCCCAACATGTTGCGCATAGTGATCATTAGAGTTTTAACATCCGTTTAGGGTCAACTCTTATTTATCTAATGAGCCGGATACGATCATTAGTCGGAGTGTGCTACCGTTGGCACCAAGGCTTCGGCCTAATGGACTTCTACCACTGTAGATAAGTGAGTGTATCCACCCACTGTAGATGGCACTAGACTACGGTCCAAAATATTAATGTGTGAGGTTAAACAGGGAATTGCCTTTAACATGACACCCGTATGTTTATGTGAGATTGTTGGAAGCGGGGCTCCATGTGATGGAAATGAACCAGTGAGACTAACTGGACTTCAGCTAACTCTTACCTTACCATCGATCCGAATCAAATTGTTCAATTATAAATGTCGTAATAGCATGTCTTGATGTGTGAATGTTGAATACATGTTGTGTGTTTTAATTCTGTATTTACAGTTATGTTATAAGCATGTAAACGGTACAACATGAAACAAACCCCATGTTAATCAAGATGGCTAATACGACCTAAGTGGTCTAAAGGGCCTAGGATCACATTTAGCATACCAGCAGTTGGCTGAGCCTTTATGGACCACATTCAGGACTTAATCGAGCCATGAAGCCGGAGTGCGGGAATTCGGGTAGTCAACGTTATTTATTTATTTATTTATTGCACTTTCAGCATTAGGTTATATTCAGTACGATGTAAACATTTGGATTACATTAGATGCTCACTTACCTTATGTATTAGTTTAAACTTAGGATGAGGTAATATATATCTCGTTCATCACTGCGGTTAATTATTGTCGATGTGTTGTTATAATTCCATTTCTGCTTCTTTACTCGCATGGGCGAGTAATGACATGTGACACCCGAGTGAAAATTATTAGTGTTTAAGTTCCACTATAAGATGTCTTTAATTATGCTACGAGAGTGATTATTACGCATTTAATGTGAGGGGTGTAACAAAAAGTGGTATCAGAGCAGAGTACCGCTTTAATGACGAGATATTAGATTAGACAGTGTGCTTAGGATATGGGAATACGGAAACGTTTTGAGGTAACGAGACATCTAGTTCTTAATGGAATCAGTGTCTTAGTAACACTAAGTGCATGACATATTAGCCTTATGGCATATATCTGTGTATTTATTCTATACGGAAACTACCGAGTATGATACGACATAGCGTATTATGGGTGTCGAGAAGATGCATGTCGGGGGTACGATTTCCTACAACCCCGACCAGCGTTGAGACTATAGTCGCCGCACGAGCTTGATGGAGAACATCCGGGGAAATACAGTAGTACCCCACCTGCCGCTGTCCACACCTGAGCATCACCTATAGAAGCAATGCAATGGATGTTTAATACCCCGGATCTAAAAATGGTGATAAATTACTCTAATTGATTATTAGAGGCCTAAGGTGCCTAGAAAGTATTGGTAAAGAGAATGAAACCAAAGAAAAGAGAAAATGCGCAAAACGCGAAAAACGTAAACGCGCATTAATGAATAAGAGAAATATGATCTCGTTAGGGTCCGAGATGGACTCCTAAGGCTTAGTTATGCCTGATTAATATGTGGGAATAATTCCCGAAGAAAACGATCTAAATAATTGATTAATGCTAACGGAGTTTTATATACGCTTTTCGAGAAAACCCGAAAACGTAACTTTAAGTGGTCAAACGGACCCGTAAAAATAGTTGATTAAATAACTATAATAATTAAATGGAAGTTTAATAACCTTAAATAAGAAACAGAAAAATCCGAAAAACGGCCTGTTAGTGAATAGTGCTAAACCGGGTAAATTATCGAGCGTTTCCTGTAAAAAATGAAAAACGCTACCAGTTAGTATTTTGGTGTGGGGCCGATTTTAATTAGTACACACACCCATTTAATTAGCTTGTTAGCTTATTAAGTCACAAGGAGACAAATAAATAAAGTAAAAGGGAAAGTGAAAAGGGCTTTAAACCTCTCATCCTCCTTTATTTCTTCATTTCACGATTTGCCCCAGCTCTCTGTAAACTCCTTCTCTTCCCCTCTGTACGTGAGGCGATCCAAACAGCTCACACCTCCAACTTCTCCTTCCATTATCTTGTTCGATTCTCCCCAAATCACACAAAAATTATACCGTTAGATTCGTATCGGCGAGGGCTACGTTTTCCACCCCTCAAAACCTTGATTTTCTCCACCTTCACTTCCATGGGTGTTGGCTTTGAACTTGGGGAGCTCGTTTGACTCTCCTTCACCACCTTGATGCCTTAAGGTAATAATAAGTAGAGCTTAGACCATTTCGAGCTAGTTTTGCAAATTTGGAGAATTTTTCCCCACGTGAAATTCTCTTCCGTTTCAGCCGGTTGCACCTTGCCTTTGTGGAGTTTTGGAAATGCCCCACTTGATTTGCCAAGCTCATCCTTTTGGATTTTCCAAGGTAATGCCTTCTTAAAACCTTAAGAACCCTCCTTAAAATTCTAGGGTTTTGATATTAGGATATATTTCAATTAGTGTGTGGTTCTTGGACTGGCTAGCGTGAGTTGTTGGCTGATTGAGAACAAGAATCAAGAGGAAAGAGAAGAAGAGAAAAAAAGGAAGGAAGAGAAACCGAAACTAGCAAGGTAATTGAGCCTACCTTGAGTTGAATTGTTGTCTTGGGGAAATAGATTTTTAAGTGATTGAATGTAAATGTGTGTGTAGTCATGAACTACAGGTTGAAACAAGTAATGATATTGTTTAATGTGGTTAAATGTGGGAAATAAACCTTGAGAGCAAACTGTTACATATGTATGTACAAGGTGGGAAAACAATGTGCTGCAGAAAGTTTAATGCTTATAACAGGGATGAAAAACAGATTTTTGTGAGCTGATTAGTGTGTGTAGAATGCCTAGGAATGTAACAAACTCTGTCAAATTTGCCTAGGAATGTATGGACTTGAGTTGTATTAAGGCGTGGAGATAGTGGCAGAAAGAAAGGATTGAAAACTTCAACAAAAGCAAGAACTTGCAACTATAACAGGAAAAAATTACAGTGAAATGAGTTATTTGACAGATGAATATATAGAATGGTTTAGGTTAGTTTTGAATGCCTAAACAATGTCAAAAATGTTATAATATATGTGGGAATATTAGGAAGAGATTGGTGGTAGTTTAGAGTTGAAACAAGTTGAAAAACTTACATAAATTGCAAAACTGCAACTGGTCCGGGTTTGCAAACAGGACACAAACCCGGACCATCATCAAAACAACGGCAGAACGGTTTATCAAAGGAGTGGTCCGGGTTTGCAAACCAGGACCTAAACCCGGACCACCCCTAAATCATACCCGAGAGTTCTGTAACCATGTGGTCCGGGTTTGCAAACTAGGACACAAACCCGGACCATCCCAAATCTTACCCGAGAGTTTTTCCAAGTGGGGGTCCGGGTTTGCCAACTCGGATAGTAACCCAGACCACCCCAAAAATTGTATAGAAACTATTTTAAAGCTTAATTAAGGATGGGTAATGTTGGGAAATGACAGTATAAGGTATTTATGACCTGATTAATGATGTTTAAAGGTCATAAAGAGTGTAAACAAGTTTGATAAGTGATGAGAAAGTTGTGAGTTTAAGAACACATGAGTAATAGTTTTATCAGTGGAACAAGTGTGAACCGAGGAACGAGTGGTGACACGGGAAAGTATATCCATGGTAAAAGGTATGATTTTCTCATACTCCGCGTGCTAACCGAGTTACGTTGATTTGTGTGTTTGTGTGCCGGCTTAATCAAGATTAAAGCATGAAAATAATCCCTTGTTTGATTATGTATGTCTTGATGTATTTGAATGAGCTACATACTTGTATGCCGGTGTGGTCTAACATAGAGTAAAGACCGACTCCTAGTGAGTAACGTTTGGCTAGAGACCCATAGATCGGGTCGATGCTTATGATAACAAAAATGGGCAAACACACAAACTATTCGTTAAAGTATAACGAAAACGTAAACATATGAACTCCCTAGAATATAAGGAGATGTGCGGGTTGAGTAATTACCCGATAACGGTTAGTAAACCATAATGACACAATCCACGAAACAAATGAGAGTGGAAAGATAAGTGAACCTCCCTCAAGAGGATTAACGATAGTTCGAAGATGTGAACTAGTAAAGAAGGTAAAAGAGACCTAAGGGATTAGTAGCTCCCTTGAGACACGGTCAACCTCCTATATGAGGACTTTTCCAATTTAAGAAATTAACCGTGTAACACCCCAACTCAATCCAAATGTGGTCTCGCAACTTAACAGCATAAATATATACATGTCACAGTGGAATTCTTTACACTCCAGGACTTTGCCACGTCTGACTACAGAATATACCGAACATTAGTACATAACAACCTTAATCAAATACATATCTTCTTACAATCCTCTCACATCCTATACATCTTACTAACTCAATTGCCATACGAGTGTACATGCACAACTCGTAGGTCACACTTAACCCGTAACACTTGTACCCCTTCTTACTCTCGCGACGGCCGCCTCCTGATGTACCTGTGTAGTAAAAACAGCCCCCAAAGGGGGTCAGCACGAATGCTGGTACGATCCCCTCATGGCCCCCAAGCTAACGTGGCTCGACTAATTGTCGATAGCATGGAGGTTGATTATATGCACACATAATAGTAAATGCTGTAAACAACAATCCAAATATGAACAATCAAGTTCACACACAATGAACGACTTAAATGCGTTCCCTCAATTAGAGAGTTAATTGTGTAACTCCTTAAGTTATCTTTCCTCTTAATCTTAGTCCATCCTTTACCTCAATCTTAATCTTATCTTAATCTTAGAAACAACCACCCTTTAATAAGGAGTGGATGTAGCTTATCTTAGCCTTAATATACAAACCATCCTTTAAAAAGGAATGGTTGCAACTTATCTTAACCTTACCTTATGTATGCCAACCGTTCTCATTGGGAACAGGTTAGCCCTTAGTTCGTTGTTTTTTTTGTAGGGCTTGGTTAACCCTAGCAGCAGCAGACACTTACCGGCAATAACAACATTCTTAAATCGTTGGGGATGTAGGCTTGATCCCCCCACGCCATCTTAAAGCCACCTACCTTGGACTGGATGTCCAATGTAGCCGAGCCGGCCAACCGACCCAAGGCTACTAGTCTGAGGACTAGTCCTTAATCGGAAGCCGAACCTACTATAGATACCGACCCCCTTTCCTTAGCATGCATGACCGGAGATCGGTCCCGGGTTTCCTCACTCAAGTTCCAATTAGTAATAGTCTCAAGACCATGTTTGTTGGTTAACCTCTTTCGGTTTATATCAACCCATATTAGGGAGCATTCCTTAGTCTCACTCAATTCCTTACTAAACGTTGGTTAGTAAGTTCTCACGATATGTTGTGTTAGTTTTCAAACATCAAACAACAATACAATAATCATAATATTCCGGTTGCATGCTTTATCTTGTTTAGTGAGCACACAAAAACAAATAGCACACAAGCCGAGGGACACCTCGTTAGCAAGCAGGTCACAAGAGAACTGTACCGTTCACCATTGGTCGTTCGGTTGCTTACTCTCTTCTGGAGTCCAAATTCCAAGTCCTAAAACATTCATTCAGTTTTAGGTTGTTAATCACTTAACTCAATTCAACTTACTTATCTTACTTAACTTACTTAACTCTTAATGATTCCAACCTAACACCTCTTAAGTCTTACAACTTAATCTTACAAACTTAATCTTAAACTTTTAAGTTTATTCTTAGCTTAATCCCTTAGGTCTTTATACCTCTAATCATCATTGCCTTTAATGGGGTACCATTAATACCACTAAACTCTCTTAGGTTTCTTTCTTTTTTTTTTTTTAGTCTTAAGGGTCGACCGACCCACCGACCGACCCAACCCCTGGGTCGGTCCATTACAGAAACTTTTCCGTCCTTTGAAACCCATCCGTCCGACCCAGAGCTAGACCGACCGACCCAAACCCTCTGGGTCGGTCCATTACCGAACCCATTTACTTCGTTAAATTTCTGCCCGACCGACCCAAAGCTAAGCCGACCGACCCAAACCCTCTGGGTCGGTCCAGTCCAGAGACATTCCGGCTGGCTCAACATGGTCCGACCGACCCAAGCTGGGTGGGACCTTGGGTCGGTCCACTACAGATTTTTCTCTCAAATTGCTCTTTCAATTCCAAACTCTTCCACAAGTGTCCTAATAGGTCCAACACCATCTTGGCACATTAAACCCACCTTATAAACTCCACCAAACTCATTAAAACAACTTCCAAAGATCTTCTCAAACATTTAATCAATTCTTACAAGAAATTCCTAACACTTGTCAGTTAATTCCTTATATTTCTAACATGTACCTTACCAAAACTTCAACCAGCCCAAGTGTCCCTTCCTTAATAGTTTGGGCAACATAAACATTATTTTCCATCTTCAGCTCATTTACCAAAACTTCCTCAAATCACCTTGCATATCCATGCACCAATTCCTCTCTTTTCCATTTGTTGATCATCAACCTAAACTCATGAACTTACCTATACATTTCTTGTCATCCTCTAGCACATTAACCTTGCTCTTCTTTACCTTGACCATGCAACACCCCCGTAGACATTTCCACTTCTCTTATGCAACTTTCCCACCATTCTCACGATCATACCCTCTTATACGTTTATAGTCATTTTCCTTGTCGTCTTACAACATCCTCCTACCTTTTTCACTTCCATCACCCAAGTCCACACATTACCATTCAACTAAACCTTAGTAGTCCACCACTAACATCACCACCTCTTACACAACTTCTCGAACTCTCATTGTTCTTCTCTTAGTTCATACCTAAATCATCTCAAAGCATTACACATCATTTCCTCCAGATTTGCACAAGTCTTCCACCTCATATGACTTTGGTGTGTTCAATGCACCCATCTAAACTCTAATTTCCTCATAGACATCTCTAGGTCATTGTAAACCTCAAGAACTCCTTAGTTAACTCATTTCCACTCAAATTCCTCATAGTGACTCCTAGTAAATCCTAGGTCACATTAATTCTCCACCATCACCTAAACACTTATTTTCTACTCAAATTTCGCCATAACTCCTCTAGTATATTATCATGCCCAAACACATTATTTTTCCTCATTCAACCATCTCACACACATCAAGTTCTTCTCATCATATCTCATCACCCAAACCAACTCATTCACAACAAACTCAATATATTGCAATAATTCTTAAATTACATAGCACTAAGGCTCTTAAATGACATGGCTCTTAGGCCCTTAAATGACTTAAACTTAAATACTAAATTTCCCACATATAAAAGCTTTCAACCTGCAAATACACCCATCAATCTCATAGTAACTATAATGCTCTTAAAATCCATCTTAAACTTATATTACTAACTCATTCCCATTGGCTCCTTAGTCACAAGTTCACAAGCTTATTTAAGTTCTTTTTCTTAGGTTATATAACCCAATACACAATGTAAGCTCTAAGCCACATTGGTATCCACCTAAACTCATCCCTTAAAACTAAAACCACCATTAGGTAAGCATTTTACCTTGTTTTCTCAAGCTTATCTTAACTTCCTCCTTAGACCTTCTTCTTGCATGAATCTCGGCCACCACTTAAATTCCCCTTGCCAATGTTCTAATCAATATTCAATGACTCATATGAGTACTAAACAATACACTAACCTCAAGGAATGAAAACCTAGGTTAGAAATGTGTTCTAAGGCATAAAAGTGGATGATTACCTTTGAAGTCTCAAGGTAGACTTTGGCATTGAATGAAATAGGACCTCCACTAGTCCTTGGTGAATAAATCAAGCTAGACAAGGCATAAAAACATAGCCCCATGAGAAGAAATTTTCGGCCATATAAGGAAGATGATGGAAACTTGGTTTTTCTTACATTTTTTTTCCTTAAGAGAATGGAGAAGCTAATGAGCTCTTCAAACTTGATTTTCCACCATCAATGGATTTCCTGCTTGGCACCAAAATGGAGCTTTGAAAGATTTGAAAAGATAGAAAGATAGGTCTTGGCTAACTAAGAGAAATATGTGTTTAGTTTTGATTTGGAGCGAAAATGAGTAAGTTGTTGCCAAAGCAAGGTGGTGGTGCCATGGGTGCTGCTTGGAGACGGTTTAGAACAGAGAGAGAGGAAGAAAATCGTGGAAGAAGAAGAGAAATGAAGAAGAGAGGAGAGAGGTAGGTTAATATAGGGTATTTTACTTTTAATAAACAAATAGTACTCCTTTTACTTATCTCTTCTTTTCTTCCTTATTTGATAAAGTCTATGGTGACTCACACTTAGAAAACCGGCCCCCTCATTATAACCAAGATATTTATGGTCTTGTTTGACCAACTAATTGACTTAAGTTGATTAAAACTTAAACTAGTCACTATTTGGCACTATTCACTAATCAGTGCACATATTTCTGAAATTTTTATTTCCCATTGATTTAGGCTTCCTAATGTGATACTAATTAGTACACATGTTATTAAAGAGTAATGATGGACATCTAGCCACTCAAAACTCAATTCTAAGACAATTTCTCAAAAATGTGCTTTAAGACTTCTTAAAGCACATTTTGTGTTTTAACTTGTTTTCAAGCTTGGTTTTCTTTTCTAATTGATTTAAAATGACCATTAGAATATTACTAAGGTCTTAACATGATATTTGGGTACTCACCCAAGTCTCTCCAAGCTTAGAGCACATTTTTGCCCTAGTTGCCCTTAAGGCACTTTCTGTGTTTTCCTTGGTTTAAATTGTCTACCAATCTTCTAAGGCATATTTTAGCCTTACTACATCATAAATTGATGTTTACTTAGCATACCTAGGTTTGGGGTATTTCAATCTACCCCCCTTAAAAGAACTTTGTCCCCAAAGTTCCCATGCATCTTATCTCATCAGAATACATGCATTACCTCATTCCATAGATCATATAGATCACACTTATGTATACTTAAACTCATTTAATCCTTAGGTCCACCATATGCTTATTCTTAAATATCACACAATATGCTTACGCATGTATAGCACTCAAAATTCTTTTTCTCCTTTTTGATGATTAAAACATTCACATAACTTCCATCGTATTCTCCCATGTCACCGGTCCGTAGACAATGGCTCATTCGTCCTCGTCACCATGGGCCAGAATACAAAACACGCTGCTCTCCCCATGTCACCGGTCCGAAGACAAAGGCTCGTGTCCTCGACTTCATGGGCGAGACTCAGTAAAAAGGTAATCCTTTTTACGAGGTCATGTGAGGAATAATTCCTCTAATTAAAAATACAATCAAATCCAATTTCATTTTGTCCTAAGGCCTCTGTCCATAGTGTGATTTAATTGTGACCACTGGTAGGGAGTTTTAGGAATCATCCAACCCTGATGTGATCAGCATCAGTGTCAAACTATCCTTCCACTCCAATTTGTGTTCGGTTTCCCTTGATCCCTAGAAAATCAAGTTCCACCTCCCACGTCATTTTCAAACATCTGAATAATTCACTCATGTCCAATTTTCTATCTTTTTAGTTCTTCTAATCATAATCAATACATCTCCAAAGTGTGGACTCAGTCCATCAAACATTCCCAATCATCTCTTAGTACTTACACCTCAGGGCTTAACTTCCTACTAAGTTCTATTACAGTCTCATACCATTTCTCACCATCTTATGTCTCATAGCATTACCATTTCCTTCTTCATACTCATATCAAATGATATCTCATAGTGTTATCTTATTCTTATATCACACATAGTCTCATATCGACTCATACCACATATTCCTTATTCCTTAAATCTCCTTAATCCTCTTCCTTAATTCTCTTAACTTGTACTCACACCGGAGTTAACAGATAGGTACTTAATATGTATGGTATTCACATCTTCTGTGTGCAATAACCATGATTTTATCTCAAAATGTTATGTAAAAACATATCTCAAATTATTTTGTGCCTTGCACACCGTAGTGTATGTACTCAGTACACAAACATACGCTAAGCGGTTTCGCTCTACCCCCCTTAAAATGGATTACGCCCACGTAATCAGCGTCACATCATCTTTGAACATAAGTTCAAGATGTCTAATTCTCACCAAGCATTCTAGCTTCCACGTCATCTATCTATTTAATTCGATCAGAAATGACTTAGTCTCTGTATCGAGGATTCTTAACGGTACTTATACCGTTTCCTTAACTTAGTTTGGTCTAATCTCAAAGGCAGTGGTCTGCTAGCTTCCGCTGCGCGACTCTGATAATCTTAGGCTTAACTGCCTCACTTATCTTTTTACAGTTTTGTATATCTTTCTGCCTCCTTACAGTTTAGGAATATTAGTCTCTCAGTGGACACGTGTTATCTTTTATATGCACGGCCTTAATGAGTTGTAACTCGTCTATCCATTCTCCTTGAAGATCTTATGTTCATACACTTAGTGTTTTCTCGAATGTCTAAATTGTTCTCCCCAACTGACCTTTGGTCTGAGGATGATTCTTAGTCTGAAACTACTGTTTAGTGCATATCGCGCTTTACAGTCTTAATCCCTTACATCTTAAGACATGTCCAGTGTCTGTACTTAACAATCCGTGCTCTTCGCACTTCATAGTCCTTAATTATCTGTTCTCTGGTTCCTCTATGTTGCTGGTTCAACTGAATTCTTTTTCTTTAACTGTTGTGGTGGTAGATGCTCTTGTCTGATCTTGCGTCGTTGTCGGTGGTACGGAGTCGACTACCTCCCGTGTTCCTTACACCACTCGTCTACATGCATGGGGTACCTTACTGGTACATTACTACTTACCCAACTAACTCATAAATGAGCGTGTCAGGCCTGCAAGCCCCTATGGGGTGCAGTCATCCCACGTCTCGTTTTAGTAAACTCATAGTGTCCGTCACACGTTTAGCTATTGCTAATTATGAAGTATTCTGTTGTCGATCTCCTCTTTCATCGTTCCATAATAACATTTATTGTTCTTCTTGAAGTTAATCAAGGGAAGTCCATTTACTGTGTTCTTGGTATGGTATGCTCCAGCTCCTTTCTGTATCACGTACTGCTTCGGTCACTTAATATCTGAGGTCTCTTTCCGTAGAGCCTCTTATCTTGTTTCTCATATTTATGCTACTAGGAATGCACTTCCAGTTCCTTAAGGAATGGGTAGTGTGCTTCCTGTGAAATCTTACCTAGCCAAGTCCAGACTACTGGCACCAATGCACAGTCGTCTACCATCTTATTTCCTTACTTACGCTGGTCTTAACTCATAAATCTAATTGCCTCAGTGTCAATATTTGACGGCTCATACATAATGGTCGCCTTACCGCGTACCATGACTTAATCCACTTATCTAACTATTGTACTCACGACCACTACGATCATGGTAGTTGGCCCTTACCATGTTGCCCATTAGTGGTGCAACCTCTTATTCACTTGTTCTAATGCCTTACCTTATACTCAATCCCTTCTTGGTGTAAACACATTGGGAGTTCTCTCATTCCGGTATTGGCGGTTGTCGTACCGTGTTGTAAAATAGTTGTCTCTTGACATGAAGATGTTCTGCTCCAATCTCAGATTCGTAAGTAGGCTAATTTCTTTCGCTTTCTTTCATCCTTAGTGATGTTATCTACCATGTAGTTCAACTAGTTACTGAAGAAGTCATCCACTGAATCACAAGCTCTTCTGAGCATTGATTAACTGATGTGCCATAATGTGCAGTCACAATGTTTATCTCTGGCCATTACTAATTCTTACATCCTGGGGTTGGATATGGGGTCTATCTGTGCAACCTTCCTTATTACTCAAGTGTATCTGGTATGTTCTAAGGTAATCTCAAGGTTCATAGTTTCCGTTTTCTAAATAAAGCGTATTTCATCTCTAATATGTGAAAGCCCTTTTGAGGGGTTCATTCCCACTCAAGGCCTCACAACAAGGAGAGGTATCCCCACCCTAAAAGGCATGGTTCGTTCTTCGCTCCTGTCCTTAGCATTATCTCAATATTCTCATTGGTACCCTTTCTTGGTAATGTTCTTCCCAATCAAAGTTATAGGTTTGGTAACCGTTCATATCTACAAATTGTAGTCCCTTCGTGGCTTAAACAAGCTCTCTTATAACTTACCGCGCCTCGGGCTCTGATGTGGTTAACATCCTTGGCTCGTAGGCTCTTAATGCTTAATGTCTCAGTTCATTTTTTTGTATTCTTACTCATCTGCAGGTCATCCCTATAAGATTCTGGTTCTTTGAGCACTGTCCACCATTAGGTTACATATTAAATGTAGTATCAGGTTTCATGATAAGTTGCTGCATCCTGCTTCCTGCTAGGGAAGTTGTTCAGGTGATCTGAAGTTACTTAATGTCTTTGACAATACTGTCATTTTACTAGACTTATGTCTTTTAATAGTCAGGTTAGGTTCGTATTAGGCGTTTGCCTTACGGTGTCCAAGTTGGATATCATCCTGTCGTCTTATACTTCCATCTCAACGCTTCACACTTCTTGATTATGCCACCCTTTGATGATCAATAGTACTTGGGTGTTAATGAGTTAAACAAACAGTGTTAACTGTCATCATCAGTTGTTCGGCTCGACTATGCCCCTCTGTGGGGGTAGTCCTCTGAGCTTTCCTTTTCCAGGGTTGTACGACTTTAATCCTTAGTAGGTTATAGCTTACGTTTATTTCTTTTATCCTGTTTTCTGGGTTTTCCAACATCTTCATTGAAGAATGTTGTTATTGGTATCCTTAATGGTCACTCTGGGAGTCTTATCCCGTTTTCGTTGTAAGTTGATGCTTCAACAGTCTCAATAGTATCTTACAATACATCCCTTGTATATCATTGCTTATATAGTGTTTTTGCTCGCATTTCCGAGCGATCTCTTAGGTTTTCCCCTTGGAGTTCGGGATTGTGTTCTTATCGTACTGTCGGTTGTTGTTGTAGTGGGTTATACCGTTGCTAATATTTATATGGTTTAGTATTTCGTCTAAGCTCAGCTCCCTGCTGACTGATTGTCGGTTCATCTCATCATGGTCAGGCCGTCCGGCCCTTCCAAGGTCCTATTTTTCTGTTCTTATGGTTTACCATCCGGTATTAGTATATGCTACAACTGTAGCGTTCTCCTATTTCGCCTTGATGGCTTTTCGTGTGGCTTAACCGTGGTAGCACTTGCTATGGCAAGTGAGCCATACAGGATGGGTTATTGGTACAAGGTACATCGGTAGTGACACTTCCTTCTAATTTCCATGTAATTGGTAGTCCTCGGGACTCCTTCGATAATCTCTTATTTTGGATAGCCGTCCATCCGGCAGTTTCCTTGTTGTTTGGCAGTACTGTCATCTATTAGGGTGTTCCTCTTTCTGAGGGTACCCCTTAATATTTTCTTATGTCTTAATCCTCGCTCCTGTCTCCACACATTTTGTTGTGGTTATTAAGTAATGATTCTCCTTTGGGCACTACATCGTAGTCCTATTTTGGTATACAATTTGTATGAGTTTCTACCGTCGTCTGCATTATGTCGGCCAGGTCTTGTAACCTTCCCCATGGTATGGGGTTTGGAGTTCCCGTTTCTAACTGGACTTTCCAGTAATCTCAATCCTTATGTTTGGTATTATCCTACTGTTATGCTCCTTCGGACCACTGTCCGGTACTCATGTCGCTTCCCTTTTTCCTTTCTATTACACCCGCAGTGCTTCCCTTATCATTGGTATTGCGGGTTATTTCGACTGCGTAGCATGTCGACCCATGTTGCCGGTAATTACCGTTCCCTTATTGATAGAATTCCATAGGTAGCGCCTGTTTTTCTGTTGCGCTCCGTTAAAAATCTCCAAGTTCTCCGTAACTGTTGTAGAACAAGTTGTTTCTTGTATTGCTTACTGTTAACTAACTGCCAGATCGGGTTTCCCCGAGTAAGAGAAGGCTTTCTTCTCTCTGGCGTTTGTGCCACATATTTAGGGTTAGGGATGTGGAGGGCGGGTCTAGGTACTATGGATATCCGGTAGACACCGGGAAGTCCCGACTAACACACCTCTCACTCTACCTCTTAACCCTTAACTCATAACTCAAACTCAACCTCAGTATTCACCTAAGTTCGGTATTTCTTGTCTTCAGAGCGTAACTACGCTCTGATACCACTTTTTGTAACACCCCAACTCAATCCAAATGTGGTCTCGCAACTTAACAGCATAAATATACATGTCACAGCGGAATTCTTTACACTCCAGGACCTTGCCACGGTCTGACTACAGAATATACCGAACATTAGTACATAACAACCTTAATCAAATACATAATCTTCTTACAATCCTCTCACATCCTATACATCTTACTAACTCAATTGCCATACGAGTGTACATGCACAACTCGTAGGTCACACTTAACCCGTAACACTTGAACCCCTTCTTACTCTCGCGACGGCCGCCTCCTGATGTACCTGTGTAGTAAAAACAGCCCCCAAAGGGGGTCAGCACGAATGCTGGTACGATCCCCTCATGGCCCCCAAGCTAACGTGGCTACGATGACTAATTTTCGATAGCATGGAGGTTGATTATATGCACAACATAATAGTAAATGCTGTAAACAACAATCCAAATATGAACAATCAAAGTTCACACACAATGAACGACTTAAATGCGTTCCCTCAATTAGAGAGTTAATTGTGTAACTCCTTAAGTTATATTTCCTCTTAATCTTAGTCCATCCTTATCTCACCTCAATCTTAATCTTATCTTAATCTTAGAAACAACCCCTTTAATAAGGAGTGGATGTAGCTTATCTTAGCCTTAATAATACAAACCATCCTTTAAAAAGGAATGGTTGCAACTTATCTTAACCTTACCTTATGTATGTCAACCGTTCTCTCATTGAGAACAGGTTAGCCCTTAGTTCGTTGTTTATTTTTGTAGGGCTTGGTTAACCCTAGCCAGCAGCAGACACTTACCGGCAATAAACAACATTCTTAAATCGTTGGGGATGTAGGCTTGATCCCCCCACACCATCTTAAAGCCACCTACCTTGGACTGGATGTCCAATGTAGCCGAGCCGGCCAACCGACCCAAGGCTACTAGTCCGAGGACTAGTCCTTAATCGGAAGTCGAACCTGCTATAGATACTGACCTCCTTTCCTTAGCATGCATGACCGGAGATCGGTCCCGGGTTTCCTCACTCAAGTTCCAATTAGTAATCTTCAAGACCATGTTTGTTGGTTAACCTCTTTCGGTTTGTATCAACCCATATTAGGGAGCATTCCTTAGTCTCACTCAATTCCTTACTAAACGTTGGTTAGTAAGTTCTCACGATATGTTGTGTTAGTTTTCAAACATCACAACAATACAATAATCATAATATTCCGGTTGCATGCTTTATCTTGTTTAGTGAGCACACAAAACAAATAGCACACAAGCCGAGGGACACCTCGTTAGCAAGCAGGTCACAAGAGAACTGTACCGTTCACCATTGGTCGTTCGGTTGCTTACTCTCTTCTGGAGTCCAAATTCCAAGTCCTAAAACATTCATTCAGTTTTAGGTTGTTAATCACTTAACTCAATTCAACTTACTTATCTTACTACTTACTTAACTACTTAACTCTTAATGATTCCAACCTAACACCTCTTAAGTCTTACAACTTAATCTTACAAACTTAATCTTAAACTTTTAAGTTTATTCTTAGCTTAATCCCTTAGGTCTTTATACCTCTAATCATCATTGCCCCCTTAATGGGGTACCATTAATACCACTAAACTCTCTTAGGGTTTCTTTCTCTTTTTTTTTTGTCTTAAGGGTCGACCGACCCACCGACCGACCCAACCCCTGGGTCGGTCCATTACAGAAACTTTTCCGTCCTTTGAAACCCATCCGTCCGACCCAGAGCTAGACCGACCGACCCAAACCCTCTGGGTCGGTCCATTACAGAACCCATTTCCTTCGTTAAATTTCTCGCCCACGACCCAAAGCTAAGCCGACCGACCCAAACCCTCTGGGTCGGTCCAGTCCAGAGACATTCCGGCTGGCTCAACATGGTCCGACCGACCCAAAGCTGGGTGGGACCTTGGGTCGGTCCACTACAGATTTTTCTCTCAAATTGCTCTTTCAATTCCAAACTCTTCCACAAGTGTCCTAATAGGTCCAACACCATCTTGGCACATTAAACCCACCTTATAAACTCCACCAAACTCATTAAAACAACTTCCAAAGATCTTCTCAAACATTTACTCAATTCTTACAAGAAATTCCTAACACTTGTCAGTTAATTCCTTATATTTCTAACATGTAACCATACCAAAACTTCAACCAGCCCAAGTGTCCCTTCCTTAATAGTTTGGGCAACATAAACATTATTTTCCATCTTCAGCTCATTTACCAAAACTTCCTCAAATCACCTTGCATATCCATGCACCAATTCCTCTCTTTTCCATTTGTTGATCATCAACCTAAACTCATGAACTTACCTATACATTTCTTGTCATCCTCTTAGCACATTAACCTTGCTCTTCTTTACCTTGACCATGCAACACCCTCCGTAGACATTTCCACTTCTCTTATGCAACTTTCCCACCATTCTCACGATCATACCCTCTTATACGTTTATAGTCATTTTCCTTGACGTCTTACAACATCCTCCTACCTTTTTCACTTCCATCACCCAAGTCCACACATTACCATTCAACTAAACCTTAGTAGTCCACCACTAACATCACCACCTCTTACACAAACTTCTCGAACTCTCATTGTTCTTCTCTTAGTTCATACCTAAATCATCTCAAAGCATTACACATCATTTCCTCCAGATTTGCACAAGTCTTACAATGACTTTGGAAAACTCTAATTCCTCATCTCATAGCATACTCTAATTTCCTGATCTCTAGGTCATTCTAAACCTCAAGAACTCCTTAGTTAACTCATTTCCACTCAAATTCCTCATCGTGACTCCTAGTAAATCCTAGGTCACATTAATTCTCCACCATCACCTAAACACTTATTTTCTACTCAAATTTTGCCATAGCTCCTCTAGTATATTATCATGCCCAAACACATTATTTTTCCTCATTCAACCATCTCACACACATCAAGTTCTTCTCATCATATCTCACCACCCAAACCAACTCATTCACAACAAACTCAATATATTGCAATAATTCTTAAATTGCATAGCACTAAGGCTCTTAAATGACATGGCTCTTAGGCTCTTAAATGACTTAAACTTAAACACTGAATTTCCCACATATAAAAGCTTTCAACCTGCAAATACACCCATCAATCTCATAGTAATTATAATGCTCTTAAAATACATCTTAAACTTATATTACTAACTCATTCCCATTGGCTCCTTAGTCACAAGTTCACAAGCTTATTTAAGTTCTTTTTCTTAGGTTATATAACCCAATACACAATGTAAGCTCTAAGCCACATTGGTATCCACCTAAACTCATCCCTTAAAACTTAAACCACCATTAGGTAAGCATTTTACCTTGTTTTCTCAAGCTTATCTTAACTACCTCCTTAGACCTTCTTCTTGCATGAATCTCGGCCACCACTTAAATTCCCCTTGCCAATGTTCTAATCAATATTCAATGACTCATATGAGTACTAAACAATACACTAACCTCAAGGAATGAAAACCTAGGTTAGAAATGTGTTCTAAGGCATAAAAGTGGATGATTACCTTTGAAGTCTCAAGGTAGACTTTGGCATTGAATGAAATAGGACCTCCACTAGTCCTTGGTGAATAAATCAAGCTAGAACAAGGCATAAAAACATAGCCCCATGAGAAGATATTTTCGGCCATATAAGGAAGATGATGGAAACTTGGTTTTTCTTACATTTTCTTTTCCTTAAGAGAATGGAGAAGCTAATGAGCTCTTCAAACTTGATTTTCCTCCATCAATGGAGTTTCCTCTTGGCACAAAAATGGAGCTTTGAAAGATTTGAAAAGATAGAAAGATAGGTCTTGGCCTAACTAAGAGAAATATGTGTTTAGTTTTTGATTTGGAGCTAAAATGAGTAAGTTGTTGCCAAAGAAAGGTGGTGGTGCCATGGGTGCTGCTTGGAGATGGTTTAGAACAGAGAGAAGAGGAAGAAAATCGTGGAAGAAGAAGAGAAACGAAGAAGAGAGGAGAGAGGTAGGTTAATATAAGGTATTTTACTTTAATAAAGCAAATAGTACTCCTTTTACTTATCTCTCTTTTCTTCCTTATTTGATAAAGTCTATGGTGACTCACCCTTAGAAAACCAGCCCCCTCATTATAAACAAGATATTTATGGTCTTGTTTGACCAACTAATTGACTTAAGTTGATTAAAACTTAAACTAGTCACTATTTGGCACTATTCACTAATCAATGCACATATTTCTGAAATTTTTGATTTCCCATTGATTTAGGCTTCCTAATGTGATACTAATTAGTACACATGTTGATTAAAGAGTAATGATGGATATCTAGCCACTCAAAACTCAATTCTAAGACAATTTCTCAAAAATGTGCTTTAAGACTTCTTAAAGCACATTTTGTGTTTTAACTTGTTTCAAGCTTGGTTTTCTTTGCTAATTGATTTAAAATGACCATTAGAATATTACTAAGGTCTTATCATGATTTGGGTACTCACCCAAGTCTCTCCAAGCTTAGAGCACATTTTTGCCCTAGTTGCCCTTAAGGCACTTTCTTGTGTTTTCCTTGGTTTAAATTGTCTACCAATCTTTCTAAGGCATATTTTAGCCTTACTACATCATAAATTGATGTTTACTTAGCATACCTAGGTTTGGGGTATTTCAAACCGAAAGTATGAGTAAGTGGAATGTATGGGTAACTCTTAAAACCTAAGATTAACCGAACTAAAGTAATGTTCCCAAGTCATTAGAAACATCGAGAGTGATGCTTCTAGACTAATATACATAATATTATTAAAACTCGAGAGAGGAGTGTATGGGAATGAGAGTAGTCCGAGAGTAGTCGGACCTAAGTAAAAGAGATAGGAACTAGAGAGAGTTTCGTGAGCTAGTTGAACCTTCCCACCATGCTAGACCCGGAGTAGGGTAGAAACCGGGGAAGTAAGACTATGCTAGAGAGCCATGAGTTTTGGCCTAAGTATGTATTAAGAGTAACAAGCGTGACGTAGAGACCTGTAGCGTCTCGAGAATCTACAAGAGCTTGAGTATAAATAACCCAAGAGTGTGGGTGAGATAATGAGTATAAATAACCCAAGAGTGTGGGTAAGATAATGAGTATAAATAACCCAAGAGTATGGGTGAGATAATGAGAATAAGTAACCCGAGAGTGTGGGTGAGTATAGTACGAGTAGCCGAAGAGAATGGGTGTGTATATGAATAAGTAACCCGAGAGAGCGGGTGAGGTATTGAATAAGTAAGCAAGGCATAGTGAGGTATAACCCTCAAGGCCTAAGAGTAACCAGATACAACTAACAACCTTGTTATGTTAGTTAGGAATTGTGTTCCATGATTGGATGTAGATTCCTTGAGCATTACATGTACTTATTGTATTGCTATGATGCATGTTGTTTGACTAAAATGAACTCCATGTATATCCGACTAAGTGGTCGGCGTACCCCGGTTAGCGCTCGGGGTATGCGAATTTCATATGCAGCGTTAAGCTGAGCCCCTAGGGGCGATGTTTTTATTTTATAGGTACACCGAAGATGTTACCGTTCGAGAGTAGGACGGGGTCGGTGGGTTGCATGGGTAGTAGTTTTAATTACTTATGTATTGAAGGAGGTGTAAGACCAAATGTGTTGTCGGCATCCATTTATTGTAGACTCGGTATAGTAGAGAAATGATTTGAGTATTGTATTTTATTGTGTACTCGGTTGTTCCAGTTCATCAGACCGTTACGGTATACAAGGAAGGCCTGGTTAGCCATATGGGTGGCTAACGGCGTTGTTTCACCCCTCGTTGTAATTAGAGTTCTGCTGCGTGAGTAAGAGTAATTGGTGACAATTTAAGAGGTAATGACGAGCTTAACGGTTGGGGTGTTACAAAAATGGTATCAGAGCGAGTATCGCTCTGATGACTGGAAATACCGAGCTTAGGAGATACCGAGTTAGGAACTAGAGACTTAGGGCTATGGGTTGAGTGGTAGCGTGAGAGATGCGCTAGTTAGGAACTTCCAGTATGATCTGGATACCTACAAAACCAGACCCGCCCTCCACAAACCCCGTATTTAAAAGCTTGGGAAGGAACGCCAGAGAGACGGGGAATCCGATCTGGCACTTAATTATTATTTCGATATGAACCAGAATCTGTCAAGTGGTAGATCCCGAGAACCGGAGACCCCGGAGACGGATCCCACTGGAACGACAATAACCGCACACAATGGCGGGAGATCGAGAAATCCTAATCCAAGGAGACCGAAATCTGCGGCAGCATGGGGCGACATGCTTAGCAGTCGCGAGAACCCAGCTGGTCGAGCAGCAGTAAGAAGGATGCACCAATCGTGCGACAAGACGGACTCATAAGAACTAACGAGAACCGGGACACATGTCTACGGACCGCCATAGTTAAATAATACCACCAACGGTATACCCATTTACTAAGAACCTAGTCAAAGGTAGATGCACCCACCCTGCCACACCCAAAGAGATTGCAATACTTAACTGATACAGCTTAGACAGCTACGAGCATAACTACGGGATATACCCGAATAGGACTACAGAAGTAGTACCTAAATAAGTTAAACCTCGGTAACCACAGTAAAGACGGGAACGAGCAACGAGGTAAAGCATAGAATTAAAGTAATTAAGGAACTCCGAGAGTGGAGGAGCACCTAAATGAATGACAGTCATGTCAAGAGGAATGAGAAGCAGCTCCAAGGAGCAGTTATCCAACTAAGGGATCAAGGAAGAGCCAATGAGGCTACCAAATACAATGTGAACAATACCGTGACCGGTACGAGTTAACCCAAAAAACCGCCAGTACCGCGCACTTGCCACGGCAAGTGCAGTAATAGCGGGACTAATAAGAAGAGCTTTGACAAGCGACCAGTACTTAGTAAGTACCAAAATGGCGAGAAGCCAATATGGCAAGACAACCATAAGAACTATGAAACAAAACCTTGAAAAGGCCTAAGGGCCTGATCACTGTATGAAGAACATACCAGTCAGCGAGAAGCTGGACTCGGTAAGAAGCAACCGGCATTGAAATGCCATGAAGATTTTCTTTCAAACTCAACTTTTCTCTCAAACGCAAAATTTTCCAAAAACCCCCAAATTTTTAAAACCAAACCAGAAACCACGGTAAATTATCATTGAATGATATAAGAGGAGTTGGCAGCAGAATACTTCATCTAGGCATGTGACCGACACTACAAGTGTACACAAAGACATGGGACGACCGCACTCCGAAGGAGCTTGCGGGCCTGACAGACCAATTATGAGTTAGTCGGGTAAGTGGCAACGTATCAATAAGATACTCCATGTATGTATACAAGTAGAGTACGGAACACGGGAAGTAGCCCACTCCATACTACGGACGAAAGAGCCAATTCAAACCAAGATAGTTGGACACCTCGAATGATCGAAGAACACAAGGAAGCTTACCAAGATAAGGGAGTCTAGAAACCAGTAAGGTGACGGACCTAAGGACATAGCGTGGATAAGTGTGAGAAGCACAGAGTATTAAGTATAGACATGGGATATGTCTCAGGAATCAAGGAGGAAATACATAATGACTGGAATGAATACCAGTGTAAGCAATATGGCGAAAGCCTAAAAAGAACATATTAATGTTCGATAACGGGATAGAGTTCCCACAGTATACTTCACTGAAGAGAATGACAACCTGACCAAGAAGGTAAAGGAAAAGTACCAAGGATCTACCCAATAATGGGAGACATTACAACCCTAAACGGGATAGTCAAGTATATAACCGCAAGGCGGAGTAAGGAACTGAATATACCCATGAATTTAGGCCAGATGAGATGACAAAACTCAGTAACACCCAGGAGCAATCCGAGAAGGGTGCCGGAGTCAACAGTAGTTGAACAAAACATCGTGTTGAGAACACAAGTGTTAAAGAGAACACTCGGGTAGAACCCGAAGGGATCCCACGTAACACGGGGTACCCTAGATTGCCAGAAGGCATGAATTAATATCAAGAAACTTAGAGGGACTTCCATGTACGGAAGTGTGATGAGACAACCATATCAAAAACCCAGTAATACCTCCAAACCATTTAATGGTATACGGAGAAGCAGAAACCTATATAAACAGCCCGCATGGAGCATGACTCGAGGCAAGGTGGCTTGTAACCCGATAGAACCAACTACAATTCGTAGATTCAAACGTTGCAAAACATATGCATAAAGGCATAAGAGTTATTGTGGAGCACGAACCACTACCTTAGAGTGGGGACACCACTTGTTATTGTGGAGCCTATGGAGCGGTAATTGCGTGAATCTTCCAGAGAAAGGCTACCACCTAAGTATGTAATGTGAAACCGCTAGAGCGGTGTAATGATACTTGAGCAGGTGATTATTGCCAAGGAATAATTTGAACAGAGATAGTATGTAGAAAGGCTTTGATAGCAGTGGAAAGAAACCGAGAGAGTAATCGGTTGAGTAGTAAACACAGTATGTGTGCAATATGAATTGCAGAATAAACGATGCGCCATAAACGTAGAGAGTTAAAGAAGTATATTTTATTGAGCCAAGTGAATGGCAAGCCATAGTATAAATGGCGGGAGTACATGAGCGGAAGCTAAAGTAGTAGCGGATGCCATATAAGCGAATGTTGTAATGAGTAGAGCATGATACGCAGTAACAGATAATGATACGAAGCTGATGAGAAAATGTGGTAAAGGAGACATGATCATTCCTATCTCATGAGAGATTACTGTCAAGGGTTTACGCTTCTACACTCTGTATGACTGAGTGTTTTGGTATTGCACTTGTGCGGTAATGATCGAGTGGGAGAGCCAGGAATTGAGAAATGTCAACGAAGCCTGTTGAGTTTGAATCTAGAGAAATAACCGTGCGGCCTTTGGCCAAAGATGCACGAAGAATGTGGGCTGTAACCCACAGGTCCCAGGACCGATGAATGGTTAATGCAGAGTAGTATGAGGGGGAATTCTTGTACAGAAACAAGTAAACAAACGTAATTCAGAAGCAACTGTTAATCGAGGAAGCACTACATATTAAGTAGTAGCTTGACCTCAACCGACAACAAGTCGGGAAAAGTAAGTGAATAATCACAAAGGTATACAGTGTTATACGAAATAGATTTCCAGAGAATTGGAGAGAAAATCTATAACTCATCGAATTCGCATACGGTAAGAGATACCTAGCGACGATTGAAAACCTTTATTTCCAAGACACAAAGGGATAAAAGGGAGTGGATTAAATACATTGAGAATACCAACGGGCGAATTAAGCTCTAGTTATCAGGTCACACAGCAGAAGCTCGTGGACCGTAATTCAAAGGTTAAGTATACCTAGCGATTGTGAGTAATTGGCTAATCCTAAACGCCTGAAGCCTTAGAGCTAGAGCCGAACCTGGTTATGAGTTAATTAACCGCATTGAAGTTAAAACACTTCATGATACTTGAATTAATGTACCAATGTTTAGTAATAACATATGGTTAGTTACGCGGGCGTAACCCCTTTTAAGGGGGGTTGGGCGAGAAACCGCTTAGAGTATATTTTACGTCTAGTGCGTAAACTACTATGTGCATAGCACAAAAGAAATTGTTTTGATGATTGGAACTTATGTTCCATAAACATATGTACCCATTCATTGTGCGATTATGATTAATGTGCATGAGAGATGCAAGTAACGAGTATATAATATTTATGAAAAGAGGAGTAGAGAGACTCCTGGGGAATGAGAATCCTAATAGTATATGTCTAGTGAGATTAGACATGAGTTATGATGAGTATGAATCGGTATGAAACCGATGTGTAACCTTGTAGGGAGTGAGTTCCCTAGGTGATTTTATTTGAGAATGATTGATGGAGCGAGTTCCATCCTTTGGAGTTGTATGTTGTATGTTTTAAATTGAGTAACAATTTGAGGAAAAGAGGCCATAAGTATGGAATACCTAGGTAAAGTAGTGAAGCAATGAGAATGACAAATGACCTAAGTACTAGGAACTAGAGATTAATTGAAATGAATTGTTTCATGAATATGACTAGAAAGAGTAAAAGATAGAAAACGAAAATGTTTGACTATCTGCTTGTTTGAAACTGGCGTGGGAGGTGGAACTTGATCTGCTAGCGATCAAGGGAAACCGAACACAAATTGGAGTGGAAGGATAGTTCAACACTGATGCTGATCACATCAGGGTTGGATGATTCTCGAAGCTCCCTATAAGTGGTCACAAGTAATCACGCTAAGAAAAGATGCAGCTACCATAAATTTGATTTGGAGTTGTGTGATGTTTTAAAAACAATTTCCAAACAAAATTTGAAAAGGAATTTCTTCAAGTATGAAGATGGAAATGAAAACTGGTTTTTAAACTGCTATCACCCCCGATGGCTACGGCCTTAAGTCTTGATGATCGGTAGAACGGTGGGCGTGTATTAGTTTTGAAACCATTGCACCGTACGTGCGGCGGTCCTAAGTGACCGGTTGGGGCGGTGACAGTGTGTGATTTTTCCAAAGGCAGCGGGACGGGGAGAGTACCCTGAGACGATTCCATGTTGAGTGAGTCTACCAGAGTGCCTGAGGATAAGTATATGTGTAACGTTTTGATCAGAACCGAAGGGACCGTGGGCCAGAGAGAGTAAGTGCCCATTTGTCATGAAACGGCCGTGGACCAGAGAGCGTAAGAGTCCAACGTGACCGGTACCTGAGGGATCAGTATTGTATTACTCGATATAGATTCGTGGATTGTAGTGCCTTGTTGTCTTCGGACCGATTCCATGGAGAGAGTATAAGAGTATTTGTGATTGCTATACATGCTGTGATATATGTGTGGTATGTGTAGTGTAAAATGAGACTGACTTGAGGAGTCTGTAAGGTTATACATGTATTATAACCTTGGCATAGCGTACCAATGAGAGTAACGATATAAGATTCACCAACTTCAGGACAAAGTTCCTAAGGGGGGTAGATTTTAATACCCCAGATCTAAAAATGGTGATTAAATTACTCTAATATGATTATTAGAGGCCTAATGGTGCCTAGAAAGTATTGGTAAAGAGAATGAAACCAAAAGAAAAGAGAAAATGCGCAAAACGCTAAAACACACATTAAATGAATAAAGGAGAAATATGATCTTGTTAGGGTCCGAGATGGACTCCTAAGGCTTATTTATGCCTAATTAATATGTGGGAATAATTCCCGAAGAAAACGAATCTAAATAATGGATTAAAAATGCTAATGGAGTTTTATAGCACGCTTTTCGAGAAAACCCGAAAACGTAACTTTAAGTGGTCAAACGGACCCGTAAAAATTATAGTTGATTAAATAACTATAATTAAGTATTAATGGAAGTTTAATAACCATTAAAAATGAAGAAACGAGAAAAATCCGAAAAACGGGCCCGGTTAGTGAATAGTGCTAAACCGGGTAAATTATCGAGCGTTTCCTGTAAAAAAATGAAAACACTACCAGTTAATATTTTGTGTGGGGCCGATTTTAATTAGTACACACACATTTAATTAGCTTGTTAGCTTATTAAGTCACGAGGAGACAAATAAATAAAGTAAAAGGGAATAGTGAAAAGGGGCTTTAAAACCTCTCACCTCCTTTATTTCTTCATTTCACGATTTGCCCCAGCTCTCTGTAAACTCCTTCTTCCTCCTCTGTACGTGAGGCATTCCAAACAGCTCACCACCTCCAACTTCTCCTTCCATTTCCTTGTTCGATTCTCCACCAAATCACACAAAAATTATACCGTTAGATTCGTATCGGCGAGGGCTACGTTTTCCACCCCTCAAAACCTTGATTTCTCCACCTTCACTTCCATGGTTGTTGGAGCTTTCGAAGCTTGGGGAGCTGATTTTGACTCTCCTTCACCACCTAGATGCCTTAAGGCAATAATAAGTAAGAGCTTAGACCATTTCGAGCTAGTTTTGCAAATTTGGAGAATTTTTCCCCACGTTGAAAATTCTCTTCCGTTTCAGCCGGTTGCACCTTGCCTTTGTGGAGTTTTGGAAATGCCCCACTTGATTTGCCAAGCTCATCCTTTTGGATTTTCCAAGGTAATGCCTTCTTAAAACCTTAAGAACCCTCCTTAAAATTCTAGGGTTTTGATATTAAGGATAGTATTTGAATTAGTGTGTGGTTCTTGGACTGGCTAGCGTGAGTTGTTGGCTGATTGAGAAACAAGAATCAAGAGGGAAAGAGAAAGAAGAGAAAAGAAGGGAAGGAAGGAAGAGAAACCGAAACTAGCAAGGTAATTGAGCCTACCTTGAGTTGAATTGTTGTCTTGGGGAAATAGATTTTTAAGGTGAATTGAATGTAAATGTGAGTGTAGTCATGAAACTACAAGGTTGAACAAGTAATGAGATTGTTTAATGTGGTTTAAATGTGGGAAATAAACCTTGAGAGCAAACTGTTACATATGTATGTACAAGGTGGGAAAAACAATGTGCTGTAGGAAAGTTTAATGCTTATATAACAGGGATGAAAAACAGATTTTTGTGAGCTGATTAGTGTGTGTAGAATGCCTAGGAATGTAGACAAACTCTGTCAAAATTTTCCTAGGAATGTATGGACTTGAGTGTATTAAGGCGTGGAGATAGGATGACAAGAAAGAAAGGATTGAAAACTTCAACAGAAGCAAGAACTTGCAACTGTAACAGGAAAAAATTACTGTGAAATGAGTTATTTGACAGATGAATATATAGAATGGTTTAGGTTAGTTTTGAATGCCTAAACAATGTCAAAACATGTTATAATATATGTGGGAATATTAGGGAAGAGATTTGTGGTAGTTTAGAGTTGAAACAAGTTGAAAAACTTACATAAATTGCAAAACTGCAACTGGTCCGGGTTTGCAAACCAGGACACAAATCCGGACCAGCATCAAAACACGGCAGAAAGGCTTATCAAAGGAGTGGTCCGGGTTTGCAAACCAGGACCTAAACCCGGACCACCCCTAAATCATACCCGAGAGTTCTGTAACCATGTGGTCAGGGTTTGCAAACTAGGACACAAACCCGGACCAGTCCCAAATCTTACCCGAGAGTTTTTCCAAGTGGGGGTCCGGGTTTGCAAACTCGGATAGTAACCCGGACCACCCCAAAAATTGTACAGAAACTATTTTAAAGCTTAATTAAGGATGGGTAATGTTGGGAAATGACAGTATAAGGTATTTATGACCTGATTAATGATGTTTAAAGGTCATAAAGAGTGTAAACAAATTTGATAAGTGAATGAGAAAGTTGTGAGTTTAAGAATACATGAGTAATAGTTTTATCAGTGGAACAAGTGTGAACCGAGGAACGAGTGGTGACACGGTAAAGTATATCCATGGTGAAAGGTATAATTTTCTCATACTCCGCGTGCTAACCGAGTTACGTTGATTTGTGTGTTTGTGTGCCGGCTTAATCAAGATTAAAGCATGAAAATAATCCCTTGTTTGATTATGTATGTCTTGATGTATGTTGAATGAGCTAACATACTTGTATGCCGGTGTGGTCTAACATAGAGTAAAGACCGACTCCTAGTGAGTAACGTTTGGCTAGAGAGCCATAGATCGGATCGATGCTTATGATAACGAAAATGGGCAAACACACAAACTATCCGTTAAAGTATAACGAAAACGCAAACATATGAACTCCCTAGAATATAAGGAGATGTGCGGGTTGAGTAATTACCCGATAACGGTTAGTAAACCATAATGACACAATCCACGAAACAAATGAGAGTGGAAAGATAAGTGAACCTCCCTCAAGAGGATTAGATAGTTCGAAGATGTGAACTAGTAAAGAAGGTAAAAGACCTAAGGGATTAGTAGCTCCCTTGAGACACGGTCAACTTCCTATATGAGGATTTTACCAATTTAAGAAATTAACCGAAAGTATGAGTAAGTGGAATGTATGGGTAACTCTTAAAACCTAAGATTAACCGAACTAAAGTAATGTTCCCAAGTCATTAGAAACATCGAGAGTGATGCTTCTAGACTAATATACATAATATTATTAAAACTCCGAGAGAGGAGTGTATGGGAATGAGAGTAGTCCGAGAGTAGTCGGACCTAAGTAAAAAGAGATAGGAACTAAGAGAGAGTTCCGTGAGCTAGTTGAACCTTCCCACCATGCTAGACCCGGAGTAGGGTCGAAACCGGGGAAGTAAGACTATGCTAGAGAGCCATGAGTTTTGGCCTAAGTATGTATTAAGAGTAACAAGTCTGACGTAGGAGACCTGTAGCGTCTCGAGAATCTACAAGAGCTTGAGTATAAATAACCCAAGAGTGTGGGTGAGATAATGAGTATAAATAACCCAAGAGTGTGGGTGAGATAATGAGTATAAATAACCCAAGAGTATGGGTGAGATAATGAGAATAAGTAACCCGAGAGTGTGGGTGAGTATAGTACGAGTAGCCCAAGAGAATGGGTGTGTATATGAATAAGTAACCCGAGAGAGCGGGTGAGGTATTGAATAAGTAAACAAGGCATAGTGAGGTATAACCCTCAAGGCCTAGGAGTAACCAGATACAACTAACAACCTTGTTATGTTAGTTAGGAACTGTGTTCCATGATTGGATGTAGATTCCTTGAGCATTACATGTACTTATTGTATTGCTATGATGCATGTTGTTTGACTAAAATGAACTCCATGTATATCCGACTAAGTGGTCGGCGTACCCCGGTTAGCGCTCGGGGTATGCGAATTTCATATGCAGCGTTAAGCTGAGCCCCTAGGGGCGATGTTTTTTTTTATAGGTACACCGAAGATGTTACCGTTCGAGAGTAGGACGGGGTCGTGGGTTGCATGGGTAGTAGTTTTAATTACTTATGTATTTAAGGAGGTGTAAGACCGAATATGTTGTCGGCATCCATTTATTGTAGACTCGGTATAGTAGAGAAATGATTTGAGTATTGTATTTGTATTGTGTACTCGGTTGTTCCAGTTCATCAGACCGTTACGGTATGCAAGGAAGGCCTGGTTAGCCATATGGGTGGCTAACGGCGTTGTTTCACCCCTCGTTGTAATTAGGGTTCCGTTGTGTGAGTAAGAGTAATTGGTGACAATTTAAGAGGTAATGACGAGCTTAACGGTTGGGGTGTTTCAGATGGCGCCAAGGAGATGGAAGAACTCCTCCTATTTGGAAGACCGACGTAGTTGCTATAACTACCGTGACATCAAGACAGACAGAAGAGCTGTAATACAATGAATCATTAAGGACCGGGGGTCCTGATAATTACGTACTACCTAGAAGCGTACTAATACGCAGTAGAGAATATACATCAAACCTTACTTTGAAGAAGGATAGGAATCCATAGGACAATCGGGTCGGTTTGTAATTAGACACTGAAACCCTATGGTGTTAACCCGAGGAAAGCACGCACGAGTGCACCTAAGGATCAAAATATAGAAACGAGTCTAAGACGACTACCAAAAAAGTGTATAACATGCGAAACCAATGACCTCTTAGAAATATCTCCCAGAAAAGGATAGCTTCAAACCAATACAACCAAGAAGGTTCAGAGGAACCTGACCTACCATTGCAATAACCGTATGAGCTTACGAGCTAAACTCCTAAAATTACTACAATACAATAGTCGAGAAGAGGAATGTCGTACCAAGGACAACTAGAGTTCTCCATCTGCTGGACCTGAAGCACCACGAGGTAGCTACGCGGAGTAGACCCCAGCTAATAAGAGCACTTAGAAGGGGGAAGGAGTCTCCAGGGGCAAAAAACCCCAAATTTTGTGGTAAGCTTAGGCGCTGGTACTAGTACGCAGCGCGATCTAGGTAACCGCACACCTTTAACATAATAATCGACTGCATGAGAGTATGCATCAAGAACCTCCTTCTACCACGAAGAAGTAAAACCGTACTAAAAAAGAGTCCAATTCAGAGAACCCAGAATTAGAAAGACCCTTGAAAACTTATCATACCATAACGGACCGATATAAATCAAATACTACACTTTTCAAGGCAAATTAACCATCTAAACCATACTTGAACGACTGAAGTGTCGACGAGACCAAGAATTATAAAACCAATAACTCAACCGACATGGCGCACTTGCTACAACAACGCTATGAAGAGCATTACATTAACGATTTCGCCTACCTCACGCACTTTCTACAACAAGTGCTACAAGTACAACTACAATTACAACTATAAATGCAACTATAATTGCAACAGTAACTACCACTGTAACGACGACTACAACTGTAGTCTAAAGGCCATGCAGACCGTAGGTTCAACACCATGGCCACCTGTAACCATTAAATATTTGTACGACCTTCGTACAAACACCATAAATACAGTTTGTCACAAACTAGGGTCATACAACCCTAAAAACATAAGGCCTACAAACCTCAGAAGGACCCGATGAGTCTAACTTCGGCAACTAAAGGGCATACCAACCTTGTAACGAACTACACCAATTAAACATTAATGAACAATTAACATCGGCTCATCAGCCAAACACCATAACGTATTGATAAATTGTTTAATGATTTGAAATTGACGTGGGAGGTGGAACTTGATCCGGTACATATCAAGGGAAGCTGAACACAAATTGTGGTGGAAGGATAGTTTAACACTGATACTGATCACATCAGGGTCGGATGATTCATGAAACTCTCCACAAGTAGCCACAAATTAATCACATAGGAATAGACAAGGAACCAAAGTATACCAGCTGCAAACAGCTAAAACACATCTAATGTAAGCATAAGGTACCCAATATGAATATTTGTGAATAACAGCTCAACCCAGAACGCATATAGGGAATTATGGTGGAAAAATGACCGTGTAACAATTAGAGCCAACACTATGCCCATAACGGCACACGCCAATACACAATAAATACTTAGAAAAAGGGGAAAAACCTGTTAATCCTCAATAGGATCTGTAACGCCCCGGTTTACCACCACCATTTACTTAGCCTCTTTTTTTTTATTCTTTAGAGACATGTTATAACTGAAATAACAACTTATATTATACATGCGTCAGTCTTCTTTTTACAAAAGGTCCCCTAATACTACCACCGGGGGTTACCGCCACACCTACTAACCACTAGTAAGTGTAAGGCTATTACCACCACCACCTTAACATTAGCTATCTTACATTGTTGTTACTATCAAAAGAGTGACACAACCAACCCGTCACTTTACACCTTAGTACCAAAAGACCCCTTCCAGCCAACTACTATGTTAGCTCCTACTCCTATTTACACCAAAAGTAAAGGGGTATCAAAAGGCTATTACATCGCTAGCATCTAACTAGGGACCACTTGCATATACTCGTATATAGTGGAAACATCATGTGTGATAGACTGGCTGCTACCATTCTCCGGGTGCCTAAATCCTTGAATCTTCTTGTTCCATTCCTCATACACTATCTCGGTGACCCCAGGCTGTATACTCCTACGATAGGTGACAAACATGAAAATATAGAAAGTATCGGTGGACTCGTCCTCAGTGCAGAGAAGGTGTCCATCCCAGTTACCCTGAATTCACAGAATACATATACACAGGAACACACAAACAAATAAAATCAGTAAAAACTGAGTAACACTACCACACCCCGTAAAAACTTATTTTCTCTTTAAAAACCTTTGTTTCCAGCAAATATTAACAAATATAACAAATCAGAATAGATCACACACCATTTACCTGTACCAAGAATTATCAAGAGATAATCAATATCAATTACAAGATATTTCCAAATGAAGTCCACCACCACCACCCACCCTATGTCCTTAAGTGTGCACACCCCCCTATTGAAAACTTCTGCCCAATAGGAGTAGATCATAGTGGCAGCTCCAATTTCATTAGTAGGAGCTTATATTGTTGCCGGAACGTCGGCTTGGCCTTAAAGGCTCTCACAAGAGGCATAGCCTTAGAATAACCATGATATCAACATCACACAATACTTTCCACCACCACCACAAGAGGTTATCCTTTAACACATTTGCAAACCATGAGTAAGATATCATAACCAAGCTTTACACAAGTAGTAATTCACACATCAAGCTCACCACTTGTAAAATAACCTTAATAACATCATAACAATACCATTCAAGCTCCAATAAATCAGAGAATCAAACAATTTCAAGAAACCGCCTTAGAAAGCTTAAATTCTTATTTTTGACCAAAATCACTATTCACCAACTTAAACAACTTCCCAAAAGATTATCGGCCTACAAATTTAACCATGATCCAATAAAACAACACAAGTATCTCCTCAAAATTTCAGCTCAAGATCTATTCGGAAACCCATTCAAACATTCGGAAAGGCTTAAAGCACATTTTCTCATTTTTAGCTTCTTTACCTTGTCTAACCGACTTAAATTTCTCCATTCGACTTGTTTTTTCAACCATAACCATATATTCACTATTCAAGACTAACCTCAAACTTTTAGCGCAAACCCATGTCGGAAACCCATCCAAACAATTCCTAAAGCTTAAAGCTAATTTTTCTTCATTTTCAAAGTTCGTTAGTGTTTTCCTACTTCCCAACCTGATTTCGACTTGATTTTCTAGGATAATCACTAAATATTCATCCCTAGTTTACTGTAAAAATGTTAAGAAAATAGGAGATAGGATTCGTAGGTAACCAAATAGAATGACTTAAGAAGGAAAATAAGCTTAAAGGGTGAAAGTGATGTGCATAGATGTTACCTGTCCTCTCCTAGCCATTTTGGAGCTTTTCTACCTTGATTATAAGTTGCTTGAGCTCAAAATATCCACCAACCAAGTCACCCACCTTGGAGTTTGGCTTCCACTCCTTAAACTTGCCTTTTTCCTTGATTTTAGCTTAATTACTACCTTAGATTTGTGTTTCCAATGGAGGAGTGTTGTTGCCTAAGCTCCAATGGTGTTTTCTAGCTTAGGAGAAGCAAGGTAGATGAAGAAGAATGGCCACCTTGCTCACCTACCATGGCCGACCTCCACCCCCCCTTTTATACTAAAATTTTCATCCTTATCTTACTATTTGTAATTATTACTTCTAGAATTGTCCATAGCCATAGATTTGTGTTAGGTGACAAAAACCAATCCTAACCACTCATGCCAAACCGACATTGAATGGATAAGGAGGGGGCAACTTGCCTTGATCATTATTGCAAATAGTAAGGAGGTGTGAATAGTAAGGAGGTGTGAATAGTAACCGAGATATTTTTCTCCTCCTTCCATGATATTTTGGCCACCATCTTAGGCCATGTTTGGCTTGAACTTTTTATGGGAATTAAGACTATATGTAGGTGTGTTAATACTATTGTGGGTTATCAAGTTTCAGGAATTTCCTCGGGTCACTTCTGAGCTCTCCCGAAGCCTCGTTTGCCCAGAACCACTAAATACTGAAAAATGTAACTAGATTGTCTTATATTAAAAGAAGAAAGATATGATTGTTTCTTTCCTCAAAACACTCTCAAAAGTATCTAACACACTTCCTAAGGTTGATACCCACTCTCAGTTCCTGAGGAATTTAGTAATTTTCGGGAATTTCAGAAATCTTGTGAAACTAAGGTTTACTGGGTGATACTCCGGGAACTAAGGTTCCTAATGTTCACCAAGCACCTCCAACTAATTATAACCTTCTCCATCTTTAGAAATTAGGGTTTCCTAAGGTTTACAGTTAAGCAAGGCCCTAATCACAGTTTAGAAATTTGGGGGTATTACATCCTCCCCCCGTTAAACAAAGCTTCGTCCTCGAAGCTCAATTCATCACACCCAACAATACAGTCACATACTCCAAGAAATTAAAACAATATTCCACACAATAATTCCCAGGTAACTTTATCAACCACAGATGATTCAGCAACATCACACAAAACCTCAGACACCCAATCCCATGCATCCCACAACATAAACCATTCACAAATTCAACGATACCACATATATCAAATCGTTAAAAGGACAACTCCTAAAATAACATTCAAGTTTTATCAACCATTTCTCGCACCAACAAACATAGACATTCACACACCAACAAACATTCACAGATACTAATAGACATTCACCACTTACCATACGACTCACCCCCCCTAAAAAGAAAGTTTCTCCTGAAACTTAATAATTAACCTTAACCATGATAACTTCCTGAATCCTATGAAGATTCATTAGTATCTTCACTGCCTTTCTTCTGGTTATGGGTCCACAATGTTTCCGCTGCGCTACTCTGATAAGCGTTTCCACCACTCTTACCTCCATTATCCTTCCCGTACCTACACTCGAAGGCTCTATGTCCTAACCTTCCACAATTAAAACACTTCACCAACCTTCCTTCACAATCTTCACCTGGATGGTTCTTTTCACATATCTTGCAATAAAAGTATCTAGTTCCTTTATCATTGAATCGCCGTCCCGAGTTATTGGGTCCGGCTCCCCCACTTGGTTCAACTTCTATTTTAGCCCTCTTATCAAAACTCTCAGCCTTACGTGACTCCATTCTCTTTTTCCGCCCCGTTTGTACTTTCTTCCTCCTCTGTTGTACCCTATAAAGATTAGCAGCTTTATCGTACGCCTCTTGTAAAGTACTTATAGGTATCACACTCAGTGCTTTTGTAAATCCCAATTTAACCCTTCCAAGAAACGTTGAACCTTAGCAGTCTCATCAGGTACCACATGCGGAGCAAATCTAGCAAGCTCCACAAACTTTGTGAAATACCCCAAACCCAAGTATGCTAAGTAAACATCAAATTATGATGTAGTAAGGCTAGAATATGCCTTAGAAAGATTGGTAGACAATTAAACCAAGGAAAACACAAAAAGTGTCTTAAGGGCAATTAGGGCAAAAATGTGCTCTAAGCTTGGAGAGACTTGGGTGAGTAGCCAAATATCATGACAAGACCTTAGTAATATTCTAATGGTCATTTTAAACCAATTACCAAAGAAAACCAAGCTTGAAAACAAGTTAAAACACAAAATGTGCTTTAAGAAGTCTTAAAGCACATTTTTGAGAAATTGTCTTAGAATTGAGTTTTGAGTGGCTAGATGTCCATCATTACTCTTTAATCAACATGTGTACTAATTAGTATCACATTAGGAAGTCTAAATCAATGGGAAATCAAAAAGTTCAGAAATATGTGCACTAATTAGTGAATAGTGCAAATAGTAACTAGTTTAAGTTTTAATCAATATAAGCTAATTAGTTGGTCAACAAAGACCATGACTAGCCTTATTTATGATGGGGGCCAGTTTCTAAGGGATGAGTCATTAAAGACTTCATCAAATTAAGAAAGAAAAAGGGAAGGAAAGTAAAAGCAAAGACTATTCACCTTTTTATAACAAATATCTTCACTTAAGTTACCTTTCTTCCTCTCTCTCTTCATTTCTCCTTCCTTCCATGATTCTCTTTCTCCTCTCCTGCTCCAAACCGAGAGAGAGCTCCATTCATGGCTCCTCACCTTCATTCACTTGCCAAGTGCAACTCCAAGCTCCAAATCTAAAACAAATTGCATATTTGTCTTAGTTAAGTCAAGGCCCTCCTTTCTATCTTTTCAAATCTTTCAAAGCTCAAGTTTGGTGCCATGAGAAAACTCCATTGATGGAGGAAAATCAAGTTTGAAGAGCGTTATATCGTGAGTGGTTAAACTGGTGTAAAATTAAAAGAAAAGAAAATAAAAACTCAAAATAAACGTCGGGCTGCAAACAAATCCCGGTCGCAGTAGTATAGTGAAATGTAAGCGACCGGATATCGAACCACGGGACTAATGTACATATTAAAGTACCTAAGCGTGTCACAGGAGGGGGGGATTAATTGACTTGTTTTTTTATAAATAAAAGGAAAGATAAAATAAACTAAATTAACAGATAAACTAAACGGGACTCTGGTTCAGATTAATATTATCTGCTCTTTCATGCTATTCCTACTGGTTTAATTATAATTGTCTGGCAAAATTCCTTTAATTATCTTAAGGACTAAGTCATAGCCTCATAAGAACTCGTTTACCAGAAATGCTCGGTCTAATCAAGGTTCGAGCACTCTTATGCAAACGGACATTAAGTTCGAGGAAATATAATTGCATCTGGAAATACTAACTCATTAAATCATAATAGAGCTTTCTCCAGATTTACGGCTTAATCAACCTATCTATTTATCACCTGGTCTGATCAAAATAGACTTAGCAAGCAATTTAATAAACTCATGACATTTATTAAAAAGGCGAGAGATGAGCTTTAAGCGTAACAAACTTCATTAAATTAAAACCAGTAAAACATATTGCATAATTAATACAGATACATAATAATTATTCCCAGAGTATACGAACTCTAGCCTAACATATTAAATAGTTTGGTCTTCTATTTAAATACGTGAGACTAGAGGTGAGATTAATGAGATGAAAAGAAAACAAATGGAGAAGCGGGAGATTAGAAATGAAAATGAACGAGTGAGTGAAAGTGTAGTGGTACGAAGATGGAATGATGGTGTGAATTGGAACTCCAGAGGAACCACGGACGGAACCTCCGGAAGGACACTGGAGAAGGTGAGACGAGTGTTGTATTTATAGAGGAAGAAGAAGCAGAGCATCAGCTTCATTGATTGAGCTCGATGATTGCAGCTCCCCATTGATTGCAGCTCATTGATTGCGCAGGGGACAGGGCTGCAACGCGTGCGTGATTTCTGGTAGGCGCCGACTGCTAAAACGATAAGGCGAGTCAAGTTGCAGAGCGAGTCGGCGAAGAAGATTATCCGTTGATTTACACGTGTCCGCTAGATAAGGAGCGGTCTCCTCTGTCTCAACCGCATGTTAATAGGCGGTCTCGGTGTGGCGTCCGCTTGATATCTGGCGGTACACTCTGTCTCTTGTCCGCCTCGTATGAGGCGGTCGCCTCTGTTTTGTCCGCCTCCTTGTAGGCGGTCGTCTCTTATTTCTATTTCCTTCTCTTGTCCGCGTGTTGAGGGGCGGTTGCCCATCTATGTCTCGTCCGCCTCTTATCAAGCGGTACAGAGGGGTTAACATATGCCATGCGTGACATGCACGTGAGTTCCTTTAATCCTTATGTGTTAGTTTGTCATTTTTCCTACATTTTAACACATATAATACATCAGTTAATATAACAACATAAATATAGGAAAAACCCAAGATAAGTGAGAAACATTACTAAAAATGATGCAATTAATAAGGTGATTAAACCTTAATAAGTCTATATGTTTTTCACTTATCAAACTTCCTCACACTTGACTTTTGCTTGTCCTCAAGCAAATAAGGAATAAAATTATCTCTAAGCCAAAATAATAAAACAAGATTAAATAAGTGTAGAAGGGAATTTAGACAAAGTGACAACTTGAAAGAATAATTCTGCTCTTAGAAGTAGGTTTTTATAAACAGTGAAGAAGAACAATTTAATAAAAGCATAGAAAAACTAGACTGCAGAAAACAAGTTAGATTAACCTGGGATTTCCAACCAATTTCAATTCACTTACCCGGGATGACAAGGGGTGTGAAGTAATGCCTTATTCCGCAATACCTTTCAACACCACGTACTCATGTTCATAAATATAATTGCAATTTATTATTTACATTTTTTGAATGTGCAAATTGTATATACAAAGCACATATTAATTAAAAATTTTTTTGAATTGCATTATTTTCTGTACCCAGACTTTTCTCTCTATCCTTGTAAGGGTTGGGTCTTCTATCCCAGATCACGAGACCTTAGGTAGATAGGTGTTAAAGCACCCCAAAGAACTTAATAACCGGATAAACGAGGCCTGTTTTTGGTTAGAAAAATTCATAAACAGTGGAGTACCTTGTCTTTATCCTTTTCTTTCCTTAACTTTCCACATATTTCCATAATCCCAAGCTAAACTAAATTGGTTTTTACAATTAGCAGATCTATCATATTTTGAGTGAAAATAGAATATTTTGAAGGAAAATAATTTTATACAAACTCCTTTAAATAAAACTATCTTTCAGTTGTCACTTGACATAATTTCAGACACTTCTACAATTATTTTATCTCATTTTTTTATCAATTTTTTTAATTTAGGCAGTTTAGAGTAGCAAAAAGTGAGTGTGGCATTATCGAACTACTGTCATAATCTCAGGGAAAGGTCTCTCCTTCCTCACACTTAAGAGGAGCAATGTCCTCATTGTTCAGAATTAAAATCAAGAAAATGACCTTTCAAATTATGACAGACTCGTAAAGGATTAAATATAGGTTGAACATTAATAAAATAAAGGAAGAACTGAAACTCCCCTTGTATCGTAGATTGAGGAAGATATCCTTCCTCACACTTAAGCTTTGGTAGGGGTGAGACATTCCTCACACTTAAGTTTGCGCAAGTGTTCAACCAAAGGTATCGAATTTCCTAGAGCAACTGAGGTTGCTCCCATAGGCGAGTTCAGCTATATGTTCGAATATTTATTCTGAAAAGAAAATCATATATAGCCAGCAGAACTCAAGTGGCACCAAAAAGAAAATAAAAATATGATAAACATAAATAATTAGGCATAAATAACTTTAAGCAAAAATAAAACAGTACTACATAAAATAAAAACATCAAGCAAACCGAACTGTTACCTTCCAGAAGTTTGATAAGGTTTAAACAGTATAAGTCTACAAAATGTTAGTACACAACATAATAAAGTACTACATAAAATAAAAACATTAAGAGTTAACAAATATTAATAAACAAAAAGCAACATAAAAACTAATATTAATAGCAACATAAATATTAATATTAAAAACAACATAAAAATTAATATTATTAACAAGGCATTAATATTTGACATAAACATTTTAGTAATATTAACAAAAATAGAAAACAAGAAGAACAAATAATATGAAATATAAACAGAATAATTATACAACATAAATTCTGTCGATTTTTCGACAGAACCTCCCCTAAAAATCTACGATTCTCCACAATTAATTCAGTCAAACGCAAGGTAATTTAATACCGTTATCAGCATAAATCCACATATAACAACCTATAATCATAAATTCTTTCGTTTAATAAAACAAGGCATAATACAATTGGAGAATGCTATTTTAACATAGCAAGTCTCGTATCTACATATACCTAAATTTGAAATTCATCTAAAACGACAAATTTAAGTATAATCAGTGTAGTTTTAACCTTGTGTATGTATAATATGATTTATAGAAGAAGAATCTGAGACAAAAATCGCATATTAAGCTCGAATTTTCGAACGGGTCGACCTAGGGTTCGAAAGTTCAGTCCTTAATTTCTCCTAGTGTAGTTCATTATTTGTGGATTTGAAACTATAGAAACGTTAAGAATTGAAAAACAAAGATTTCGGTACTAACCTTGCGTAATTTGGTGGAGAATTGAGGAAGTTGTGTTGAATTGAAGAGGAGGGGAGTTGCGCGGCTTGTTCGTTCTCCTCTGTACCGGTTCGAGCTCTCTAATTTGGAGAAGAACAGATTGAGTGAAACGCGGCGCTTCAACTCTCTTTTTTTTCCATATCGAGTAACATCCGCTCGTTATCAGGCGGAAGAAAATGTGTCTCGTCCGCGCCGTTTGACGCGGTCACGGTATCTGGCGTCCGCCCGTTTTGAGGCGGTAGGGGCTGTGACTCGTCCGCCCGTTAAGAGGCGGACAGGCTGTGTATGGGCCGCGTCATTTTGGGCGGTCTTGCCCTGTTCGTTTTTTTTTTTGATTTCAATAAATGAAACAATAACAAATAACAATTGAACAAATTAAACATTAGTAGACATAAATAATAATTAGTAGTTAGATACATAAAATTAAAAGTTAGTAGTTAAATGTACAGAAAATTAAATGTTAGAGACAATGGAAATTTAAATGTTAGAGACAATGGAAATTAAATGTTAAGGACAATGGAAATTAAAATGTTAGAGACAATGGAAATTAAAATGTTAATAATATAAGAGTTAGAAGTTAGATGTCAGAAGTCAGATGTCCGAAGTTAGATGGCCAAAGTCAGGTGTCCAATGTCAGATGTCCAATTAATATTAACAGATTATTAGATAATTAATATTAACAATGAACAAAATATTATAGACATAATATTAACAGATTTAAAAAGAACAAAATATTTATAATTAAACAGGTGAATAATCCGGGGCTTAGGAACTAGAATAAATTCAGTTCCCCGGCAACGGCGCCATTTTGCAGACGTTATATCGTGAGTGGTTAAACTGGTGTAAAATTAAAAGAAAAGAAAATAAAAACTCAAAATAAACGTCGGGCTGCAAACAAATCCCGGTCGCAGTAGTATAGTGAAATGTAAGCGACCGGATATCGAACCACGGGACTAATGTACATATTAAAGTACCTAAGCGTGTCACAGGAGGGGGGGATTAATTGACTTGTTTTTTATAAATAAAAGGAAAGATAAAATAAACTAAATTAACAGATAAACTAAACGGGACTCTGGTTCAGATTAATATTATCTGCTCTTTCATGCTATTCCTACTGGTTTAATTATAATTGTCTGGCAAAATTCCTTTAATTATCTTAAGGACTAAGTCATAGCCTCATAAGAACTCGTTTACCAGAAATACTCGGTCTAATCAAGGTTCGAGCACTCTTATGCAAACGGACATTAAGTTCGAGGAAATATAATTGCATCTGAAAATACTAACTCATTAAATCATAATAGAGCTTTCTCCAGATTTACGGCTTAATCAACCTATCTATTTATCACCTGGTCTGATCAAAATAGACTTAGCAAGCAATTTAATAAACTCATGACATTTATTAAAAAGGCGAGAGATGAGCTTTAAGCGTAACAAACTTCATTAAATTAAAACCAGTAAAACATATTGCATAATTAATACAGATACATAATAATTATTCCCAGAGTATACGAACTCTAGCCTAACATATTAAATAGTTTGGTCTTCTATTTAAATACGTGAGACTAGAGGTGAGATTAATGAGATGAAAGAAAACAAATGGAGAAGCGGGAGATTAGAAATGAAAATGAACGAGTGAGTGAAAGTGTAGTGGTACGAAGATGGAATGATGGTGTGAATTGGAACTCCAGAGGAACCACGGACGGAACCTCCGGAAGGACACTGGAGAAGGTGAGACGAGTGTTGTATTTATAGAGGAAGAAGAAGCAGAGCATCAGCTTCATTGATTGAGCTCGATGATTGCAGCTCCCCATTGATTGCAGCTCATTGATTGCGCAGGGACAGGGCTGCAACTCGTGCGTGATTTCTGGTAGGCGCCGACTGCTAAAACGATAAGGCGAGTCAAGTTGCAGAGCGAGTCGGCGAAGAAGATTATCCGTTGATTTACACGTGTCCGCTAGATAAGGAGCGGTCTCCTCTCTCAACCGCATGTTAATAGGCGGTCTCGTGTGTGGCGTCCGCTTGATATCTGGCGGTACACTCTGTCTCTTGTCCGCCTCGTATGAGGCGGTCGCCTCTGTTTTGTCCGCCTCCTTGTAGGCGGTCGTCTCTTATTTCTATTTCCTTCTCTTGTCCGCGTGTTGAGGGGCGGTTGCCCATCTATGTCTCGTCCGCCTCTTATCAAGCGGTACAGAGGCGGTTAACATATGCATGCGTGACATGCACGTTGAGTTCCTTTAATCCTTATGTGTTAGTTTGTCATTTTTCCTACATTTTAACACATATAATACATCAGTTAATATAACAACATAAATATAGGAAAAACGCAAGATAAGTGAGAAACATTACTAAAAATGATGCAATTAATAAGGTGATTAAACCTTAATAAGTCTATATGTTTTGCACTTATCAAGCTCATTAGCTTCTCCATTCTCTTAAGGTAAAGAAAATGTAAGAAAAACCAAGTTTAATTCCATCACTTCCTTACATGGCCGAAAATTTACTACTCATGGGGCTATGTTTTTACGCCTTGTTCTAGCTTGTTTTATTCACCAAGGACTAGTGGAGGTCCTCTTTCATTCAATGCCCAAGTCTACCTTGAGACTTCAAAGGTAATCATCCACTTTTATGCCTTAGAACACATTTCTAACCTAGGTTTTCATTCCTTGAGGTTAGTGTATTGTTTAGTACTCATGTGAGTCATTGAATATTGGTTAGAACATTGGCAAAGGGAGTTTAAGTGGTGGCCGATATTCATTCAAGAAGAAGGTCTAAGGAGGAAGATAAGATAAGCTTGATAAAACAAGGTAAATTACTTACCTAATGGTGGTTTAAGGTTTAAGGAATGAGTTTTAGATGGGTACCAATGTAGCCTAGGGCTTACATTAGGTAATGGGTTATGTAACCTAAGAAAAAGAACTTAAATAAGCTTGTGAACTTGTGACTAAGGAGCCAATGGGAATGAGTTAGTAATATAAGTTTAAGATGGATTTTAAGAGCATTATAATTACTATGAGATTGATGGGTGTATTTGCAGGTTGAAAGCTTTTATATGTGGGAAATTCAGTGTTTAAGTTTAAGTCATTTAAGGGCCTAAGAGCCATGTCATTTAAGAGCCTTGGTGCTATGCAATTTAAGATTATTGCAATATAATGAGTTGTTGTGAATGAGGTTGTTTGGTGGTGAGATGTGATGAGAAAGAACTTGATGTGTGTGAGATGGATGAATGAGGAAAACAATGCATTTGGGCATGATAAGATGCTAGAGAAGCTATGGCAAAATTTGAGTAGAAAACAAAGTGTTTAAGTGGTAGTGGTGAGCTAATATGCCCTAGGGTTTACTAGGGAGCATGAAAAGAAAATTGGGTGGAAATGAGTTAACTAAGGAGTTCTTGAGGTTTAGAATGACCTAGAGATGTCTAGGAGGAATTAGAGGATTGGTGAGTGTATTAAACACACCAAAATCATGATATGAGGAATGTAAGACTTGTGCATAAGTTTTAAGGAGAAGGTGTATAATGCTTAAGGTGATTTAGGTATGAACTTGGGAATATATCAATGAAAGTCTTGGGAAGCTTGCCTAAGTAGTGATGATGCTAGTAGTGGAACAATAAGGTTTTAGTTTAGATGGTAATGAGTGGACTTAGGTGATGGGAGTGAAGATTGAAGGAGAAGGTTATAGATTGGCTAGGAACGTATAGGAGGGTATGATCATGAGAATGGTGAGTAAGTTGCATAAAAGAAGTGGAAAAGTCTAAGGAGGGTGTTGCATGGGTAAGGTAAGTGAAGAACAAGGTCAAGGTGATAAGTGGTGAAAAGAAATGTATGGGTAAGCTGAAGAGTTTAAGAGTGGTGAGTAACCAAGGTGACTTGAGGAAGTCTTGGTAAATGAATTGAAGATGGAAGATGATGTTTATGAAGTACTCAAACTGTTAAGGAGGGAACACTTGGGTTGGTTGAAGTTTTGGCAAGGTTACAAGTTGAAAATGTAAGGAATCATATGACAAGTGTTAGGAGTGTTTGTAAGAATTTAGTAAATGTTTGAGAAGATCTTTGGAAGTTGTTTTGGAGAGTTTGGTTGAAGTTCTAAGGTGAGTTTAAGTGCCTAAATGGTATTAGGACACATGGAGGAACTTGTGGAGAAGTTTGGAGTCAAATGGGAATTTAGAAACAAGGTTCTAGAGCCGACCGACCTTGGGACCGGACCTGCAAGGTCGGTCGAGCTCAGTTTACACTACCGGAGGAAGTTTCTGGAACCGACCGAACTTGGGGACCGGACTTGCAAGTTCGGTCGGGCTTGTATTTTGTGTACGAATTGAGTCTCTGGAATCGACCGAACATGGGACCGAACTTGGCAAGTTCAGTCGGGCTTAAATATCCCACGGGGAAACTCTCGGGAATGGACCGACCTTGGGACCGGACTTGCAAGGTCGGTCGGGGTAGAATTTTCAAGCGGTAATATGTTTTGGAATGGACCGACCTTGGGTAAGGTCGGTCGGAAGTTCGGTCGAGCCTAAAAAAAAAAAAGAAATTTTGGGTTCTAAGGATGGTAATAGGTAATAAGGTATACCTTTGGTAGGGTGGTAATGATTAGGACCCTAAGAGCTTAAGGGATTAAGTTAAGTTAAGTGTAAGCTTAAAAGCTTAAGGTTAAGTTTGTAAGATTAAGTTGTAAGACTTAAGAGGTGTTAGGTGGGGATCATTAAGGGTTAAGTAAGTTAAGTAAGTTAATTAAGTTAAGTAAGATTAGTAAGTTGAATTGAGTTAAGTGATTAACAACCTAAAACTGAATGAATGTTTTAGGATGGGATTGTGGACTCGGAAGAGAGTAAGCACACCGAACGACCAACGGTGAACGGTACAGTTCTTCTTGTGACCTGTTGCTAACGAGGTGTCCCTCGGTGTGTGCTATTTGTTTTTGTGTGCTCACTAAACAAGATAAAGCATGCAACCGGAATATATTATTTATTGTATTGTTGTGTGATGTTTGAAAACTAACACAACATACCGTGAGAACTTACTAACCAACGTTTAGTAAGGAAATGAGTGATACTAAGGAACGCTCCCTAATATGGGACGATATAAACCGAAAGAGGTTAACCAACAAACATGGTCTTGAGACTACTACTAACTGGAACTTGAGTGAGGAAACCCGGGACCGATCTCCGGTCATGCATGCTAAGGAAAGGGGGTCGGTATCTATAGCAGATTCGACTTCCGATTAAGGACTAGTCCTCGGACTAGTAGCCTTGGGTCGGTTGGCCGGCTCGGCTACATTGGACATCCAGTCCAAGGTAGGTGGCTTAAGATGGCGTGGGGGGATCAAGCCTACATCCCCAACAATTTAAGAATGTTGTTTATTGCCGGTAAGTGTCCTGCGGTGGCTAGGGTTAACCAAGCCCTACAAAAATAAACAACGAACTAAGGGCTAACCTGTTCCCAATGAGAGAACGGTTGGCATACTTAAGGTAAGGTTAAGATAAGTTGCAACCATTCCTTTTAAGGGATGGTTTGTATTGTTAAGGCTAAGATAAGCTACATCCACTCCTTATTAAAGGGTGGTTGTTTCTAAGATTAAGATAAGACTAAGATTGAGGTGAGGTAAGGATGGACTAAGATTAAGAGGAAATATAACTTAAGGAGTTAAACAATTAACTCTCTAATTGAGGGAACGCATTTAAGTCGTTCATTGTGCGTGAACTTTAATTGTTCATATTGGATTGTTGTTTACAGCATTTACTATTATGTTGTGCATCTAATCAACCTCCATGCTATCGACAATTAGTCGTCGTAGCCACGTTAGCTTGGGGGCCATGAGAGGATCGTACCAGCATTCGTGCTGACCCCCTTTGGGGGCTGTTTTACTACACAGGTGTACATCAGGAGGCGGCCGTCGCAAGAGTAAGAAGAGGATACAAGTGTTAAGGATTAAGTGTGACCTACGAGTTGTGCATGTACACTGTATGGCAATTGAGTTAGTAAGATGTATAGGTTGTGAGAGGATTGTAAGAAGAATATGTATTTGGTTAAGGTTGTTATGTACTAATGTTCGGTATATTCTGTAGTCAGACCGTGGCAAGGTCCTGGAGTGTAAAGAATTCCGCTGTGACATGTATATATATATGTTGTTAAGTTGCGAGACCACATTTGGATTGAGTTGGGGTGTTACACTTAGCATGATAAGTTTTAACATCATCTGTCCGCTGCCTCAATCCAGTAAATTCCTGATATTTTTGCAACCTTACATGCTCTGGATAAAATCTTTTCCTCATCGCATCTTTCAACATATTCCACCCAAAACCCGGATTTCCTTTGAGTCTCTCCTCCTCCGCAGTCCACCACAGATCAGCCTCACCTTTAAAATAAAATACAGCCCCACTTACCTTCTTTTCTTCAGGGCAATCAATAATATCAAATATTTTGTCAAACTCTCGATCCACTCTTCCAGAATCACTGGATCCTCTTCTCCCGAATAAGTACTGGGTTTCATAGCTGCTATCCTCCGGGAGAAATCCTTGGGTATTTCAGCTCTAGCCTCGTGCTGCTCCAGGATTCTTCCCATACTCAGTGTCAATTCCCTCAGTTCATCCATCTGTCCTCTCCCCTCTCCATTACTCCGTCCACTCCCCTCTCCATTATTCTACACACGGATATGTTAGTTACAATATAAATAGTTAACTATAATCAATCAAGCACACAACACACATATATCACAGCAAACATATTTTCAGAACCACATGGTTCTGCCTAGTCTCCTAAACCTAAGCCTGGGTCACCTTGCTTCCTAGTCATACTCAAATTTCCCCTCCAGCTAACCTGTTGCTCTGATACCACTCTGTAACGCCCCGGTTTACCACCACCATTTACTTAGCCTCTTCTTTTTTTTTTTGATTCTTTAGAGACATGTTATAACTGAAATAACAACTTATATTATACATGCGTCAGTCTTCTTTTTACAAAAGGTCCCCTTATACTACCACCGGGGGTTACCGCCACACCTACTAACCACTAGTAAGTGAAAGGCTATTACCACCACCACCTTAACGTTAGCTATCTTACATTGCTGTTACTATCAAAAGAGTGACACAACCAACCCGTCACTTTACACCTTAGTACCAAAAGACCCCTTCCAGCCAACTACTATGTTAGCTCCTACTCCTATTTACACCAAAAGTAAAGGGGTATCAAAAGGCTATTACATCGCTAGCATCTAACTAGGGACCACTTGCATATACTCGTATATAGTGGAAACATCATGTGTGATAGACTGGCTGCTACCATTCTCCGGGTGCCTAAATCCTTGAATCTTCTTGTTCCATTCCTCATACACTATCTCGGTGACCCCAGGCTGTATACTCCTACGATAGGTGACAAACATGAAAATATAGAAAGTATCGGTGGACTCGTCCTCAGTGCAGAGAAGGTGTCCATCCCAGTTACCCTGAATTCACAGAATACATATACATAGGAAGACACAAACAAATAAAATCAGTAAAAACTGAGTAACACTACCACACCCCGTAAAAACTTATTTTCTCTTTAAAAACCTTTGTTTCCAGCAAATATTAACAAATATAACAAATCAGAATAGATCACACACCATTTACCTGTACCAAGAATTATCAAGAGATAATCAATATCAATTACAAGATATTTCCAAATGAAGTCCACCACCCACCCTATGTCCTTAAGTGTGCACACCCCCCTATTGAAAACTTCTGCCCAATAGGAGTAGATCATAGTGGCAGCTCCAATTTCATTAGTGGGAGCTTATATTGTTGCCGGAACGTCGGCTTGGCCTTAAAGGCTCTCACAAGAGGCATAGCCTTAGGATAACCATGATATCAACATCACACAATACTTTCCACCACCACCACAAGAGGTTATCCTTTAACACATTTGCAAACCATGAGTAAGATATCATAACCAAGCTTTACACAAGTAGTAATTCACACATCAAGCTCACCACTTGTAAAATAACCTTAATAACATCATAACAATACCATTCAAGCTCTAATAAATCAGAGAATCAAACAATTTCCAAGAAACCACCTTAGAAAGCTTAAATTCTTATTTTTGACCAAAATCACTATTCACCAACTTAAAAAACTTCCCAAATGATTCTCGGCCTAAAAATTTAACCATGATCCAATATCAATAACACAAGTATCTCCTCAAAATTTCAGCTCAAGATCAATTCGGAAACCCATTCAAACATTCGGAAAGGCTTAAAACACATTTTCTCATTTTTAGCTTCTTTACCTTGTCTAACCGACTTAAATTTCTCCATTCGACTTGTTTTTTCAACCATAACCATATATTCACTATTCAAGACTACCCTCAAAATTTTAGCTCAAACCCATGTCGGAAACCCATCCAAACAATTCCTAAAGCTTAAAGCTCATTTTTCATCATTTTCAAAGTTCGTTAGTGTTTTCCTACTTCCCAACCTGATTTCGACTTGATTTTCTAGGATAATCACTAACTATTCATCCCTAGTTTACTGTAAAAATTTTAAGAAAATAGGAGATAGGATTCGTAGGTAACCAAATAGAATGACTTAAGAAGGAAAATAAGCTTAAAGGGTGAAAGTGATGTGCATAGATGTTACCTGTCCTCTCCTAGCCATTTTGGAGCTTTTATACCTTTATATAAGTTGCTTGAGATCAAAATATCCACCAACCAAGTCACCCACCTTGGAGTTTGGCTTCCACTCCTTAAACTTGCCTTTTTCCTTGATTTTAGCTTAATTACTACCTTAGATTTGTGCTTCCAATGGAGGAGTGTTGTTGCCTAAGCTCCAATGGTGTTTTCTAGCTTATGAGAAGCAAGGTAGATGAAGAAGAATGACCACCTTGCTCACCTACCATGGCCGACCTCCACCCCCCCTTTTATACTAAAATTTTCATCCTTATCTTACTATTTGTAATTATTACTTCTAGAATTGTCCATAGCCATAGATTTGTGTTAGGTGACAAAAACCAATCCTAACCACTCATGCCAAACCACCATTGAATGGATAAGGAGGGGGCAACTTGCCTTGATCATTATTGCAAATAGTAAGAAGGTGTGAATAGTAATCGAGATATTTTTCTCCTCCTTCCTTGATATTTTCGGCCACCATCTTAGGCCATGTTTGGCTTGAACTTTTTATGGGAATTAAGACTATATGTGTAGGTGTGTTAATACTAGTGTGGGCTATCAAGTTTCAGGAATTTCCTCGGGTCACTTTTGTGCTCTCCCGAAGCCTCGTTTGCCCAGAACCACTAAATACTGAAAAATGTAACTAGATTGTCTTATATTAAAAGAAGAAAGATATGATTGTTTCTTTCCTCAAAACACTCTCAAAAGTATCTAACACACTTCCTAAGGTTGATACCCACTCTCAGTTCCTGAGGAATTTAGTAATTTTCGGGAATTTCAGAAATCTTGTGAAACTAAGGTTTACCGGGTGATACTCCGGGAACTAAGGTTCCTAATGTTCACCAAGCACCTCCAACTAATTATAACCTTCTCCATCTTTAGAAATTAGGGTTTCCTAAGGTTTACAGTTAAGCAAGGCCCTAATCACAGTTTAGAAATCTGGGGGTATTACAGGATCGAGATAGAAAACCACAAGTACCACTACCCGAGTAAGAATAACAAGGGCAAAAAGCCTGAGTAAGAACCTACCATAATGTCTAGAAACACGATGACCACAACAAGAGAATGATTGAACCCATTATACTGTAACACAGATATTACTTAAACAAATTACAGTCACAAACGCAATTGCCATTGACTGCTTAAACAATTAACATCCAAGGCACTATCCTTACAATGGAGTACCATGACCAACAAGAACGAACAAACGTCAAGGCAGAAAAATAAATTGTTACCCCAGTTAATCACAATTGATCATGGAATGGAATTTCCATGAAAAGAGAAAGGTTATTGTCACCGGTATACCACCATACTATAGGTGACAAAAAGAGAAGTACGTGCTTAAGACATATCACCTACTAACGTGACAAATGTTAGTGATGATGATTATGTAAGTTAAACAATGATAACAACTTAAACAATAATATAGGACACTAGGTCTAACACTATAAGGCATAAGCCTAAGTGAGAATATCCAATGTACTATTAGAGGCACACGAGCCCAGGAGAGTGGAATTACCACCTCCGACTACCTTTCCAAGGTATGCCACTGTAGACACCAAAAATTCTCACCCCATAAAAAACAAAATTCAGACAAATAAATAAAAAAGAGGGTCATCGCCCCTTTTCAAAACTTGTTCATGTACATGCCAAAATAAAAACCATCATTTTATGACAAATCTTTAAATCAATTTTCAAAACATTTCAGAAAACGAATTTCCATATATAATCCAGTTTTAAACCCGACCCTCTTATTTGTCCACATTTTTTATTACCTTATCTCTATCCTATTTTGTTTACTATTTCTTTTCGTTACTATAGTTTTATTTTATTTAGTGACATTTTGTCCTTCGTGTATTCCCGTTTTTACTTACTTAATTTTTCCAACCTTGTATACATATGTATATAATCACCAACTCTTTTCCTATTCTCTTTTTTAGGTCACCTGTTTCATTTATTTCAACTCATGATATCCGTCACTTTTATTTTGAATTGTAGCATTTTTCAGTAATTCACTTAAGTTAAGCAGCGACTTGTATTTTATTTCTAACGTCTCATTAGTAGGTTCAGTCATTGGTGTAATTGGTTAGTGTACTAGTAGGAGAGACCAGTGGTCCTGGGTTCGAGTCACTGAACGTGCATGAAGCACACTTTCTTTTTACTGCCCATTCTGAACAAATCGAACGCGGCCCATACTTGATGGTAGCCCAAAATTAAGCTTGATCCAGTTTAAAAGCCCCATTCCTAAGACTGAAAAAACCCTAATGTGCTGCATGTCTATCTACCCCACTCCCTACTCTATAAAATAACATCACAAAACCCTACAGTAGCCAAGATTCCAATGGGCATATTTTTTCAGTAGTAATTCTCTTCACGTAGCCGACACCGTTCTCTTCTGATTGAACCTCCATTTCTTTCTTCTTCTTCAGAAAAAACCGAACATCTCTGCTCATCCTTCCTTAACTCCTCCACCAGAGAATAAACCTGGTTATCTTTTTCCTCCATCGATTTTCCTCAACCTTCCTTCGTCAAGTAGTTGCTCTCTCTTCTAAATTCCAAATTCAAAAACCTTCAAACTAGAAATCAAAATCGATCCCATCATTCTTCAGTCTCATCCAGTTCGCTACACCTTACACAGAGCCACCACCTCTCTTCATCGTCCTCGTCGGTAATTTTGCAACATAAATCGGCGAACCAGGAACACCAAGCCACCACCTCTCTTCATCGACTTCGTCGGTAATTTTGCAACATAAATCGGCGAACCAGGAACACCAAGCCACCACCTCTCTTCATCGACTTCATCGGTAATTTTGCAATATAAATCGGCGAACCAGGAACACCAAGACACCACCTCTCTTCATCGACTTCATCGGTAATTTGGCAACATAAATCGGCGAACCAGGAGTACAGAGCCACCACCTCTCTTCATCGTCTTCATCGACTCTACGCCTCATTCCTCTCTTCTCCACGGTAATGTACAACCCATCTGATGAACCCACCTTCGGCGTTGTTTACAACCCACTGGTGAACGAGTAGAAAACGAGGAACATCCCTGCACCGTCTCTATTTAGTCTCCTTACTCTCGGTAATCTTGGAACCAGACTGGTGTACGGGAAATATACAAGCTCTGCATCTCTTCCTGTCTTCACTCACGGCTTTGCAACTCCCTGGGGTACAAGTCTCTTCACCGCGGTAATTTTGCAACCAACTGGCGACGAAGAACATACAAGCTTGGCGCCTCACCGACGAACAAGGTCTTGCTCAGACGCGATGCGGATCAGATGCGAGGAAGGCAATTCATCTTACCCAGAACGGGACCTAGGGCTTGTGAACTGTTGATTACATGCTCTTTGTTTTGTCCTTATCGGGCATCTACACGAAGTCATTGTTGCTCTTCAGATGGAGATCTTTGTATTTCTCAGTTGGTACCGTTACCTACCTTGTATTACCTTCTTTCGTTGTCTCATTTTGTTGTCCTGACTGTCTTAATATTGTGTTAATGTTTTGGCGCTTACACCATGTCCAAATCTGGTTATGTATGTGTTTCTCTGTCATCAATCTCATCAGATTAGAGATTCAATTGTTTTGGGGTTTTGTTAGTAAAAAAAACACTCGGGGTAATAATTGAGTTTTTTAAAAAGGGGATGAACAAAAGCTTTGAAATCTGAGGAGGCCATACTCAATTTATGTCCGAGTTTTCGTTCTTGTTGTTGTTGCGTCTGGAAATATATGTAGAGAACTGGATTTTGGATTTGTTGTGTAGGACTCGAGGCTCATAAAAAATTAAAACTAACTTCCGACCGTTTAAGCTCACATTCCTTTTGGCTGCTAGTTACTAAGTGCTTAGGATTTCTAGCCCTTTGTTAGTCTATGTTCAACCCAAATAAACCTTTACACACCCTTAATTAGGTTCCACTTTATATTGAAATGTACAGTCCAAAGGCTCAGACACAGGTGATTTAATTTGATCCTTTTAAATCCATTTTATTTGGATATAGATGATTCCTTTAATTGTTGACCCGACTTACGGATTTTATTTCCATGGCTGAAAATTTCATCGTAGATCGCCAATTTCATGAATGTGCTTTGTTCGATTCTTGTTGTAATACTTTGTTTGCTTCATCTCTTATGGATATTTTGTTTTATGAATCGACCGAGTGGGCCCGTTTGATTTGCTCTTATTCTTAGTCCAAATTTAGTTTTATATTGGGCCCAGCCCAATATAGAGGTCCAAAACAATAAGAAGCCCTAGATAGCTCATAGGACACCCCTTTGTAGAAAAGCCTTAGGTTTGGGTATCTTCATTGCATACGGGTCCTAGACACGGTCCATGTGAGGAATACCCGTTTTCCTCAAAACTTTTCAAATCATCCCTTAATGTCGGAATAAAATGCACAATCAACATTCCATTTCTAATAAAAAACAATCATCAAATTTCATTTCAAAAATCAGTCAATTTCAAAATCTAAACATCAATTCACTTCAAATGCTAAATTAAGCCCAAATCGAGGCCCATTCCAAAGCCCAATTCGAGGCCCATTCCAAAGCCCAATTCGAGGCCCATTCCAAAGCCCAATTCGAGGCCCATTCCAAAGCCCAATTCGAGACCCATTCCAAAGCCTAATTTGAGACCAATTCTAAAGCCCAATTCGAGGCCCATTCCAAAGCCCAATTCGAGGCCCATTCCAAAGCCCAATTCGAGGCCCATTCCAAAGCCCAATTCGAGGCCCATTCCAAAGCCCAATTCGAGGCCCATTCCAAAGCCCTATTCGAGGCCCCATTCCAAAGCCCTATTCGAGGCCCCATTCCAAAGCCCTATTTGAGGCCCATTCCAAAGCCCAATTCGAGGCCTATTCCAAAGCCCAATTCGAGGCTCATTCCAAAGCCCAACTCGAGGCCTACTTCACCCCAATTTTCAAGCCCAATTCAAAGCCCAACTCCAATCCAAATTCTAATTTCAATCCAATTCCAATTCATTCAAAAATTCATCTCAATCCAAATTCATTCAAAAATTCATCTCAACTTCAATTCATTTCAAAATTCAGTCCAATTCAATTCAATTCAATTAGGCCAAATTCAACTAAATTCAGTCCAATTCAATTAAATTCAATTCGGCCTAAATCAATTCAATAAATTCAATTCAATTTATTCAATTCAAATTCAATTCCAATTCGATTTCAACTCCATTAAAAAAATCAATCCCAATTTAATTCGAGTCCAATTCAATCTCATCTCAATTCCAATTCCTATTCAAATCAACATTCATTCAACCCCGATTCAACTTCGATTTCAATTCCATTTCAATTTCCTTCTAATTTCTTCTACACTCTAAATGTCTCATAGACCCGTGTGTCTCACAGACTTTGTCATTCCAATGATTCGAATGTCTCACACACCTGAGCGTCTCACAGACCCGAGCGTCTCACAGACCCAAGCGTCTCACAGACTTTGACATCTCAAGGTTTCAAACGTCTCACAGACCCGAGCGTCTCACAGACTAACAACTCAAACCCCAAACTTCTCGAAATCTCAAACACCTCAAATATCTTCAAACCCCACAAACATCAAAACTTCCAAAACCTAAATGTCCTGAACTACGTAAGGTCTGATCTCAACAGGGAGTTGAGTACGTAGGCAGCCCATCTAGGGTGCGACCCCATTCCAAGCAAAAAACCCCTTCCCCCCTCTAAGGTGGCTCTCATATCTTTCGAAATGCTCAAACCTTCTTCGGCTCCCACAAACTTCAAACTATCAGACTCTAAGTCTTGTTCATTCACTCAACCTCAAACTTTTCTCAAATCTTCATTCTATATTCATCCGAATTCATCAATCCTTTCATTTGGCGCTAGCTTGGCAGAAAAGCTCGCCTCATCCACTCGTTTTCTCTCCTCCTGTCCTAATCTTATCCTTGTGGCCCTTTGAAATGAATCTCTCTAAAAGGTTTTGAAAGAAGGCAATCCGGCAATTGGAGACCGAGGTTTCCTCGGGCACCAATCCGAAGTCGTGGTCGTTGCCACTTCTAAGGGGTGTAACCCAGTGCGAACCCATATAGAATCTCTGAAATGACCAGATAAGTCATATCCTTAGGCAACAATCTCAGAGTCAATTAACGGTTCTTAGAACCCTTCTCCTCCCTTCCTAGTTCCTTAGGTCAAACTAGGTGGCGACTCTAGTCAATTCCGCCTTATAGAGGCATAAGTCCGCGTGGGGCCCATCGAGAGCTGGTGTAGTGTTCACTTACACTCCCCTAAGCTTTCTGGGAAAGACGGACGATGTAGTAGGTATTTGAGGGATGCCAGAATAACGGGTTTTCACCGTCCACAGAATGGCATTTTAGGATCTAGGCTTTTCAGTCAAGAACCATATTTAGATAGACCCCCCTCATACCGAAAAATCACCCTCCACAGAATGGCGACTCTACTGGGTGTAGACACCAAAAATTCTCACCCCATAGAGAAAAGTTCAGACAAATAAATAAAATAAGAGGGGCATCGCCTTTCTCTTCAAAACTTGTTCATGTGGATTCCAAAATGAAACTTTCTTTTGATGACAAAAATTTTAAATTTAATTTTCAAAGCATCCGTTTTCAAACCCGTCCTTTTCATTACTTACTTATTTCACCATTTTGTTTTTGATTTATTTCATGTTAGTCAGTTCTGTTGTATTTGCTTATTTGTTTACAAATTCACTTTTATTTTGGTTCATGCTATTTTGTTACTTGTTTATTTTATCTCATTTCATTTCATTGATACTTTTACTTGTATTTTCTTTATTAGTACTTGTTTTTATTTTTTTTCTTTATCATTATTACTTTTAGAATCATTTTCATCATTTTATGTACATATTTCGTTATGTCGCCAATTCGATTTAACTCACCCTCATCTCATTTTATTTTGTTACTTATTTTTTCTCTCTTATTTACTGCTATTTGTACATATTTGATTCAATTTCTATTTTTAGAATATTCACTCGTATTTTACTTCCATTGTACTTTTACTATTTCATTATTTCATGTACTCGTTATTGTGTTATTTCCTATTTCATCTTTTATTGTGTTTGGTATTTCATTATTTACATCATAATCCTTGAGAAGAAAACCACTTATTAGATGGAACCCTTTTGTCTTTTGTAAATTCCCGTTTGGAACGCTAGCGTTTTTTTTTAGAGAATTCGTTTAGTTCAAATGAGAACTCTAGTACTATTTCCCACCTTCATATAACAAGTTCTGTCATTAGTTTAGTTGGTTAGTAACCAAATTGCAGTATTGGGAGGTTTTGGGTTCGATCCACACTATAGACATGGTCCTTTTTTTTACTTTGTCAACCCTTTCCGGACTGACCAAACACGGCCCAATTCGGCCCCTGCCCGTTTTGCTGGCCCAAGTGCGGTCCATTCCCTTTAGTCCAGGCAGAACCCACATTCAGATTAGTAAACCCTAGTTAACATCTATACTTAAAAACCCTAGACCCATTCTTATAAAAACAAGTCTACAGTTGCCGACATTCGATCGGTTCTCTGAGACTCATTCTCCTTCTTCAGACATTCTTCTTCGATGTAAAAACCTTCTTCAATCTACAGTAGCCGCCCGACGTTCTTCCTTCCTCTGGTCGATATCTTCTTCCTCCACCGTCAATACAAAATCGTTCTTCGTCAACCCTAACTCAAATGAGCCGCCTCCTCCTCAATATTTCATCTCGATCATCCATTTTGACTCCATCTTCAAAAATCAACAAATGAGATTGGCATACTCAGCTCCTCCTCCCTACGCCTCCATCCACCTCCATCTCCTCCTTTGCTAAAACAAAAAAATAGCCTCCCCTTTCGATCTATTCCTGAATCTACCACCAAAAGCTATAATTCTTGATACCATTGTATAAGTTCTGGAAGCAGCACCACATTGAGCCGAATTTTGTGGCGTTTGGCGGCGATTTGAGGGTCGGGCGAACAGAGGAAGGCGGGACCGACATCTTCATCTTCCTAGCGTCTTGTGTTCACTCCCAGAGCATTCTATTCCCTAACCTTGCTCTGAAGAACCCCAAAAAAAACGAGAAAGAAGCCAGCCGATACCTATCTTCTACGTTGTTCATCCATACTCCTTTTCTCCTTTCTCCTTTCTCCTCTCCGCTCTCGTTAAATTTGCAATCCAACTGGCGACACGGAGCATACGTATCTTCGTCATCTTCCCGCCGGTAGTTTTTGCAACTCTAGCTGTTCAACAAGAAACAACACAAAACTGAGAAAAACGCTCAGGAATACCGAATCCAGGATGAGTTTCCAGTTCGAGAAGTGGTATGAATCTTAAATGAGTTTTTAGAGAGAAGAATTGCTCTCAACATCGGTATTTTCATCCTAACCCGATTAGCTCACAAGTCTTGAACTCAATGCATGCCTTTGGTTATTATTTTATTTTTTTATTTTTTTCATTCGAGAAGTTGTATGAGGAATGCCTGAATCGTCGAATGTGTTCGGTCCCTTTTGTTTTATGTATGAATGCCTTCAGTTTCTTTTTCTCAAAGATGTATGAATATATTCAAGTTCTGTCTGTGTGCCATCGAAATCCATTTGACTGATCATATTTACACAGGAATTCGAATCCTGCACCCAGGCGAGCAGCTTGGTCGCTCGTTCGAGTTTGTCTTCATAGGCTAACCGATTATGGTTTACTAAGCTAACTTGTTTATATCTAGCGTTTGTTCCTCTTTGGTTCTGCAGTGAGAGGAGTCTAGCTACTGTATATATTGTAATACAATTGCTAGTTGCAGATCACTATACCCTACGCATGGGGAACCTTGTCAGATTATCTCTCTGTTTATTGCTGCTCTGCTGTTGTTATGAATAACTGGTTGTGGATTCATGGCACAGATAAGGATTGTTCTCGTTTACTTTAGGGTGTCGGTTATGCGTTCAAAACCCAACAATTTCGGTCTCATGTACATACTGTGATTCCTATTTCGTGTCCATTTTGTACTAAGATGAACTTGGCCACATTTTATTTGTCAAGTTTTTAATCGAAGGGAAGAGATTAAATTGTGTTTAGAGATCTTAGCCAATTCAGACTTTTTTCCAGATTTTATGATTAGTATTTGGTACGCTAATGCCACCTAAGATTAAAAGAAAAAGGAGCTTGAGATTTATGGGGTTTATCATCTTCTAATCAGCTTATAATCACCATGCTTGCTTATCATTCTGTTGTGAATACCTCACTGTGTATGTCGTTTGAATTATCCAATACTTGTGTTTGCTGGTTTGTACACTAATGCTTAACCCATTTGGGTACAGCTAATCTTTGACCCAAATTAAAGCTCATTTTGGGCTTGATTCATCACTAGCCCAAACCGGACTGGGCGAAGAACCCTAGACAGCCTTCTAGGTTACCCACTCACTTTAAGATTGATTTATCGGGTCGGGTCAACAATTTTCTGTGGGTCTCATTAGAAAAGCTGTAGGACTAATCGTAGGTGTTGCTCACATTAAGGTCGTAGTACCCGAGGGTCGTAGTACCTGTTTGTGGGTGACATCTCTCCTAATAAAAAAAACTTTCCAAACAATCCATAATGATATGAATAAAATTCACAATCAATGGTGCTATTGAAAATCCAAAAAAAAAAACAAATTCTACTTCAAAATCAGTCAAAAATAAGGCTCAAACCTGAGGCCCATTTTTCAGAGGCTCATTTCTAGGCCCAAACTCACCCCAATCCCAAATAAGCCCAACCTGGCCCAAAATCCAAAAAATCCCAAAAACCCAATCAAATCCTAAGGCCCACATAAGGCCCAAACTCACCCCAATCTCAAATCAGCCCAAATTAGGCCCACATCCATTTTGGCCTGAATCTTTTTCTAAGGCTCATATCCATTTTGGCCCAAATCTTTTTCCATGGCCTATATCTACTCTGGCCCAACACTTCAGCCCAATCCGAGGCTATATCAGAAGCCTAATTCGAGGCCCAAATCAGCCCAATTAGAAGCCCATATCGAGGCTCAAATCAAAAGGTCCAAATTCGGCCCACTTTCAAATCCGACCCATCTTCCAAGGTCCGGTCCAGCCCATGTTTCAAGGCTCATATCCATTTGGCCCAAACCAATTCAAATCCATATCATTTCTAATTCAAATCCAGATCAACTCAATTTCCAAATCAAATTCAAATCCAAATCAACTCATTTCCAAATCAAATCCGATTCCAATTCAACCTCAATCTCAATGCAATTCCAAACTCATGCAAATTCAATTCAACTCCAACACAAATTCATTCCAATTCAAGTTCAACTTCAAATTCAATTCTAATTCTAATTCAATTCTATTTCAAATTCTTTCGAATTCAATCTCAATTTCAATTCAATTCTAAATTCAATCTCAATTTCAATTCAATTCTAAATTCAGCTCAATTCACATTCATCTCAATTCAAATTCAATTCAGAAATTCATTCGTTTCCGATTCAAATCAAAAATTCATTTCAATCCCAAATAATTATAAAACCTCAAATTCCAATTTCAAACTCGTTGAAAGCTTCGAAACTCTTCAAAATCTCAGATACCCCAAACTCCAAATATCTCATGGACTCAAATCATCTCCAAAATTCCAATTCCCCACACACTCTGAATGTCTCACAGACCCGAGCGTCTCACAGACTTTGTCATCCCAACGATTCGAATGTCTCACAGACCCAAACATCTCACAGACCAGAGCGTCTCATAGATCCGAGCGTCTCACAGACTTTGACATCTCAAGGTTTCAAGTGTCTCATAGACTCGAGCGTCTCACAGACTTTGATACCTCATTCCTTTCATCATTTGAATATTCCAAACGTCTCACAGACCTGAGCGTCTCGCAGACTAGCATCCCAAACCCGAAACCTCTCAAAACTCCGAACCCTTCGAAATCTCAAACACCTCAAATATCTTCAAACCCCACAGACATCAAAACTTCCAATTCCAAAACCCAAATTGTGAACTACGTAAGGTCTGATCTCAACAGGGAGTTGAGTACGTAGGCAGCCCGTCTAGGGTGCGACCCCATTAAACAAAAAATCATTTTCCCCTTCTAAGGTGGTCCTCATATCTCTCAAACCTTCTTGAGCTCTCACATACTTCAAACCATCAGCCACTAACTCCTGTCTATCCATTCAACGTCAGACTTTTCCCAATACTCATTCTATACCCGTCCGAATTAACCCATTCTTCTTCTTGGTGCTAGCTTGGCAGAAAAGCTCGCCTAATCCACTCTCTTCTCAGCCCCCACTCAATCCTATCCTTTGGTTTTAATTGAATCTCCCTAATAAGGTTTTGAAAGAAGGTAATCCCGACAATTGGAGACCGAGGTTTCCTCGGGCACCAATCCGAAGTCGTGGTCGTTGCCACTTCTGAGGGGTGTAACCCAGTGCGAACCCACCATAGAATCTCTGGCTTGATCAGATAAATCCTATCCATAGGCAATAATCTCAGAGTCAATTAACGGTTCTTAGATCCTTCTCCTCCCTTCCTAGTTCTTTAGGTCAAACTAGGTGGCGACTCTAGTCAATTCCGCCTTATAGAGGCATAATCCGCGTGGAGCCCATTGAGATCGGGTATAGTGCTCACTAGCATTCCCCTTATGCTTTCTGGGAAAGCGGACGATAGTAGGTATTTGAGGGATGCCAGAATAATGGTTTTCACCCCTCCACAGAATGGCATTATTTTCGGATCTAGACTTCTTAGTTAGACCATATTTAGATAACCCCCCTCTCATACCAAAAAATCACCCTCCACAGAAATGGCGACTCTGTAGACACCAAAAATTCTCACCCCATAGAGAAAGTTCAGACAAATATAAAATAAGAGGGGCATCATCGCCTTTCTCTTCAAACTTGTTCATGTGGATTCCAAAATGAAACTTTCTTTTGATGACAAAAATTTTAATTTAATTTCAAAGCATCCGTTTTCAAACCCGTCCTTTTCATTACTTACTTATTATTTCACCATTTTGTTTTTGATTTATTTCATGTTAGTCAGTTCTGTTGTATTTGCTTATTTGTTTACAAATTCGCTTTTATTTTGGTTCATGCTATTTTGTTACTTGTTTATTTTATCTCATTTCATTTCATTGATACTTTTACTTGTATTTTCTTTATTAGTACTTGTTTTTTTTTTTTTTCTTTATTATTATTACTTTTAGAATCATTTTCATCATTTTTGTACATATTTTGTTATGTCGCCAATTCGATTTAACTCACCCTCATCTCATTTTATTTTGTTACTTATTTTTTCTCTCTTATTTACTGCTATTTGTACATATTTGATTCAATTTCTATTTTTAGAATATTCACTCGTATTTTACTTCCATTGTACTTTTACTATTTCATTATTTCATATACTCGTTTTGTGTTATTTCCTATTTCATCTTTTATTGCGTTTGGTATTTCATTATTTACATCATAACCCTTGAGAAGAAAACCACTTATTAGATGGAACCCTTTTGTCTTTTGTAAATTCCCGTTTGGAACGCTAGCGTTTTTTTTTAGAGAATTCGTTTAGTTCAAATGAGAACTCTAGTACTATTTCCCACCTTCATATAACAAGTTCTGTCATTAGTTTAGTTGGTTAGTAACCAAATTGCAGTATTGGGAGGTTTTGGGTTCGATCCACACTATAGACATGGTCCTTTTTTTTACTTTGTCAACCCTTTCCGGACTGACCAAACCGGCCCAATTCGGCCCCTGCCCGTTTTGCTGGCCCAAGTGCGGTCCATTCCCTTTAGTCCAGGCAGAACCCACATTCAGATTAGTAAACCCTAGTTAACATCTATACTTAAAAACCCTAGACCCATTCTTATAAAAACAAGTCTACAGTTGCCGACATTCGATCGGTTCTCTGAGACTCATTCTCCTTCTTCAGACATTCTTCTTCGATGTAAAAACCTTCTTCAATCTACAGTAGCCGCCCGACGTTCTTCCTTCCTCTGGTCGATATCTTCTTCCTCCACCGTCAATACAAAATCGTTCTTCGTCAACCCTAACTCAAATGAGCCGCCTCCTCCTCAATATTTCACCTCTCGATCATCCATTTTGACTCCATCTTCAGAAATCAACAAATGAGATTGGCATACTCACTCCTCCTCCTCTACGCCTCCATCCACCTCCATCTCCTCCTTTGCTAAAACAAAAAATAGCCATCCTCCCCTTTCGATCTATTCCTGAATCTACCAAAAGCTATAATTCTTGATACCATTGTATAAGTTCTGGAAGCAGCACCACATTGAGCCGAATTTTGTGGCGTTTGGCGGCGATTTGAGGGTCGGGCGAACAGAGGAAGGCGGGACCGACATCTTCATCTTCCTAGCGTCTTGTGTTCACTCCCAGAGCATTCTATTCCCTAACCTTGCTCTGAAGAACCCCAAAAAAAAACGAGAAAGAAGCCAGCCGATACCTATCTTCTACGTTGTTCATCCATACTCCCTTTCTCCTTTCTCCTCTCCGCTCTCGTTAAATTTGCAATCCAACTGGCGACACGGAGCATACGTATCTTCGTCATCTTCCCGCCGGTAGTTTTTGCAACTCTAGCTGTTCAACAAGAAACAACACAAAACTGAGAAAAACGCTCAGGAATACCGAATCCAGGATGAGTTTCCAGTTCGAGAAGTGGTATGAATCTAAATGAGTTTTTAGAGAGAAGAATTGCTCTCAACATCGGTATTTTCATCCTAACCCGATTAGCTCACAAGTCTTGAACTCAATGCATGCCTTCGGTTATTATTTTATTTTTTTATTTTTTTCATTCGAGAAGTTGTATGAGGAATGCCTGAATCGTCGAATGTGTTCGGTCCCTTTTGTTTACTGTATGAATGCCTTCAGTTTCTTTTTCTCAAAGATGTATGTAAATATGTATTCTCAAGTCTCTGTGTGCCATCGAAATCCATTTGACTGATCATATTTACACAGGAATTCGAATCCTGCACCCAGGCGAGCAGCTTGGTCGCTCGTTCGAGTTTGTCTTCATAGGCTAACCGATTATGGTTTACTAAGCTAACTTGTTTATATCTAGCGTTTGTTCCTCTTTGGTTCTGCAGTGAGAGGAGTCTAGCTACTGTATATATTGTAATACAATTGCTAGTTGCAGATCACTATACCCTACGCATGGGGAACCTTGTCAGATTACCTCTCTGTTTATTGCTGCTCTGCTGTTATTATGAATAACTGGTTGTGGATTCATGGCACAGATAAGGATTGTTCTCGTTTACTTTAGGGTGTCGGTTATGCGTTCAAAACCCAACAATTTCGGTCTCATGTACATACTGTGATTCCTATTTCGTGTCCATTTGTACTAAGATGAACTTGGCCACATTTTATTTGTCAAGTTTGTAATCGAAGGGAAGAGATTAAATTGTGTTTAGAGATCTTAGCCAATTCAGACTTTTTTCTAGATTTTATGATTAGTATTTGGTACGCTAACGCCACCTAAGATTAAAAGAAAAAGGAGCTTGAGATTTATGGGGTTTATCATCTTCTAATCAGCTTATAATCACCATGCTTGCTTATCATTCTTGTGAATACCTCACTGTGTATGTCGTTTGAATTATCCAATACTTGTGTTTGCTGGTTTGTACACTAATGCTTAACCCATTTGGGTACAGCTAATCTTTGACCCAAATTAAAGCTCATTTTGGGCTTGATTCATCACTAGCCCAAACCGGACTGGGCGAAGAACCCTAGACAGCCTTCTAGGTTACCCACTCACTTTAAGATTGATTTATCGGGTCGGGTCCAAATTTTCTGTGGGTCTCATTAGAAAAGCTGTAGGACTAATCGTAGGTGTTGCTCACATTAAGGTCGTAGTACCCGAGGGTCTGTGGTGTGTTGTGGGTGACATCTCCTAATAAAAAACTTTCCAAACAATCCATAATGATATGAATAAATTCACAATCAATGGTGCTATTGAAAATCCAAAAAAAAAACAAATTCTACTTCAAAATCAGTCAAAAATAAGGCTCAAACCTGAGGCCCATTTTTCAGAGGCTCATTTCTAGGCCCAAACTCACCCCAATCCCAAATAAGCCCAACCTGGCCCAAAATCCAAAAAATCCCAAAAACCCAATCAAATCCTAAGGCCCACACAAGGCCCAAACTCACCCCAATCTCAAATCAGCCCAAATTAGGCCCACATCCATTTTGGCCTGAATCTTTTTCTAAGGCTCATATCCATTTTGGCCCAAATCTTCTTCCATGGCCCATATCTACTCTGGCCCAACACTTCAGCCCAATCCGAGGCTATATCAGAAGCCTAATTCGAGGCCCAAATCAGCCCAATTAGAAGCCCATATCGAGGCTCAAATCAAAAGGTCCAAATTCGGCCCACTTTCAAACCCGACCCATCTTCCAAGGTCCGGTCCAGCCCATGTTTCAAGGCTCATATCCATTTGGCCCAAACCAATTCAAATCCATATCATTTCTAATTCAAATCCAGATCAACTCAATTTCCAAATCAAATTCAAATCCAAATCAACTCATTTCCAAATCAAATCCGATTCCAATTCAACCTCAATCTCAATGCAATTCCAAACTCATGCAAATTCAATTCAACTCCAACACAAATTCATTCCAATTCAAGTTCAACTTCAAATTCAATTCTAATTCTAATTCAATTCTATTTCAAATTCTTTCGAATTCAATCTCAATTTCAATTCAATTCTAAATTCAATCTCAATTTCAATTCAATTCTAAATTCAGCTCAATTCACATTCTCTCAATTCAAATTCAATTCAGAAATTCATTCGTTTCCGATTCAAATCAAAAATTCATTTCAATCCCAAATAATTATAAAACCTCAAATTCCAATTTCAAACTCGTTGAAAGCTTCGAAACTCTTCAAAATCTCAGATACCCCAAACTCCAAATATCTCATGGACTCAAATCATCTCCAAAATTCCAATTCCCCACACACTCTGAATGTCTCACAACCCGAGCGTCTCACAGACTTTGTCATCCCAACGATTCGAATGTCTCACAGACCCAAACATCTCACTCACAGACCCGAGCGTCTCATAGATCCGAGCGTCTCACAGACTTTGACATCTCAAGGTTTCAAGTGTCTCATAGACTCGAGCGTCTCACAGACTTTGATACCTCATTCCTTTCATCATTTGAATATTCCAAACGTCTCACAGACCTGAGCGTCTCGCAGACTAGCATCCCAAACCCGAAACCTCTCAAAACTCCGAACCCTTCGAAATCTCAAACACCTCAAATATCTTCAAACCCCACAGACATCAAAACTTCCAATTCCAAAACCCAAATTGTGACTAAGGTCTGATCTCAACAGGGAGTTGAGTACGTAGGCAGCCCGTCTAGGGTGCGACCCCATTAAACAAAAAATCATTTTCCCCTTCTAAGGTGGTCCTCATATCTCTCAAACCTTCTTGAGCTCTCACATACTTCAAACCATCAGCCACTAAGTCCTGTCTATCCATTCAACGTTAGACTTTTCCCAATACTCATTCTATACCCGTCCGAATTAACCCATTCTTCTTCTTGGTGCTAGCTTGGCAGAAAAGCTCGCCTCATCCACTCTCTTCCTCAGCCCCCACTCAATCCTATCCTTTGGTTTTAATTGAATCTCCCTAATAAGGTTTTGAAAGAAGGTAATCCCGACAATTGGAGACCGAGGTTTCCTCGGGCACCAATCCGAAGTCGTGGTCGTTGCCACTTCTGAGGGGTGTAACCCAGTGCGAACCCACCATAGAATCTCTGGCTTGATCAGATAAATCCTATCCATAGGCAATAATCTCAGAGTCAATTAACGGTTCTTAGAATCCTTCTCCTCCCTTCCTAGTTCTTTAGGTCAAACTAGGTGGCGACTCTAGTCAATTCCGCCTTATAGAGGCATAAGTCCGCGTGGAGCCCATTGAGAGCGGGTATAGTGCTCACTAGCATTCCCCTTATGCTTTCTGGGAAAGACGGACGATAGTAGGTATTTGAGGGATGCCAGAATAATGGGTTTTCACCCTCCACAGAATGGCATTATTTTCGGATCTAGACTTCTTAGTTAGACCATATTTAGATAAACCCCCCTCTCATACCAAAAATCACCCTCCACAGAAATGGCGACTCTGTAGACACCAAAAATTCTCACCCCATAGAGAAAAGTTCAGACAAATAAATAAAATAAGAGGGGCATCGCCTTTCTCTTCAAAACTTGTTCATGTGGATTCCAAAATGAAACTTTCTTTTGATGACAAAAATTTTTAATTTAATTTTCAAAGCATCCGTTTTCAAACCCGTCCTTTTCATTACTTACTTATTTCACCATTTTGTTTTTGATTTATTTCATGTTAGTCAGTTCTGTTGTATTTGCTTATTTGTTTACAAATTCGCTTTTATTTTGGTTCATGCTATTTTGTTACTTGTTTATTTTATCTCATTTCATTTCATTGATACTTTTACTTGTATTTTCTTTATTAGTACTTGTTTTTATTTTTTTTTCTTTATTATTATTACTTTTAGAATCATTTTCATCATTTTATGTACATATTTTGTTATGTCGCCAATTCGATTTAACTCACCCTCATCTCATTTTATTTTGTTACTTATTTTTTCTCTCTTATTTACTGCTATTTGTACATATTTGATTCAATTTCTATTTTTAGAATATTCACTCGTATTTTACTTCCATTGTACTTTTACTATTTCATTATTTCGTATACTCGTTATTGTGTTATTTCCTATTTCATCTTTTATTGCGTTTGGTATTTCATTATTTACATCATAACCCTTGAGAAGAAAACCACTTATTAGATGGAACCCTTTTGTCTTTTGTAAATTCCCGTTTGGAACGCTAGCGTTTTTTTTTAGAGAATTCGTTTAGTTCAAATGAGAACTCTAGTACTATTTCCCACCTTCATATAACAAGTTCTGTCATTAGTTTAGTTGGTTAGTAACCAAATTGCAGTATTGGGAGGTTTTGGGTTCGATCCACACTATAGACATGGTCCTTTTTTTTACTTTGTCAACCCTTTCCGGACTGACCAAACACGGCCCAATTCGGCCCCTGCCCGTTTTGCTGGCCCAAGTGCGGTCCATTCCCTTTAGTCCAGGCAGAACCCACATTCAGATTAGTAAACCCTAGTTAACATCTATACTTAAAAACCCTAGACCCATTCTTATAAAAACAAGTCTACAGTTGCCGACATTCGATCGGTTCTCTGAGACTCATTCTCCTTCTTCAGACATTCTTCTTCGATGTAAAAACCTTCTTCAATCTACAGTAGCCGCCCGACGTTCTTCCTTCCTCTGGTCGATATCTTCTTCCTCCACCGTCAATACAAAATCGTTCTTCGTCAACCCTAACTCAAATGAGCCGCCTCCTCCTCAATATTTCACCTCTCGATCATCCATTTTGACTCCATCTTCAGAAATCAACAAATGAGATTGGCATACTCAGCTCCTCTCCCTACCATACATCCACCTCCATCTCCTCCTTTGCTAAAACAAAAAATAGCCATCCCCCCTTTCGATCTATTCCTGAATCTACCACCAAAAGCTATAATCTTGATACCATTGTATAAGTTCTGGAAGCAGCACCACATTGAGCCGAATTTTGTGGCGTTGGGCGATTTGAGGGTCGGGCGAACAGAGGAAGGCGGGACCGACATCGTCATCTTCCTAGCGCCTGTGTTCACTCCCAGAGCATTCTATTCCCTAACCTTGCTCTGGAAGAACCCAAAAAAAAAAACGAGAAAGAAGCAGCCGATACCTATCTTCTACGTTGTTCATCCATACTCTCCTTTCTCCTTTCTCCTCTCCGCTCTCGGTTAATTTGCAATCCAACTGGCGACACGGAGCCATACGTATCTTCGTCATATCTTCCCGCCGGTAGTTTTTGCAACTCTAGCTGTTCAACAAGAAACAACACAAAACTGAGAAAACGCTCAGGAATACCGAATCCAGGATGAGTTTCCAGTTCGAGAAGTGGTATGAATCTAAAATGAGTTTTTAGAGAGAGAATTGCTCCAACATCGGTATTTTCATCCTAACCCGATTAGCTCACAAGTCTTGAACTCAATGCATGCCTTCGGTTATTATTTTATTTTTTTATTTTTTTCATTCGAGAAGTTGTATGAGGATGCCTGAATCGTCGAATGTGTTCGGTCCCTTTTGTTTACTGTATGAATGCCTTCAGTTTCTTTTCTCAAAGATGTATGTAAATATGTATTCTCAAGTCTCTGTGTGCCATCGAAATCCATTTGACTGATCATATTACACAGGAATTCGAATCCTGCACCCAGGCGAGCAGCTTGGTCGCTCGTCGAGTTTGTCTTCATAGGCTAACCGATTATGGTTTACTAAGCTAACTTGTTTATACTAGCGTTGTTCCTTTGGTTCTGCAGTGAGAGGAGTCTAGCTATGTATATATTGTAATACAATTGCTAGTTGCAGATCACTATACCCTACGCATGGGGAACCTGTCAGATTATCTCTCTGTTTATTGCTGCTCTCTGGTTGTTATGAATAAAACTGGTTGTGGATTCATGGCACAGATAAGGATTGTTTCTTTTACTTTAGGGTGTCGTTATGCGTTCAAAACCCAACATTTCGGTCTCATGTACATACTGTGATTCCTATTTCGTGTCCATTTGTACTAAGATGAACTTGGCCACATTTTATTTGTCAAGTTTTTAATCGAAGGGAAGAGATTAAATTGTGTTTAGAGATCTTAGCCAATTCAGACTTTTTTCCAGATTTTATGATTAGTATTTGGTACGCTAATGCCACCTAAGATTAAAAGAAAAAAGGAGCTTGAGATTTATGGGGTTTATCATCTTCTAATCAGCTTATAATCACCATGCTTGCTTATCATTCTGTTGTGAATACCTCACTGTGTATGTCGTTTGAATTATCCAATACTTGTGTTTGCTGGTTTGTACACTAATGCTTAACCCATTTGGGTACAGCTAATCTTTGACCCAAATTAAAGCTCATTTTGGGCTTGATTCATCACTAGCCTAAACCGGACTGGGCCAAGAACCCTAGACAGCCTTCTAGGTTACCCACTCACTTTAAGATTGATTTATCGGGTCGGGTCCACAATTTTCTGTGGGTCTCATTAGAAAAGCTGTAGGACTAATCGTAGGTGTTGCTCACATTAAGGTCGTAGTACCCGAGGGTCGTAGTACCTGTTTGTGGGTGACATCTCTCCTAATAAAAAAAACTTTCCAAACAATCCATAATGATATGAATAAAATTCACAATCAATGGTGCTATTGAAAATCCAAAAAAAAAACAAATTCTACTTCAAAATCAGTCAAAAATAAGGCTCAAACCTGAGGCCCATTTTTCAGAGGCTCATTTCTAGGCCCAAACTCACCCCAATCCCAAATCAGCACAACCTGGCCCAAAAAATCCCAAAAACCCAATCAAATCCTAAGGCCCACATAAGGCCCAAACTCACCCCAATCTCAAATCAGCCCAAATTAGGCCCACATCCATTTTGGCCTGAATCTTTTTCTAAGGCCCATATCCATTTTGGCCCAAATCTTCTTCCATGGCCCATATCTACTCTGGCCCAACACTTCAGCCCAATCTGAGGCTATATCAGAAGCCTAATTCGAGGCCCAAATCAGCCCAATTAGAAGCCCATATCGAGGCTCAAATCAAAAGGTCCAAATTCGGCCCACTTTCAAACCCGACCCATCTTCCAAGATCTGGTCCGGCCCATGTTTCAAGGCTCATATCCATTTGGCCCAAACCAATTCAAATCCATATCATTTCTAATTCAAATCCAGATCAACTCAATTTCCAAATCAAATTCAAATCCAAATCAACTCATTTCCAAATCAAATCCGATTCCAATTTAACCTCAATCTCAATGCAATTCCAAACTCATGCAAATTCAATTCAACTCCAACACGAATTCATTCCAATTCAAGTTCAACTTCAAATTCAATTCTAATTCAAATTCAATTCTATTTCAAATTCTTTCAAATTCTTTCGAATTCAATCTCAATTTCAATTCAATTCTAAATTCAATCTCAATTTCAATTCAATTCTAAATTCATCTCAATTCAAATTCAATTCAGAAATTCATTCGTTTCCGATTCAAATCAAAAATTCATTTCAATCCCAAATAATTATAAAACCTCAAATTCCAATTTCAAACTCGTTGAAAGCTTCGAAACTCTTCAAAATTTCAGATACCCCAAACTCCAAATATCTCATGGACTCAAATCATCTCCAAAATTCCAATTCCCCACACACTCTGAATGTCTCACAGACCCGAGCGTCTCACAGACTTTGTCATCCCAACGATTCGAATGTCTCACAGACCCAAACATCTCACAGACCCGAGCGTCTCATAGATCCGAGCGTCTCACAGACTTCGACATCTCAAGGTTTCAAGTGTCTCATAGACTCGAGCGTCTCACAGACTTTGATACCTCATTCCTTTCATCATTTGAATATTCCAAACGTCTCACAGACCTGAGCGTCTCGCAGACTAGCATCCCAAACCCGAAACCTCTCAAAACTCCGAACCCTTCAAAATCTCAAACACCTCAAATATCTTCAAACCCCACATACATCAAAACTTCCAATTCCAAAACCCAAATTGTGAACTACGTAAGGTCTGATCTCAACAGGGAGTTGAGTACGTAGGCACCCGTCTAGGGTGCGACCCCATTAAACAAAAAATCATTTTCCCCTTCTAAGGTGGTCCTCATATCTCTCAAACCTTCTTGAGCTCTCACATACTTCAAACCATCAGACACTAAGTCCTGTCTATCCATTCAACCTCAGACTTTTCCCAATACTCATTCTATACCCGTCCAAATTAACCCATTCTTCTTCTTGGTGCTAGCTTGGCAGAAAAGCTCGCCTCATCCACTCTCTTCCTGAGCCCCCACTCAATCCTATCCTTTGGCTTTAATTGAATCTCCCTAATAAGGTTTTGAAAGAAGGTAATCCCGACAATTGGAGACCGAGGTTTCCTCGGGCACCAATCTGAAGTCGTGGTCGTTGCCACTTCTGAGGGGTGTAACCCAGTGCGAACCCACCATAGAATCTCTGGCTTGATCAGATAAATCCTATCCATAGGCAATAATCTCATAGTCAATTAACGGTTCTTAGAATCCTTCTCCTCCCTTCCTAGTTCTTTAGGTCAAACTAGGTGGCGACTCTAGTCAATTCCGCCTTATAGAGGCATAAGTCCGCGTGGAGCCCATTGAGAGCGGGTATAGTGCTCACTAGCATTCCCCTTATGCTTTCTGGGAAAGACGGACGATAGAGTAGGTATTTGAGGGATGCCAGAATAACGGGTTTTCACCCTCCACAGAATGGCATTATTTTCGGATCTAGACTGTTTAGTTAGACCATATTTAGATAAACCCCCCTCTCATACCGAAAAATCACCCTCCACAGAATGGCGACTCTGCTGGGGAAAACTTGAGTAAGTTTTTCTCAAACTCAAGGAAGACTGAACTCCATTCAAAATTGTCGGGATTTCCCCACTTCTTTCAAAACCTCCAAGAGATTCATTTCGAAAGCCATTAGCATTACTCTATTCCACACTTAGAGTGTGATTGGTGAGGATAGTTAGGATGAGAGTGTGTAGCTATACTTGACTTTGCTTGTCATCTGCGCTTTGCTTGCTACATAATTGCGTGATTATGCTAGACTAACTTGCAGGAACTTCAGGTAGGTGGGCCCATTAGGGGTCTAATTTCTTCCCTCTCTTTGCCTGCGCATTTATTTACCGCTTTTTGGTTGTGATATTGAACTGTTAGGAATAGTCCTGAGGTGGGTGCATAGGGTAGCTTAGGACATGCATTCCTCTATGTCACCCTTGATATTTGCGGTCGGGATAAACATTGGTCCACAATTGATTCCCCATGAGCAGATGCCCTTCGTAGTAAGGACTATGCACACGAGGCGGTATGATCGTAGTATTTACGCCTTGAAATCTCATGATCCTTCAACACTTACCTTTTCGAGTCAAAGCCAGCATATAGTGAACTCTGAGCCTTCAGTGTTCAGCTGCCCGGTCCCGTGTCTAAGATGGGTTTATGGGTAGTCACCCCCTTGTATGCCGCCTGTCTGACCACCCTTTGCATTACCCTGAAGATTGCATGGGCTCAGTTCTCCAAGTGTCCTCTACACCACGGGTGTCTCTAAAGCCTGATGTCACGCTACACGTCCATAGAGGATCCCGTATTTACCGGATACCCATACATGGCACAACGTAGTCAGTGAATAATTTGGACTTTAGACACACCTGACCGTGCAGACGACGGGAGACCCGACCCCATGCAATACTTCCCTAAGTTTTCTGGAAAGTGAGCATGTTGTGATAATCACCGGCCGTGGCTCATGTGACTGTATCACTTCGGGTATCCTGACCTTTCGAACTTAAGCACTCCGGTCTTTCTCGATGACGTGCCCCACAAGACATAATAGAGATAAATCCCGAGAGATGAACAGTGAAGGGACGACGGTTTCCCCGGTGGTATGGAAGCATTGATTGACCTTGAAGGTGATTATCCCAATCATTCGCACTCAGCTCCACATAAAATCAGCCACGATTTTTATTTTACACTTACATCTATGTGTGATCACGTTTCAAAAATGAGCAAAAATCAAAAAATGAATCATGTCCAACACTCTAATGAAATATCTTCAAAGTCGTTCATCTCTAATGATTTCAAAATTGTTATTTCCAAAACAGTTTTCAAAATTGATTTCAATCAAAGTCTTCCAAAAAATAAACTTTGTCAAGCGGTTTACAAAGAACAAATTTCAAAAATCTACTGTTTATAAATGATTTTCAAACAATACTTCTCATAAATTTCATTTCAAAGACAGATTTCAAAAACATGCTTTTTACAAATAAATTTTAAACAACATTTTTCACGGATATTATCTCAAACTTGTTTTTCAAAACAATTTTCAAAGTTGATTTTCATAAACGTCTTTCATAATAAATGATTTAGTCCCCATGTTGCGACCCGCTATTTTTGAAGATCAACCCACCTTCAAGAGCAGCGGTCATTATCGTGGAGCGTACTAGTCATTCGTGTTTTCACATAAGTGGTGGATTTTCACAAAGAACTTGTGCTCGATCATTCACCTTTCCTTTCTCAAAAAACGCCCCTTATTTCCCTCGTCGGAGCAGATGGAGCACATGAAGATCGACAACGCAGTTTGAGTCAAAAATAAGAGATGTACCAACCCGAGTTGATTAACTAGCAACGACTGTTCGAGTTCAAACTGTTGAGAGTCAGAAGAACACCAACCTGTTTTGTATGATCACAGTACCGCTTCGCTGCAAGAGCCCAAAGACGAGCAAACGATCAATCAGGAGCCCGAAGACGAATGAGTAGTCAGTCAAAAGCCCGAAGACGAAGTAGAAGAATTCGGGAGAAGTTTTAAGCTCAAACTCCCCCATTTAATGACTTTTAGAATTGATGTATAGGTTTTCCCCTAGCATTCTTTTCTCTCTTGTCAATTTCTGAATAGACTTTGTGTATAGGTTGTACATTCCCTTTGAATTTATTTAGATCAATGTGTATAGGGTCCCCCACTCCCTATTTTATTTGTGAATGACCGAGCGTCAAAATTCCTACTGCGAAAATCCACCACTTCGGAAACACGTTTTTTTCAAAACCGTTTTTCTAAAATGTAGCTTCTTTTGGGAACAAGCTAATAAAACAACCAACAAACAAAAGCATGCAACACATTCATGGCAGAAAGGAAAAGAGTTGCATGCATTCTCATTCAGTTCAAATTCATTAATCATGCATGAATCACACTCATCTTAGGAAAATGCATAATCACATGTTACATTTCCAACACACCTCACAAGAGCATCCATCCCATTTTTTCAAGCATGCTAACATTTGTCAGATTATTCTTTCTACAATAATGGTCGTGTTTGCAGGTGAATAACTGTCTTTGTCTATGAGTGGCGACATGATCTTCGAAGTGATAGCAAGAAATACCGAGCATTCAAGCTTTTTTTTTCTTTTTCTTTCTTCCCATTCAGCATACCATGTACATAGAGACCAACAACCACAAAAAAGCATACACAAAAAAAAATTCAAAAAAAAATCACACATCCAAAAAAATTCCAAAAAAATCACACATCCAAAAATCCAAAAAAGTCATACATCCAAAAAATCCCAAAATAAAAAACATACCTTCAAAAATCCCAAAAAATGCAGTCACTGTCATATCATGGGATCACCATGCGGGAGTTTTCACTCCCTAAAATTCCAAAATCCCAGGAGCCAATCATCGACCAAATACCATTTTGAAACAACTTCTCTCACATCACATCCAACAACTTGACCTTCTTCAGGGCTTACAATGACGGGATGAGCTTCATGAACCGCAAGCTGAGTTCGGCTCAAGCGAGACTAGTCATAACCTTACCACTCATGCATTGCATCCATTAAAAAAAACAAGCAAAAAAAATCGAACCAAAATTCGAATGAGTCATTTTCATTCTCATCATTTCATGCATCCTATACATAGTAATTCCATATTACCATATCATATTGCATTGTAGATAATTGCATTTGCATACTCCCATATCGAAACGATGTCTTCGGTGAAAAGCTTGATTGATTGTTTGAACATAGTGTTTGAATCACTAAACTCTTGACCCGTCAATGAACTCAAGGGTCCAATCAAAATCAGTACCACAAACCAAAGTGAGTAGTGTACAAAGAGCGGTATTTTCCTTCGAATTTCAAATGAGTGTTTTGGACAATCCATTAAGTGATGAGGGAAGGTAAAGAGTTCCAATTGAGGTAAAACCACGAGCGACATGTGCATTCCTTCAGCACATGGAGAGGCACAAATCATAGTGAGAGCAATGTCGATAAACATGATACGAACTGTGATTCATGCAAAGATTTGAGAAGAGTAAGAAAACAATCATTGAATAATGAGAATGACGAGACACTTAGGATCAAAATCCCCACAAAACCAAAAAGCTTTGACTGCCCTGTACATAATCCCTTAGTGAGCCCCGTTGAGCCTTTCACGATAAACCTTTTTCTGTGAACTCCACAACATGCCAACCCACGTACATATACTTACTTGCCCTTGCAATAGAGGATCTCAAAGGAGCCGGAGCCATGGTCTCTCCCCCACCATCTTCACAAAAACAACAAATGAAATGCTTGAAGAAATCAGTGAGTCAATGCAACTCCAAAGCCAAACACAAAAAAAGAACACCGAAAATGTTCAAGAAGATCGATGAGTCAATGCAACTCCAGAGCTGAAAGCCAAAATACAAAGCAGAGAACGCTTGAGAAAGTTGATGAGCCAAATGCAGTTTCAAAAAAAAACAAAATGAGAAGAAAGTTCAAATCGAGCACCAGAAGAGGCAAGAAGGAGAAATCCAAATCAGAAGAACCAATGATGTCCCATAGAAACCAATAAAAGGTTATCAAAACCCGTCCAATCATTCCACCCATGGCAAAGGCGAAACACGTCCTCTGTTGCACAAAAAGCTCCACAATTCCCAAATAAATCCCCCAGTCCCATGTAACATACATCATACCCCTCAGCCCCGTTATAACCCAATAAAAGACCTCTGACTCGTTAGTTGATGAGCGTTGACCGAAAGTATCGGATCTGAAACATGAATCATAAGTTTCGTACTTGTTATCAACATGTCCTGTCATACCAAAGGGACCGTTAGCGAATGAGTGTGACCTAATCTCACAAGGTCTTTAGAGTGCGAGTGACTCTTCAACTGAACCACCAAATCATAATCGGCCTACCCCATTGCAGGTGAGGAATTTGTGAGGAACGGAAAGTCTATAACCTCGAAAAGGAATTCTAAGGAAAATACTGCTCTGAGCATCAAGAGTGTCATCACGACATTTGCACACACGGCCATACTCATGAAAGATTGACCCGTATCCCTCCAAGAGAGTAAAGTGATTCATGCATTCCAGTTCATCAATCACTCAAGATCAAACTGAAGATGTCTTATATTCGTAAGCCTCATATTAATAGAGATAGGACTGTACCTTCTCTCAAAAATTTGCATGTGCATTTTGCATCGTGTCTAGCATTTAAATTTGCATGCACCAAAATCATTTCATCTTCAACATCCGACTGTTAAGAATTCTACCTAGTCTCGCGGAAAGTCGACTTCAATTGCCGCTATCAGAGCGTAACTTCCGATAAAAAAAGTCAAAGCTGGAGCCATCCCACGACCATATCCAGAACCAAACTAGAGCCGTCCGAGGCCGTACGAAGACAATTCTGGAGCCATCCAGCGTCATGCTCGAGCCTCATCAACACCATATCCAGAACGAAACTGGAGCCATGCGGGAGCCACCTCAAATCCACGTCAGAGCTATTTCATCACCAGGGCCTTGCCTACATAATTTTGAACTACGTTAGGTCTGATCTCAATACAAAATTGAGTACGTAGGCAGCCCGCCCAGGGTGCGACCACCTCAAGGAAAAATCCCCCTTTGTTCCTCACCATCACCAAACAGAGTCATCTTGTAGCCCTTTCTGGAGCCATCCCGAGCTATCTTGGAGCCATTATGAGAGAACCCTAAAGTCATAACCGGACCGAAACCATTCATCCATGACTAAGAAGTTATCTACCACATCAAAATACGTCAAACACAACAATGGTCCACCAATCACATCAACCCACCATTCGACTCAAAATCTAAAACAAATCGAAACCCACCAACCATCCCGAGAATCACAATCCAAATCGAAACCCACCAACCACCCTAGAGTCGTCGCTCATAATGGGGTCATAAATTATGTCGGAGCCCTCCGACCGCACTGGAGCCATCAACGTAATCCGGAGCCATCAACGTAATCCGGAGCCATCAGTGCACACCGGAGCCATCAACATAATCCGGAGCCATCCGACTGCACCGGAGCCATATGAATATACCAAAGTCATCCGGTCATGTCAAAATCATCAAGTCCCCAAAGTCACTCATTCACAAAACCATCCTTTCGAAAACCGACCACAAAATCACAAAGCCAAAACAAAAACTCAGGAGCCATACCGGAGCCATCTTGAAACTCTGGAGCCAAGAGTCCTGCCAAATCCCGAAACTGTAGTGCACATCGGGCGAGGCTGTCAAAACAAAACCGAAACACAAGTCCCACACTGACAAAGTCAAGGGCCACATCAAGAAAAAACATCCGACTATCACATCCCTCAGGAGAGTAATCAAAAGGCATCCAATCCCAGACCAATCCATAGCCAGAATCAGCCTCAAATGAACCACTCAAAGCAGCGAGTTCCGTACAACTCCGTTAACGTATTATAGGCACTCATAAGTCCTCGTACCTTCAATCGCATTCTAGGCCCGTCATAAGTCCTAGGACTGGATATCAAGAGGTCCAGTTGAGGCACTCCTAAGCCCTCGTGCACAAACAGGAAGTTTGATTCGATTAATGCATTTGTTAACCAAGTCATCATTCGCATGTGGGAATCCTTTCAAGGGCACCACAAAATCAATCTCGTCGTTCGATCAATTATTCCACTCAGGTTTTAAACATAATTTTCATTCCATTCAGGTGGCCTTTCACTCGTAAAACTCTTTTACTATTCGATTCACTTTGTTCATTTTACACCCGCTAGACAGCTATTGCGCTACTAGTGCGGTTGACTTTTCGTTTTACACCCGCTAGACAGCTATTGCGCTACTAGTGCGGTCGACTTTTCGTTTTACACCCGCTAGACAGCTATTGCGCTACTAGTGCGGTTGACTTTTCATTTTACACCCACTAGACAGCTATTGCGCTACTTGTGCGGTCACCTTTTCGTTTTACACCCACTAGACAGCTATTGCGCTACTAGTGTGGTCGCTTTTTCTTTTTACACCCGCTAGGCAGCTATTGCGCTACTTGTGCGGTCACCTTTTCGTTTTACACCCACTAGACAGCTATTGCGCTACTTGTGCGGTCACCTTTTCATTTTACACCCACTAGACAGCTATTGCGCTACTTGTGCGGTCACCTTTTCGTTTTACACCCACTAGACAGCTATTGCGCTACTTGTGCGGTCACCTTTTCGTTTTACACCCACTAGACAGCTATTGCGCTACTTGTGCGGTCACCTTTTCATTTTACACCCACTAGACAGCTATTGCGCTACTTGTGCGGTCGCCTTTTTATTTTTCACCTGCTAGGCAGCTATTGCGCTACTAGTACGGTACTCGATCAAAGTATTATAGGCTCGTCATAAGCCCTATAGCTAGATGTCAAGAGGTCTAGTTGAGGCACTCCTAAGTCCTCGTACTTTCACTCGCATTCTAGGCCCGTCATAAGCCCTAGGACTGGATGTCAAGAGGTCCAGTTGAGGCACTCCTAAGCCCTCGTGCACCCCAAACCAATCTATTGTTAGCATTCTAGGCTCGTCATAAGTCCTAGGACTGGATGTCAAGAGGTCCAGTTGAGGCTCGTAATAAGTCCTCGTGCATTCAACTATCATATCACTTCCCGCCGCATTCATACATTATCTTCCTCGCGGTCACCTTCCTGTGCACTACAAAGTCATAGTGAGAATTTTTGGCGCCCTCTCAACCTTGATCCAATTCTGCAAGGGCTTGCAAAATTGAATCAAGGGGAGCCATCTGTAGACACCAAAAATTCTCACCCCATAGAGAAAAGTTCAGACAAATAAATAAAATAAGAGGGGCATCGCCTTTCTCTTCAAAACTTGTTCATGTGGATTCCAAAATGAAACTTTCTTTTGATGACAAAAATTTTTAATTTAATTTTCAAAGCATCCGTTTTCAAACCCGTCCTTTTCATTACTTACTTATTTCACCATTTTGTTTTTGATTTATTTCATGTTAGTCAGTTCTGTTGTATTTGCTTATTTGTTTACAAATTCGCTTTTATTTTGGTTCATGCTATTTTGTTACTTGTTTATTTTATCTCATTTCATTGATACTTTTACTTGTATTTTCTTTATTAGTACTTGTTTTTATTTTTTTCTTTATCATTATTACTTTTAGAATCATTTTCATCATTTTATGTACATATTTCGTTATGTCGCCAATTCGATTTAACTCACCCTCATCTCATTTTACTTTGTTACTTATTTTTTTCTCTCTTATTTACTGCTATTTGTACATATTTGATTCAATTTCTATTTTTAGAATATTCACTCGTATTTTACTTCCATTGTACTTTTACTATTTCATGTACTCGTTATTGTGTTATTTCCTATTTCATCTTTTATTGTGTTTGGTATTTCATTATTTACATCATAACCCTTGAGAAGAAAACCACTTATTAGATGGAACCCTTTTGTCTTTTGTAAATTCCCGTTTGGAACGCTAGCGTTTTTTTTAGAGAATTCGTTTAGTTCAAATGAGAACTCTAGTACTATTTCCCACCTTCATATAACAAGTTCTGTCATTAGTTTAGTTGGTTAGTAACCAAATTGCAGTATTGGGAGGTTCTGGGTTCGATCCACACTATAGACATGGTCCTTTTTTTTACTTTGTCAACCCTTTCCGGACTGACCAAACACGGCCCAATTCGGCCCCTGCCCGTTTTGCTGGCCCAAGTGCGGTCCATTCCCTTTAGTCCAGGCAGAACCCACATTCAGATTAGTAAACCCTAGTTAACATCTATACTTAAAAACCCTAGACCCATTCTTATAAAAACAAGTCTACAGTTGCCGACATTCGATCGGTTCTCTGAGACTCATTCTCCTTCTTCAGACATTCTTCTTCGATGTAAAAACCTTCTTCAATCTACAGTAGCCGCCCGACGTTCTTCCTTCCTCTGGTCGATATCTTCTTCCTCCACCGTCAATACAAAATCGTTCTTCGTCAACCCTAACTCAAATGAGCCGCCTCCTCCTCAATATTTCACCTCTCGATCATCCATTTTGACTCCATCTTCAGAAATCAACAAATGAGATTGGCATACTCAGCTCCTCCTCCCTACGCCTCCATCCACCTCCATCTCCTCCTTTGCTAAAACAAAAAATAGCCAGCCTCCCCTTTCGATCTATTCCTGAATCTACCACCAAAAGCTATAATTCTTGATACCATTGTATAAGTTCTGGAAGCAGCACCACATTGAGCCGAATTTTGTGGCGTTTGGCGGCGATTTGAGGGTCGGGCGAACAGAGGAAGGCGGGACCGACATCTTCATCTTCCTAGCGTCTTGTGTTCACTCCCAGAGCATTCTATTCCCTAACCTTGCTCTGAAGAACCCCAAAAAAAAACGAGAAAGAAGCCAGCCGATACCTATCTTCTACGTTGTTCATCCATACTCCCTTTCTCCTTTCTCCTCTCCGCTCTCGTTAAATTTGCAATCCAACTGGCGACACGGAGCATACGTATCTTCGTCATCTTCCCGCCGGTAGTTTTTGCAACTCTAGCTGTTCAACAAGAAACAACACAAAACTGAGAAAAACGCTCAGGAATACCGAATCCAGGATGAGTTTCCAGTTCGAGAAGTGGTATGAATCTAAAATGAGTTTTTAGAGAGAAGAATTGCTCTCAACATCGGTATTTTCATCCTAACCCGATTAGCTCACAAGTCTTGAACTCAATGCATGCCTTCGGTTATTATTTTATTTTTTTTATTTTTTTCATTCGAGAAGTTGTATGAGGAATGCCTGAATCGTCGAATGTGTTCGGTCCCTTTTGTTTACTGTATGAATGCCTTCAGTTTCTTTTTCTCAAAGATGTATGTAAATATGTATTCTCAAGTCTTTGTGTGCCATCGAAATCCATTTGACTGATCATAGTTACACAGGAATTCGAATCCTGCACCCAGGCGAGCAGCTTGGTCGCTCGTTCGAGTTTGTCTTCATAGGCTAACCGATTATGGTTTACTAAGCTAACTTGTTTATATCTAGCGTTTGTTCCTCTTTGGTTCTGCAGTGAGAGGAGTCTAGCTACTGTATATATTGTAATACAATTGCTAGTTGCGGATCACTATACCCTACGCATGGGGAACCTTGTCAGATTACCTCTCTGTTTATTGCTGCTCTGCTGTTGTTATGAATAAATGGTTGTGGATTCATGGCACAGATAAGGATTGTTCTCGTTTACTTTAGGGTGTCGGTTATGCGTTCAAAACCCAACAATTTCGGTCTCATGTACATACTGTGATTCCTATTTCGTGTCCATTCTGTACTAAGATGAACTTGGCCACATTTTATTTGTCAAGTTTGTAATCGAAGGGAAGAGATTAAATTGTGTTTAGAGATCTTAGCCAATTCAGACTTTTTTCCAGATTTTATGATTAGTATTTGGTACGCTAATGCCACCTAAGATTAAAAGAAAAAGGAGCTTGAGATTTATGGGGTTTATCATCTTCTAATCAGCTTATAATCACCATGCTTGCTTATCATTCCGTTGTGAATACCTCACTGTGTATGTCGTTTGAATTATCCAATACTTGCGTTTGCTGGTTTGTACACTAATGCTTAACCCATTTGGGTACAGCTAATCTTTGACCCAAATTAAAGCTCATTTTGGGCTTGATTCATCACTAGCCCAAACCGGACTGGGCCAAGAACCCTAGACAGCCTTCTAGGTTACCCACTCACTTTAAGATTGATTTATCGGGTCGGGTCCACAATTTTCTGTGGGTCTCATTAGAAAAGCTGTAGGACTAATCGTAGGTGTTGCTCACATTAAGGTCGTAGTACCCGAGGGTCGTAGTACCTGTTTGTGGGTGACATCTCTCCTAATAAAAAAAAACTTTCCAAACAATCCATAATGATATGAATAAAATTCACAATCAATGGTGCTATTGAAAATCCAAAAAAAAAAATTCTACTTCAAAATCAGTCAAAAATAAGGCTCAAACCTGAGGCCCATTTTTCAGAGGCTCATTTCTAGGCCCAAACTCACCCCAATCCCAAATCAGGCCAACCTGGCCCAAAATCCAAAAAATCCCAAAAACCCAATCAAATCCTAAGGCCCACATAAGGCCCAAACTCACCCCAATCTCAAATCAGCCCAAATTAGGCCCACATCCATTTTGGCCTGAATCTTTTTCTAAGGCCCATATCCATTTTGGCCCAAATCTTCTTCCATGGCCCATATCTACTCTGGCCCAACACTTCAGCCCAATCTGAGGCTATATCAGAAGCCTAATTCGAGGCCCAAATCAGCCCAATTAGAAGCCCATATCGAGGCTCAAATCAAAAGGTCCAAATTCGGCCCACTTTCAAACCCGACCCATCTTCCAAGGTCTGGTCCGGCCCATGTTTCAAGGCTCATATCCATTTGGCCCAAACCAATTCAAATCCATATCATTTCTAATTCAAATCCAGATCAACTCAATTTCCAATCAAATTCAAATCCAAATCAACTCATTTCCAAATCAAATCCGATTCCAATTCAACCTCAATCTCAATGCAATTCCAAACTCATGCAAATTCAATTCAACTCCAACACAAATTCATTCCAATTCAAGTTCAACTTCAAATTCAATTCTAATTCAAATTCAATTCTATTTCAAATTCTTTCGAATTCAATCTCAATTTCAATTCAATTCTAAATTCAATCTCAATTTCAATTCAATTCTAAATTCAGCTCAATTCACATTCATCTCAATTCAAATTCAATTCATGTAACACCCCCGAATAATATCCAACAATTAAACGACGCACCTAACGGTACTACGAGATGTCTACGCAGCGGTTACTACTCTATTCGGGTGCTACAGACGCCAACCACCCACGTGGTTGACAGTCCACAACACTACCAACTCCAAGTTACGGTCTGTATGACTGGAAGTCCAACTTAACGAAATCCGAATACAATATAAAGTACAACTCAAGTACCGAGCATCTACAGTTTAGTTAACAACTTAAGCAACATAACTCATACATAAGAAAACATACTACTTAAAGTCTTGCCATGTGGACTACCCCTATGATAGTCACCCTTGCCTACTCTCCGTTATCGTCTGGCACAAGACCTGAAAAAAATTGGGTGTAAAGGACTCAGCAAACTACGCTGAGTATGAACGTGTGAAGCCCGCATGTTACCGGGCCACACGAATAATTGGTCGAATATTATTAAGTCCATTTTACATGCTATGATAAAGCAGTAAAGCACACATCAGTACATCATGATATCATACACACTCATCGGTAGCATAGCAATATCAGCAAGCAACCAAGCACATCTTGCAAGTAGCACAGCAATATCAATAAGCAACCAAGCACAACTTGCCAGTAGCATAACAATGTCAAACACGCAGTCCAGCATAATAAGCTGCTAGTGTAGCAACAACAGTCAAGTAATTATAGGACGTGTGCGTAGGTACATTATACCGTCAATCCTCGCTATGGGATCATTCAAGAGATTGCGTATTGTTATCTTGTTCTCATTACATATGTTTTCCTTTCTTCTCTTGCACCGGATCCGGGGGATGTAGGTTAGATCCCGAGACTTTATAATATAGGTGCTATTCATTCCTTGTTACTTAAATGATCACATTTGTGAATTCTCTTATTTGCTTGGTTTTGTTACACATGTTTTCCTCTATTCTCTGGCACCGAGTCAGGGGATATAGATTAGATCCCGAGGCTTTATTATGTAGGTGCTAATCATTCCTTGTTTCTTCAAGGGTTACTTGTGAATTCTTTTATCACCGCACGTTGGAGGATGTCTCCTCCATAGCTAGTCCCCCATTCCCGACACCCAGGGTCAAGGAAGCGGAAGTCACCTCTAGACTCCAGGATAAGCTTCACCAATTTGTCACTCCCCCATTCCCGACACCCAGGGTCAAGGAAGCGGAAGTCACCTCTGGACTCCGGGATGTGCTTCACCAACTTGTCACTCCCCCATTCCCGACACCCAGGGTCAAGGAAGCGGAAGTCACCTCTGGACTCCGGGATGTGCTTCACCAAAATATATTCCATCATAGACGGTCGAAGGATCTGATGCAGATACCAACTCCCGAATATTCCATACCGCGCGGCCCGAGATGTTGTCTTCCCGGGTTATCCTCATGTTCCACCAGTTGGTACTTTTCGTTTCATTATCATTATAATCTCGACACCATAGTGGGTGTCATTAGCGGTCCTCTAAAGTTAGAGAGGAGTTGTCTCTTTGTATAGTTCTTTTGTTTTGTTTACGTGGTTCGTCATGTCTCACCCAAGGAGACTTGCTCTTCATTAACATTAATAAATAGACACCATAGTGGGTGTCATGGTAGTCCTCAATGGTTTAGAGAGGAGTCCCCTTTATAGAGTTTTCTTTGTTTTCATAGTTCGTTGTGGTTCATCTCAAGTTCCAAAAAAAAACGCGAGAGGGACTAAATTACTCTGTGCGCGCAAGTAATATGCCACAAGGATATATATAACCAACATATCAGCAAGACACAAGAAGCAATCCAATTTCATGCTTTAGTCTTATAGTCATTATCACACACAAGGCACACAGCACACAAGCCGAGTAACACGGCAACATACGAACCACACATGTCCATACCTGGATCAGAAGCAAGTAGTCTCACACACGGAGTCCTGGTCGGAGTTCGCTACGGCCCTAGTGTTAATTACAAACAATGTGTCAGTTTATGATTTCATGTGACAACCTTTGTGACACTCCCCGAATTTATTAAATTATTAACGGGTGTTATTTCCTAGATAAATCTTCGTTGAATGTTCAACCTTTATTAACCCTTAGGACTTCCCACGTGTTAGACTTTATGTTACTCCTAGGGCATTCACACCCTTATTTTACACGTTAACTAAGTCCTTTGTCCTAGCTAATGTTTTAGAGCATTTTAGGCGATAACCTGTAACGAGTTTATCTAAGATGAATTCTCATTTGACTAGGATATGTTCCTACTTTAGCTGAATAGGTTAGCCATGTTTTAGGCTTATCATCATAGTAACATAGTCTTTAAGATGCCCCTAAAACTTGTTTATATTGAATCCAAGAGGTTCCAAATCTGAAGCATAACCCCCACGTATTACCTTATCTAGTTTCACCCTTAAGGTAGCAGCTGATGTTTAATCTTCTCGACATGCCTCATAAACTTAGCTAGGTGCATTAGAGGGATTTTGGGTATATAAGCAGGTGCTACACACCCTTACGTCACTTGTGTTTCCAATTACACAGAAGCAGAATTTCTGAAGAGAGACTGGGAAAGAGATGCAAAACAGAAGTATAAGTCTATCTTTTCTTCTATTTTCTTCCGGTTTGTTCCTAATTCTGAATTCCCAAATCTCTCCCCAAGTAGTAAAGTGTGTTATCTGAGTTTTAGCTTCAACACAGACCTAAAACCACAATGAAAACTTCTCTGAATCCTCTCTACACAGAAACTGAAAAAGCTACAGAAATCTGAAAACAAAGACTTGCATACTTCTTCTTCATTCCTTCTGTTTGGTTATTGATCTGTTTCTTAACCTCTCCCTACATATCCATAGACCTACTTAGGTGTGTTAGATATGTGTTAGGTTTATGAGTAACTCAATACGCCACTGTTAAGTGCTCTAAAGTTCAACTTACAGAAACAGAAAACTGAAAGTAATTACTTTCTGTATCTCCTCCTTAGTCTTTCTGTTCAGTTGTTAATTGGTCTTCCCACCTGTCCCAAGGTACTCATCTACTTAGTTAAGTGCGTTATCTTGGTTTTAACTTAAAAACAGATCCATGACAACACTGTTATTACTACTGAATATTGCTTATACCGAAACAGGAAAGTTCCTGAAACTGGGAAGAAAAACTGAAACTGGCAACTCTCCTTGATTTCTTTCTGGTTAATTATTAACCTGTATTCCAACTTGTCTGCCTATTTAACTAGGTGTGTAGTCAGTCTCTCAAACTCAACACAACCCCCACCTCCAACAGCACGGCCTTTCCCTCTGAAAAACAGTTTACACAGGTACTGGAAAACTGACAAACACAACCCATGGTTTCTGATGTGTCTTTCTTTCTGTTTATCTATCTGTCTTTTAATTTTCCCCCATGACTTAACCACTTGGTGGAGTGTCTTTATCACGATTTAACATTCAAAACAGACCCACGAAAGTAAGCTCAAACCACTGAAGAGCCACACAGAACTGAAGTTTTCAGAAGAAACTGCAACACTAAAAATACAAATCCGTTTCTGTTTTTTTTTTCTTCTTTTCTTCTCTTCTGTTTCTCCCAAAGGTTTACGCCCTCATTTACAAGTCTTAACAAAGTTACAAGTTACCTTTTTAACCCAATACATTACTTATACAGCTTCTGTAACTTAGTTACACAGAAACATCCAAGTGTTGATAATCTGTAACAGCATCGGTATTACTCTTCTACATTACTTCTTCTATTTTCTTAAACTGCCTCCTAGTTCTCCCAATGCATGTTTCACCAGCCTAACTAATTTTATTAGCTATGATGTGAGTACTAGTTAAACCAATTCAATACTGTTAAAATCCCTGAATACCAGATACACAGGACAATCAAGTATTTTGCAAAATCTGTAGCTCAAAGAGGGAAAGAAAAAGAATCTGATGTTCTTTCTTCAGTTGATTTTATTTGTTAACGAAGTTGAGTTCCAACTTTACCTATCCTGATTACCCACAAAGCTATGTGGTTTAACAAGGCTTGAATTCAAAAACCAACTCAAGGGAACCAGGGCTACACCTTCTGTAAGACTTGACAACAAACCTGAAACAACGAAAAATCCTGAAACATGGAACTGCTACATCAACTACTCCCTTCTCTTGTTTACAGTTTGACTTTAAGTTGTTTATAGATTTCCTTAAGTGTCTTAGAAGTGTGTTAGGCTCATTAACACTTCACTGCACCCCCTTATAACCTTCTTTAGTATAGCCATACAGAAACTTAAGTTTTTGTTCAAAACTGAAACCGTAAAGCTGCTATATTCTCTTCTGTTGGACTACTCAGTTGGTTTATAAGCTTCCAAATGAGCACAACAACTTAGATAGGGATATTAGCATCGTCTTGGGTTTGTTTTTAAACCAGCACCATATTGCTAATGTTAATGACAGCTTAACTTCCCTTAAACAAGAAATTTCAGAACCTAAACAACCCTGAAAACTAAACCGGCATGTTTTTTTTTCTGTCTGCTATGAGTCTGTCTTTCCATTTATCTCTGAGTAATTGCTTGCTTAGTCTAGTGTTCCAGTCACGTTTTAAATTCAAGGGACAACCCAAACAACATTATTAACCCGGCAGATGTGCTCTCATACTGAAGCAAGAAAGTTGAAGAAAACTGAAAGTGCAATCTGAGTTGATATGATCTCTTACTTCTATTTTCTTTCTGCTCCTGAAACTGATTTCTGTTTTCCCTAATTTTTGTTACTTAGTTATGTTTTATTGTTATACAGTTTTGACCTTGAAATAAACCCAGGCAACAGGGACTAATATTCAGACAGTGATTTACACAGAATCTGAAAAAGAAAAAGACTGCGACATGAATCTGATGCCTTTCTATTTTTTTTCATTGTTTTCTTCTTGCTCTCTGATCTGGTTTAGTTATTGATTTAGGTATCTTAGTAAGTTTCTAACCTCAAAGGGACTCACAACAATGTTGGCTATACCCCTAAGGAGTGATTATACAGAAACAGGATTTCAGAAAACATTACAACACTGAAATCGCAGAACTGAATCCTTCTTCTATCTTTTCTGTTTTGTTTTCTCATTCAATTAGGTGAGGTTTAGGTTCATTACTGTTTAGTAATCTCTTTGCTCTGTCATTAAGTTACTACAGCGTCTAAGTTACTCTAGGAAGTTATTACACAGCAGTGTATAAAGTTTCAGAAACAGAAAACTACTGCAACTGATATCCTGAAACAATGTTGCAGTTTTTGAATGGTCATCAGATTTGACAGTGAGTTTCCAACAGCAGTTTGTACACGTTTTAGTACAATTTAAAGACATTAACCAAGCCAAAACCCCTATCATATCACCCATGGAAGTGGAGTGTTCAGAAACAAAAGTTTAAAGAATTCAGTTTTGAGTTTCTCTGCACGACACTGTTTTTCTCTCCATTTTCTTTTTCAACACTCTTATAGGTCTACCCACTTAGAACATGATTTAAGCATTGTCTTAAGTTCCTTATCAAGCCAACTCAACCCTTATATTCCTTCTGGAAGTTTAGTGTACAGAAGGGCCAAAGTTGGTCAATCTGAAATGGTTATCAGGTTAACACTGGACAGGTTCCGTTTTTTTTATTTTTATTTCTTTTCTTTTCTGTTTAGGGGATCGGTTTAGAGGTAACTCACCGATTCAGTAGTTTATCGGTTTTCCCTTGGTTGATTCTGGACACAGACGTAAACTCCCAAGCTCTTCATACAGAGACGGTATACTGGAAAACGAAACAGAAGGTTAAAACATAATACTGGAGCTTTACTTCCCTCCATCTTTTTTTTTTGTTGAGTTGCTAACTATTTCTTCTTCTAGTATCCCTATTTTATTTACAGTTAGCCTAACGTGTTAATAAGTTCTTAAACTGGCCACTAAGCCAATGCCACTATCATATCATCTCTAGAAATTGAATATACAGAAGACAGCAGTCACAGATTTACTACCTTGTGTTTATCTTTTCAGTTTCTTCTCTGTAGTTGATTCTTCTTGATCCCCTCCTGGTGACAAGTGAAACTCTCAGGGCCTTGGACTGAAGAGAGTACTCACGGTTAGACTTAACCCAATCAGGAGAAAGAAGACAGGGGGCTTAAATAAAAACAGGAAATCGACACTCCAGTTTTCTGTCACCAGAACAAGGAAAACAGAAGGGATTTCTCAACCCAGAATTTCTGATTGCTTTCTCGTACCTATAAGAGGTCTTGGAGAGGACTTTGCTCAAAGACTTCCGGGGATGCTACCAGTAGGATGCATGCATGAGAACACCAAAGAAGAAGAAGATTAAAGAGACTGGAGCTAATTTCCGAACAGAACCAACTAGCGGAAAGGAGTTACCTGAGTGTGAGAAATCAGGGAAGCTTACAGGAGTTTTCTTGCTATTTCCAGGACTTGGGAGCACCCAGTTTCTGACTTGCAACAAGAAGAAATCAGGGGTTGAGTTCAGATAGACAAAGACGTGAGGGAAAAAGTGTAATGATTCTCGAATAACAGCAGGTGCAGGATGAAGAGGGAATTAAATGCCGTTTTACCCCTGCTGTTTGGACTGGTGTTGATCCAGGTGTTTCTCCAGAGCTTGCACACTGAGAATGGTACTTGCGTGGTTAGCATGCAAGTGAAGAGGGGGACAACTGAGTCTGTTGTTTCTTAGTTTTCTATTTGTTTTATTTTAGAGTTGTTTAGTATAATCAGAGGCTAGAGTTGTTAATGGTTGTAAGTTCCAATGGGACATAGTGTGGGAGTTTGGAAAAGCTTACTCTCTGATGCGTGGAAAATTGGAAACAACAGTGGACTGCCTCTTTTACTAAAACCAAGTTGGTGCAGGTTGTTTTCGGGTAGTCAGACACAGCGAGAGAAGGTGATGGCTCGTGGACGTTTGCTTTCTCCTTTTTTTTTGTTAGCTTACTAGACTCAATACTAGTATTAAGTGGTTGCTATAAGTTACTGAAATCGAGCATAGCTCAATCGGTTAAACATTTGTCGAAGGTACGGGAGGTCTTGGGTTCGAACCTCAGCAGGAGCGTCTTTGCTCCTTTTTCTTTCTTTTTTTTGTATTGAGTTAAACTTGCTTATTTATATATGTAAGACTATATAATATACCGCGTTATATTTATTTATTTAGTTGTCACAAAGTTATGCGACGTTATCATTTATATTGCAACGTTGCGATATCTACACGACTATATATTATATCGTGTTATTATATACCCCTTTTTTTGTAACGACGTTATGTGACGACATTGTTACTTATTCACGACGTTACAATATCGTAACGTTACGTACGCGTATTTCCGTATTCGTACATATATATACATATACTAGATTTAATTGCTCGTACGTTATTTTATGTACGTATTATAAAACGCGTTATGATTTTATGCGTTTAATATTTAGGGGTATTTCAATTCAGAAATTCATTCGTTTCCGATTCAAATCAAAAATTCATTTCAATCCCAAATAATTCTAAAACCTCAAATTCCAACTTCAAACTCGTTGAAAGCTTCGAAACTCTTCAAAATCTCAGATACCCCAAACTCCAAATATCTCATGGACTCAAATCATCTCCAAAATTCCAATTCCCCACACACTCTGAATGTCTCACAGACCCGAGCGTCTCACAGACTTTGTCATCCCAACGATTCGAATGTCTCACAGACCCAAACATCTCACAGACCCAAGCGTCTCATAGATCCGAGCGTCTCACAGACTTCGACATCTCAAGGTTTCAAGTGTCTCATAGACTCGAGCGTCTCACAGACTTTGATACCTCATTCCTTTCATCATTAGAATATTCCAAACGTCTCACAGATCTGAGCGTCTCGCAGACTAGCATCCCAAACCCGAAACCTCTCAAAACTCCGGACCCTTCGAAATCTCAAACACCTCAAATATCTTCAAACCCCACAGACATCAAAACTTCCAATTCCAAAACCCAAATTGTGAACTACGTAAGGTCTGATCTCAACAGGGAGTTGAGTACGTAGGCAGCCCGTCTAGGGTGCGACCCCATTAAACAAAAAATCATTTTCCCCTTCTAAGGTGGTCCTCATATCTCTCAAACCTTCTTGAGCTCTCACATACTTCAAACCATCAGACACTAAGTCCTGTCTATCCATTCAACCTAGACTTTTCCCAATACTCATTCTATACCCGTCCGAATTAACCCATTCTTCTTCTTGGTGCTAGCTTGGCAGAAAAGCTCGCCTCATCCACTCTCTTCCTCAGCCCCCACTCAATCCTATCCTTTGGTTTTAATTGAATCTCCCTAATAAGGTTTTGAAAGAAGGTAATCCCGACAATTGGAGACCGAGGTTTCCTCGGGCACCTACTCGAAGTCGTGGTCGTTGCCACTTCTGAGGGGTTTAACCCAGTGCGAACCCACCATAGAATCTCTGGCTTGATCAGATAAATCCTATCCATAGGCAATAATCTCAGAGTCAATTAACGGTTCGTAGAATCCTTCTCCTCCCTTCCTAGTTCTTTAGGTCAAACTAGGTGGCGACTCTAGTCAATTCCGCCTTATAGAGGCATAAGTCCGCGTGGAGCCCATTGAGAGTGGGTATAGTGCTCACTAGCATTCCCCTTATGCTTTCTGGGAAAGACGGACGATAGAGTAGGTATTTGAGGGATGCCAGAATAACGGGTTTTCACCCTCCATAGAATGGCATTATTTTCGGATCTAGACTTCTTAGTTAGACCATATTTAGATAAACCCCCCTCTCATACCGAAAAATCACCCTCCACACTGGGGAAAACTTGAGTAAGTTTTTCTCAAACTCAAGGAAGACTGAACTCCATTTAAAATTGTCGAGATTTCCCTAGCTTCTTTCAAAACCTTTAAGAGATTCATTTCAAAGCCACTAGGACTACTCTACTCCACACTTAGAGTGTGCTCTGAGAGGATAGTTAGGATGAGAGTTCAGAGTTCAAGATTGGCCTTGAGTGCCATATGTGTGCTTTACCATTTACATGCTTCTCTTTTGTGTGTTTGTTGTTGTGTGTTTACTGTCTTATGTTTACTGCTCTTCATGCATGACATAATATTTATTGCTTATTTATTGCTTTTGTAAATGGGGCCTTCCTAGAAGGAGTCAACCCATTGTTGCATCGGGTAGCATAGGACATGCATTCCTCTGTGTCACCCGATTTGTCCACGAGTCACGGGATCCCAACCGGTTCGCGGTTGATTCCCCATGAGTTGGGTCCTTCCTAGAAGGAGTTAACCCACAAGGTAATATGGTCCAAGACCAACGCCTTGAAGCTCATGATCCAAAAATATCCTCCATACCCGAGTCTAAGCCAGCATATAGTGAGCCATGAGCCTTCAGTGTCCAGCTACCTTATCCGGTGTCTAAGATGGGCTTATGGGTAGTCACCCCCTTGAATGTCGTCTGCCTGACCACCCTTTGCCTTACCCTGAAGATTGCAAGGGCTCGGTTCTCCATGATTCCTCTGCACCACGGGTGTCTTTAAAGCCCAATGTCACGCTACAAATTCATAGTGGATCCCGTATTTACGGATACCCATACATGACACAGCGTAGTCAGCGAATAATTTGGACTTTAGACACACCTTATCGTGCAGACAAGGGGAGACCCGTTCCCATGCAGTACTTCCCCAAGTTTCCCAAAAGTGAGTATGTTGTGATAATCCCCGGCCGTGGCTCGTGTGACTGTATCACTTCGGGTATCCTGACCTTTCGAACTTAAGCACTCCGGACTTTCTTGATGACATGCCCCACAGGCATAACAGAGATAAATCCCGAGAGATGAACAGTGAAGGAACGACGGTTCCCCCGGTGGTATGGAAGCATTGATGGACCTGGAAGGTGATTATCCCAATCATTCGCACTCAGCTCCTCATAAAATCAGCCACGATTTTCACTTTGCGCTTATATCTATGTGTGATTATTATTAAAAAATTAGCAAAAATCAGAAAATGAATCATGTCAAACACTCTAATGAATTATCTTCAAAGTCCATCTCGAATGATTTCAAATAATATATAATGATTTTCAAAATTGTTATTTCCAAAACAGTTTTCAAAAACGGTTTCAATCAAAGTCTTCTAAAAAACAAACTTTGTCAAACGGTTTGCAAAAGAATAGATGTTTTTAACAAATGTAGTTTCAAAAACTATTTTCACAAACATATTTCAAGAAAACCTACTTTACACAAACGAATTTCGGAACAACATTTTTCATGGATCATATTTCAAAATAGTTTTCGAAAACAGTTTTCAAAATTGATTTTCACAAATGTATTTCAAAATAAATGATTTAGTCCCCATGTTGTGACCCGTTATTTTTGAAGTTCAACCCACCTTCAGGAGCAGCGGTCATTACCGTGGAGCGTACTAGTCATTTCGTGTTTTCACAAAAGTGGTGGATTTTCACAAAGAATTTGTGCTTGATCATTCACCTTTCCTTTCTCAAAAAGTGCCCCTTATTTTTCTCATCGAAGCAGGTGGAGCGCATGAAGATCAACAACTGCAGTTTGAATCGAAAGTCAGAGGTGCACCAACCCGAGTCGAGCGACATGAAGACTAGCAACGATTGTTCGAGTGCAAGATTTCTGAGAGTCAAAAGAACACCAACCGGCTTTGTTTGAACACAATACCGCTTCGCTGCAAGAACCCAAAGACGAGCGAGCAGCCGGTCAGGATCCCGAAGACGAACGAGCGGCTAATCAGAAGCCCAAACATGAATGAGCTTCCAGTCTAAATGTAACACCCCTACCATTAATACAACCATTACCGTCCAATCTCCTCGTGCTTCCAGATTCACGCAGCGGATACATACTTACATACAGTGGGTGATACAATGCCATTAGTCACCCATGTGACTAACAAGGCTACTACTATTACATACAGCATCGGTCTGATGGACCGGAATATCCGAGTGCTACACAAACGCAAGTCTTACTACATTCACGGATCAAATACTACAATTCCCATTCCATACAATCCACAAGTTCAATACAAAATACAATATCGCACACCGAGTTTACTAGGATCCTTATACAAGTATAATACCTCTTCCAAACTCATACATACTCACTAAGAGTCTATCCACTACCCATTCCTCACAAACTACTTACTGTCTAAATACAAGGATGTGCCACCGGTCTCTTACCTCGTCCACATCCGCTTCGGGTACCTGCATACTAAAAACGTTCCCCCTAGGGGGTCAGCTTTCGCTGCATATGATAACCGCATACCCCGCGTACTAGTGAGGGTACGCCGACCACTTGGTCAAATACATGCAGTTCATTTTACAATACATACATACATACATGCTTTCATTCATACCAATACAATACTTTACAAGGATACATTCATACAGTTCAATACATACACGGAAGACAATACAAGTCAACCATCCATACTTACCTTCACCGGAATACGCATACACAGTACATACACAATACTTACACAATACACCATCCTTGTTAGCTCATGTTGGTCCACCCGGGTTAATCGGGTGGAGATTACTCTTTTACTCGTTCCACAGTACTTACACATACATACTCATACTCATACATACTTACTTACTCTTACTCATGTTAAGTCGTCGGGACCTCCGGCCTGGGGACTACTCCGTCCCACCACCGGGATTTACTTGGTTCACCAATCCAGGATGCTACCCATTTAAGGGATTTGGGCCGTGGACTAGTTTAAGAACCAGGAATCGGATCCAACCTCTTGTGTCTCCTCATCCTCACGCGTGGCCGAAGCTATATCGGACTTCTACTCATTCCAATTTATTCCTTACTTATGTTAGGAGTTATGTAGTTAGGAATTAGTAGAAGTCAACAACCAAGCCACATACGCATTACATTGTTCATATACACATCCATACACAATACAATACAATATACAAGTACGCTACGAGATACACATACACTTCATCAACATTCATATATTTCATGAATTATACAAACTGGTGTTCAAGACAATAATTATCAAGAACAACATAAGTCAAGCACAGGTAAGTGCAATATAGTCCGATTCATGCAATTATCTTATTTAGGTGATCAAATAAGCACACAAATCGGGGTAACCAGATTAGGATACAGGGCATGAAGAAATCATACCTTTCACCGTTGATTTACTTTATCGGGTGTTCCCGTGCTCCTTCGTTCCTTACTTGTCCCTCAAGTCCTACCCTCGAACCAATGACTACATGCCAAATGGTTCAATTAATACCAAGCACTACGATACATGCATAGCTACTACTCCCGTACTTACCCTGTTATCCCATTACTTTGGTTTAACTCAACGTTCTTATACTTCCGACTTCTTAGTTAATCCTCTTACTTGTTTCCCATTTACATACTTATTTCTTTACCATTAGTGTTACATTAATGGTGTATTACTACAGTCTCATATATATGTACATACCCATATATATACATGCATATGATCATTACATTCTTATTATTATTTATTTATTTTTATTTTTATTTTGTAAGTTTTGGGTCGTCCGACCCAACCTATGGGTCGGCCCGTTCCAGTAAGTTTTCCGTCATCTGAAATTGTCCCGTCCGACCCAGAACTGTTCCGTCTGACCCATACACCTCTGGGTCGGACCTTCCAGTAGCTTTTGGTTCCGTGGTCTGGGCCCGTCCGACCCACCGTCTGACCCAACCTCTGGGTCGGCCCGGTCCAGAACCTACCTACAGATTTTGTTTTTCACTTCTTTTCTTACCCATTTCTTCCCCAATCTTCCTACATGTAATCCCACATGTTTTAGTACCATTTAGGCTTCCTAAAATACCTTAATTCATCCCCCAATTCCATTACTAAATCCATCAATCAACTTACACAATTTCCTCACTTCCTTTCCAACAAATGTAACAGTTTTTTGTTTTACGCATGCTACAGATTTTTAACCCAACTTCTACCATTCAATACTTCCTCTACCAATGTCACTCCTAGCATCCCAAATACATTTATTTTCATCCTAGTTCTGCCCATTACCTAAATCCCCTTTAATTTGTTTCCAAGGTATTAAACACTCACCTCAAGTTCTCCAATTACACTTAATTCCTCCTAGTTTCTCCAATGCATTCCTAGCACTCTTTGCTACAGATTTTACATTCTCATATCCTCATACCACAAACACCATTCCATGGTTATTAAACATCTCTACTAATCCCAATACACACCTTGGTTCTACCATTCACCAAGTCATTCGAAAATGCACAATTCCTACCAAAATTTTGCCATAGCTCACCTACTTTTCTTACTTAGCCATACACATACTTCCTTCACCAAGTTCATTCCTATTCTAGCCACACCCATACAAGGGTCCTACCAGCACTCAAGTCAATACCAATACTCAAATACTTCCATCGAACAACAATGTCAATACAAATACACAATACTTGGCTCTAAGGCCTACAATCCAAATACAAGCTCACAATTACTCAAACTTCCACAACTACAATACTAGTACAATGCTTTGGGTTCTTTAAATTGGTTACCCATTCCCATTACTCTAATGCATTAAATCTTAACCTTAGGATAGAGCTCTTAGCTTGAGCTTTTAATTCCTTCTTTCTTTCCAATTCTCCTTCTTCTCTCTTCTTTGCTCAAAACCGGTCATGTGGGGAATGGAGTTGCCAAACTCCATTCCCATCACTCAAAGCACACAAAACAAGTATAATTAAACTACTAACCCTTAAATTAACACTAATTCATTGAAGTGTTAAAATATAAATTCTAGGGTTTACCTTTGAAGTGTTTTAGAAGGGTTTTTAGCCCTTGGTTCAAGAAGGTGAATCCACCACCATTGCGAGGTTGATATTATGCTCAAAGGAGAGAGAGAAAATGGAGTGTTACAAAGAGGTAAAAATTGGTTATGAGCAAGGATGGAGAAATATGAGTTCTTTCATGGAGATTTTTACCTTAATGGAGAGAGGAGACTCCAAGCTACCCATTGGTGCTATTTTCTCTTTGAATGGGGTATACCCACGAAAATGAACTTCCTCATTTTTGGATTTTGAAAAGAGAGGAGTGTAGAGGAAGATGAGGGGAGTTCAAATATGTAGTTATTTTTACCTTTGGAGTTCAAATGAAGGTGGAGCATGGATGGAAAGGTGAGAAGCCATTGAAGCTTCTCTTGGAGCTCCAAAAATCACCCATAACAGAGGAGAGATGAGGGTGAAATCGATGGGGGGAGAAGAGGGTAGGAGAGAGATGAGGGAAATGAAAGAGTGAGGTGAGAGAAGAGGGTAAAGTAGCTTTTTACTTTACTCTTTTGCTTTTTGATTCTCTTTATTTGTTAACTAGTTACATATGTGTGTGAGGGGTTATTTAACCCATTAAAAACCGGCCCCCTACTGTTATGCTAGCTGGAGCGTTTTTCGTCTTTTACAGAAAACGCTCGTTATTTTACCCGGTTTAGGTACTATTCACTAACCGGGCCCGTTTTCCGGAATTTCCTCATTCAATTATTTTTATTGGTTATTAAGCTTCCATAAATGCTTAATAATTGTTATTTGATGATTTATAATTTTTACGGGTCCGTTTGACCACTTAAAGTCACGTTTTCGGGTTTTCTCGAAAAACGTGCTCTAAAGCTCTATTAGCGTTTTAATTCATTATTTGAATCCGTTTTCTTCGGGAGTTGTTCCCAAATATTATTTAGGTCTTATTAAACCTTTGGAATCCATATAATACGCTATCCGGGGTCTCATACCTCCTATGGTTATTTAACGCTTATTTAGCGTTTTTCGCTTTTTAAGCGTTTCTTTATTTCTTTTGAATTTTATTTTTCCTCACCAATACTACTTAAGCATTATTAGGCTCTTAAACAAGGATTAGAATAATCTTAATCACTATATTTAAGTTCGGGGTATTTCAATCTACCCCCCTTAAGAACTTTGTCCTCAAAGTTGCTCAAGGTTATAGGATTACGATACTTGCTCATTCATACTTGTCTATGCCAAAAGCCCTACGTTCTTCCTCCTTACAATTCCTAAATCCATTACTCCAGGTTTCTACTCTCCATACCTTACCAATGTACAATACTTACTCAAATCCACATTACTACCAGTCATCCAGTTCCTTATTACAAAATCTAAACATACATACAGTGCAAAGCTATCCCCAAAGCAATGCAATACACATTATAATCCCGCAAGCACTCAGGTCATCTAGACACAGGACTCCTCCATGTCCCGCTGCCCTTGGAATAATACAATATGATACACTACTACCTTCTCCGGTATATGCTTCTAACCAATCCTTCATCTCCAGGCTATGAAAATTCTTTCGCAACTACTACTTAGAAATCTTCTAAAGCACACAACTCCAAATTCCAATTTATATTCATTGCTTCTACCCTATGTGTGATTCTTGTGACCACTTGAGGGGAGCTTCAAGAATCGTTCGACCCTGGTGTGATCAGCACTAGTGTGGAACTATCTTTCCACCCCAATTTGTGTTCGGTTTCCCTTGATCTGATCAGGATCAAGTTCGACTTCCCACATCAGTTTCAAACAATCAAATAATTCAATTATTTCCATTTTCTATCTTTTTACTCTTTCTAGTCGTGATTACGAATTCATACATCTCCAAAGGATGGAATCAGTCCATCAATCATCCTCACTCTACTTCCCAAATACTTACCTCGAGGTTCAATACCTAAGTGCTCATTTCATCAATCTTCTCTACTTTCGTCCATCACTCTCCAATATTCTAACTAGGGATTACCATACTTGTAAAATTTTGTTGTCCTCAATTTACTTCCAAACATTTACCTAGGTATACACTACCCCTAGACTTCATTCATCTACTACTCTCATTCATTTCGTACTACTTCTTCCAAGGCTACAATACTTGTGGAGCTCCGTCCACTACTCATTACTTTTCTTTTACTAATACTCTTACATGGTTTTACGAGGTAGGTATATCCATCCTATGGTATTTGCATCTCTCATGCCTAATTACCATAATTACAATATGAATGAATACTTATGTTTATTTAACATAGTATCAATCATCAGTTCGATTCTCATTTGTGCTATGCACATTATGGTTTATGTGTTTTATTTATAAAATTCACATTATGTTGTTTTCACTCTACCCCCCTTAAAAGGGATTACGCCCACGTAATCTACCATATGTTATTATTATTAAACATTGGTTTACTCAATTTGGGTAATCTGAAGCGTTTTAGCTTCTTTACGGTTTATTACATAATGTGCCCTTGTCAAAGGGTCCTAATCGTAACAATGGTTTAGTCTTTGCACCAAGGATTCCTATATGAGTTTATTTCACTCATAATTAATTCGGTTCCAGCCTATTAGGCTTCATGGCATTAATAGCCATTCTACTATGCTTACTAGGTATATTATCTCCTAGCTAGGGCCCACTAGCTTCTGCTGCGTGACCCTGATAACTCGGGTTATTCGCCCTTCTTGTTATCCTTAATGTGCTATACATCACCTTCTTATCCGTCTATTATGGGAATAAGGTTTACTAAACAAATGCGGTATTCTTTTACCGTGTTTGAACTCAATGAGTTTAAGATTTATAACCAGCTCTCTGGTAATCTACTGCACATGCTATTTATGCTTCCATGATTATTCATTAAGTTCCTCCGACTTATTGTCGGGCGAGGTTAAGTCACTACTCAGTTGTAGTGCTTCCTCTGTTGTCAATAGCTTCTGAATTATACCAGTTCTTCTGGTTCAGTACAAGTGTCCTTTACTTGTATGACCTTGCATTTTCTATGCGTCGGTCCTTGTGACTTTCTTAAGTCTCTTTTCCCTCTTTATTCCACTGGAATTCACATCTTGTGATTGTTAGTGTGTTTTACACTCTTCGTGCTTCTTTGGCCTCAGGCCGCACGGTCTGTTGCTAAGCTTCCTTAGCTGGCTTATGCCATGTTTGTTGGTGAAAAGAAGGGTTTACTACGGTTTACATTTTCCATATCCCTAGCCATCCCATTAGATCATTAGCTGCACAAGTGCCATACCAAAACACTCAGTCATACAGAGTGCAGAGGCGTAAACGCTTGACAGTAAGTCACTGATGTGATAGGAAAGAATATTTCTTCCTGTCATCTTATTACTCTGTTATGTTGTCTTACTAGTTCCTCATAGCGGTCACTTGTTGCGCACCATCCCCTTATGGTGTGAATACACTGAGGGTTTCCTAAGTTCGTGTATATGACGGTTGTCGTAGTATACCGCAATACTATTTTCTTCCTAATGTGAAGATGCTTCATTTCAATTCAGGTTTCATGTGTAGGTTAGTTTACCTCACATTCTATCATCATTTATGATACAATTTATCAAGTATCTTGGTTGACCAAGGATGAGGTAATTCATCGGGTTATAAGCTCTCTTGAGCGTTGGTCATTCGTGGTGTCCAATGTGCATTCGCATTGATATTTTCGGCATTACTGTCTTTCCAGTTGCTGAGCATTAGTTATGGTCTAGTTGTGCAGTTTCACTTGAATGCATATCACAGGGACATCCCAAGAAACTTCAGGGGTTTTCTGGTCCTCGTTCTCTAATTGAAGAGTATTTTTCACTGTGATGGTAAGGTGAAAGTTCTTGTTGAGGGGTTTGTCGCCACTCATACGTCTCATAGCAAGGTTACTATGTTAGTACCTGCTTATGTACTGCATATGGAGTATACTTACTCCTTTAAGTCGCGATGGTTTGGAATGTCTTTTCCTTGTTTCATCGCCTCTTTGCAATATCTATATGCGTAGGCTCTATTGTTATAGTAGATGGAAGCCTCTTCTAAGGGCTCACATCTTCACCACACTAGTGGTCTTCGGTTAACGAGGGGTGCCTTCCCTTGGGTTTCTCGTAGTGTTCAAGTGTGGACTAGGCCAATGTTGGCATTATCCTGATTCTTATGCCTCTGTGTCCATTGCTACAGAAGGCATGAAGATCAATTAAAACTTGTCAACTGTATACTAGACTGATGTTCTAGTGACAGTGACACTGAGATGGCCATTACTCCAAGCCACTCAGGATGTTGGATTAGAATTGATGGTCCAGTTGTTGATTTCTTGTCATATGAGACAATATCTCTTGCAAGTCTTGTCATCAAATGGTGTGGGTTATGCAACCGTTAAGGTTTACATGACATAGTTGGTTGATGGCTTTTAAGCCTTATTGCTGCAAGCTATGCTCTTTGCAAGCTGCTTATACATGTTTCCACTCCCTGTATACCCCGTAGGTTGGAGGTATTACTGGGCTCCATGGTAAGTCATGACATCACGCTTCCGTTCATGGGAGGCCCTTTAGGCATTCTGGTGCTAATCAGTGCCTTTTATGATTTAGGGTATTTCCCGTTATGCGAAATCCCTTCGGTGTCCTAACCGAATGTTCGTTCTAGCTTCCGTGCTCCTATCATGCCGCTTGTACAACTGTTGTTAATCCAGACACCCTTCATGGATTGCTCCTGGGTGTTGTTAGGTTATGCCATTACATCCGGCTAATTTTCATGATATATTGTGTTCACTATACCGCCTTGTGGCATAGTACTTGAGCTATCCCCCTTTAGGGTTATAACGTCTCCCGTTCTTGGGTAGACTGTTTATACTTTTTCCTAATGCTAGAGTCTAGGTTTAAATATCCTCTTCGATGATGGATTATATTCAGTGGTAATCTTGTGATTGCTCTTGGGGACTCTGTCCCGTATGTTGAGCATTGTGGTGTTCACGTTAGGCGATTGCCTTACTGTGTTTAGGCTGGGTATACTTTCCAGCTGTTTTGTATTTGCTTGATGTCTTGAGACATGTCCAATGTCTATACCTACTAGTCTGTGCATTCTGCACTTTCTAGTTCTTATTCCTTATCTTCAGATGGATTCTCTGAGTTCTTTATACTTGGTTGTCTGAGGTATCCAGCTGTTCTGATTTGAACTTATTGATGGTCTGTAGAACGGAGTTAACTACTTCCCGTGTGCCGCACACTACATGTATACATACGTGGGGTACCATGTTGATACGTTACCACTTACCCGACTATTTGTCAGGCCCGCAGGCTCCTTCAGAGTGCGGTTGTCCCACATCCCGTAATTGGGTACACTCGTAGTGTTGGTCACACGCCTAGGTGAAGTATTCTATTGTCAACTCCTCTTGTATCATTCCATGATACTCACCGTAATGCTGCTGGTTTGGTTTTAAAATCGAAGGTTTTTAAAGAAACGTTGTGGTTTTGAAAGAAAATTTTTGGGTTTTAAAATATGGTTCGGTGTTAAAAGTCTCTCATGGCATAGCCATGTTCGAAATCCTGACCAAGTCCAGCTTCCTGCTGACTGGTATACTCTTAACACAATGGTCGGGCCGTTAGGCCTTTCTAGGGTTTCGTTCTCCCAGTTTAGGACGTTTAATCCCGTAGTTGCTTCGTTGCTGTCACGGTACATTACTATGTACCTGTGGTGTGTTAGATTTCTTCTACATATTCCTGTTCTTACTGCACTTGCTGTGGCAAGTGCGTTGTACTGGTGGTTTTTGGATAAACCGATACCGGTCACGGTATGGTTTCCACTGGTACTGATAGTCTTGTTGACTCTCCCTTTGATCTTATTGATCATCTACTTAGGTTAATTAATCTTCTGAGTAACTACTCAGTACGTTTGACATGGTGGTCATTGATCAGGGTACTTCACTAATCCTTGGAGATCCCTATTTATTTGTTCTCTGGTTTCCCTTGCTGCTCGTTCCCACACATTTTGTGGTTACCGAGCTTTCAGCTTGTTTAGGCACTACTTCTGTAGTCCTGTCGGATTATATCTTGTGAATGTTCCTGTAGCTGTTTGAGCTATGTTGGCCAGGTATTGTAACCTTAATGGCGTTATAGTTTTGGAGCGAACCGCTCCTGACTATGTCCTTAGTCATCTGGTATACCTTTGGTGGTATTATCCAGCTATTACTGTTCCATAGACCGGTGTCTTGGGCTCCATTACTGTCCTTTCCCATTTCGTTGCACGGTTAGTGCTTCCTTTCCTGTTGTTGGTTGATTAGCCAGGTTCCGCGACTGCTAAGCATGTCGCCCCATGCTGTTATAAGTTGTAGCCTCCTCATGGTTGGAGCGCTCATCCTACCGCTATTAAGTGCGGGTATCGTCGTTCAACCAGGATCCATCTCCGGGACTTCCAATTCTTGGAATCTACCATATGCCGGTCCTTGTTTACCGTGTGATTGCTTCACAACTGCCAGATTGGGTTTCCCCGAGTATGAGAGCACTTCCTTCTCTCTGGCGTACTTTCCCAAGTTATACAAAGGGATTTATGGAGGGCGGGTCTGGTATTGTAGGTATCCGGTACTCACCGGGAGTTCCTAACTAGCATATCTCTAATGCTAACACTCAGCCCTTAGCCCTAAGCTTCTAAATCCTAACTCGGTATTTCCTAAACTCGGTGTAACACCTCATCCAACAACCAACACATAACAACAATCTGCAGCGGAAAATATACTTCATCACATTACTTACTCGTTGGTGTTACACGCCGTTAACCACCCACGTGGCTAACAAGGCTATTACATAAACATTGTACCGGTCTGATGGACTAGATTCCCGAGCGACTACGCAATATTATCCCTTTCCATTAACAACAAACATACACATACCTTCCAACTGTACCGAGTATTTACAAACTGATGCCGATAACAATTTCGGTCTTACTGCACCTACTGTATATTTACAACTTAAATGATTACCCGTGTACAACGACTACCCCGTCCCACTCTCGAACGGCTTCCAGCTCTTTGTACCTGAAATAGGAAAAGAAGAGAAAGGGTGGCCCCCAAGGGGCTCAGCACCTTTGCTGGTATGGTAATCCCGCAGCCCACATGCTACCGGGCCACGCACAACTAATTGTCGTCTTAGCATGCGGTTGATTATATTTAAATCATGCATGCAACTGTAAACACACAACACACAACATTTCGCCTCAATGGGCTCAATAAACGGATAATGCATCCTTATTTGATAAGTCACTCATGGTATTCATTATCCCTAGAGTGTTTCTCCTCTAATGGAGCTACTTCCTTAATAGACGACAACTACCCATTAATCGGGTTATCCTTAAACGCCTCTTATCACAAACTGGGATTCATATCCATGATCCACATACTCCACATTTTACAACATATAACCTGCATCACATAACAAAACATAACAACACTTTTCACGTTTCGACGTGCACATAATAACATCGCAATAGAAATTGCATTAAAACAACATCACATAACATGACGGGAACGGTCCTCTTAGGAACCGACCCAACATTGTTAATTCACTGGTAAGCCTAGAGAATGATGTCACCCTCATGATAAGCTCGTTATACAACAACAACAACACTCATTACCGTCCTAATAGTCGGACGAGTAACTTAAGTTAAGATGGTTCGGGTTTGGTGGCCCGAACACACCACACAAACACATGTTCCCCCTAAACCGATCATAAGTCAGAATAGCTAAGCTTTGGAATAAGCTAATGGGAGATCATAACCCGTGAGGGAAACAACCATAACAGAGAGAAGGGTAAGGCTAAAAAGGATACCCACTCCCAAACAACATGCGACCGGCCTAACCGGATTCCTCACCACTGTTAGTACATACTTACTTTTAGATATTAGTTTGAACCCCACTATGGAGTCTTTCACATCTACACACCATACAGTATTACAACTGGGTTAAACATACAAGGGAGATCCCTACATTCACACACACATATCACACAATTAACACACGCATAGCCGTGGTTAGAACGTCCCAAGGTTCGGGTCGTTTACTCCGAATACCGAACTCTCATGTGATCCTAGACTCAGTTAACTAAGGTTAACACTTCTGAGGTTAAATGGTATTGGAGTTGAACACGCCACATAAATGAATTACTGTAAACTCATTACATGTTTAATCTTACAACGTGGCAAACATACAGAAAAACACATTGGCATACAAGCCGGTGTAATCCGGTAGGACACAGGTTGCAAGAAAACCATACCTGTCACCGGAGTCCACTTTATCGTGTCCACTTATGTTCCTCGAGCAATCCTCGAACAACTGATAACATTACATGTATTTTTATTAACATCGGGGTATCATGATTGTTTAAAGTCTAATGCTTATAACTTTTGCCCCGTTAACTTAGTTACATAACTTCAATTTTTAACTTGGTTTACTCTTACATTTTAATACATCTTTTCCCCCACTAAATTGTCATTATAACTCACCTAACATGTCTTAAACAACCTTATAACATCATTACTAATCAATCCCCATCATTACATATCATTTTATAACCTTAAACAATGTTTTTGGTCCGACCGACCTTACCGACCGACCTTACACAAGGTCGGTCCATTCCAGAACACATTACCGTCAAAAATTCTACTCCGACCGACCTTGTAAGTTCGGTCGCATGTTCGGTCCATTCCCGAGAGTTTCTTCCCTTTGAAAATTCAGGCCCGACCGAACTTGCCAAGTCCGGTCCCATGTTCGGCCGATTCCAGAAACTTAATTCGTACACAAAATACAAGCCCGACCGACCTTGCAAGTCCGGTCCCCAAGGTCGGTCCATTCCAGAAACCAATTCTCGCAGGGTAAACTGGGCTCGACCGACCTTGGCAAGTTCGGTCGCAAGGTCGGTCTGCTCCATACCCTTATTTTCCATTGCCCGTTTAACTCCAAACTTCTCCTAAGGCCTCCTAATGTTTTCTAACATCATTTGGTACACTTATATCCTCATACAACATCCATGAAACTCATTATCTATCACCTTAAGCACTTACTCACTTCAAACCGAAATTCCTAACACTTATGTGATTTCCTCCTTAGTTTTCCAAGTGTGTTTCATGCCTATGATAACCACTATGCCCATAATGCTTTCTCCTCATTTTAACATCATCTCCCAAGCATCATTTCTTACCAACCTAAACCCTAGTTGATGTCTAAGTCCTTTTGTTTACCTAGAACATCTTAAGACATTATTTCTCCTCCTTCAAAATGCTTAGGCATTTCCAACACTTCTAGTTCACCAAAACTTATTTAAAACACTTAGAACTCCTTATACAATTTCCAAATTTTGCCATGGGTTCTCTTAGCACATCATCATTCCAAAACTCATGGTTTTCACCATTAAACATTCAAGAACACCTATAATCCATCAACACATTTTTATACACAAACTTCACACATTTAGCACTACATCACAATATAGTGCATAAGCTTAAATTGCTTGGCACTTAGGCCCTTAAATAACATGGCTCTTAGGCCCTTAAATTGCATAAACCTTAAACACTGAATTTCCACATAGTATATTGCCTTTAACCTGCAAATACACTCAACATCACATATGCCCCTTAATAGTTTCCTTGAGAGCATTATCTAGGTCATTTGCCTTTGGCTCCTTAGGTATTTTATTAAGCAAATCAAGCTCACTTTTCCTTAGGAATAAATTACATTAGGTTAGCACATTTACCTCTTTTCTTCAAGATTTTTACTTGAACACTCTTGTTCTTCCTTGTTTGGAAATCGGCAAGAGGACTTGGTTACTTGTCAATGTTCTAATCAATATACAAGTAACACTAATGAGCATTCAAGCTTCATGCTTAAACTCATTTACAAACCCTAGGTTATATGTATTGTCTTAACACATTAAGGTAATTATTTTACCTTGGAATTGGAAGAGAGCTTGTATAAGTATCAAGAGAGGACTCCTCCTAGCCCTTGGAAGATTCAAATGAAGCTAAAACAAGCAAGGTAAAAACACCATTGTGAGGTGAATTTTCGGACATCATATAAACATGGAGGAAACATGGATTTTCTTTGAGTTTCCTTACCTTGAAGCAAAGGAGAACAATAATATGTGAAAAGGTGAGCTCAAGCTCCATCAATGGTGAATCTCCTTGGCACCGAAATGAGGCTTTTGAAGATTTGAAAAGATAGAAGTGTAGAGCTTGCTCCAACTAGAAGAATGGTGGTCTTGAAATTGAATTTGGACCATGGAGCTAGGAGTTACAAGAGATCAAAGATGGAGTTTGGTGTGGTACTGTTGCAAACCGTAGAAGAGAGCATGAAGGGAGGAAGAACCGTGTGAAATGAGAAGGAAGAAGAGAATGAGAAGGTAAGTTTGCTTTTTGGAAGATATTATGTAATAAAGCAAATAGTAACTTGCTTTATCATTAGTTATTTGTTTTGTTAACTTACAAGGTGATGACTCACCTCATAAAACCGGCCCCCATTAGTAGTCTAGGGGTATAATAGTCTTTGTTGACTAATTTAATTACTTATAACAACATATGTTACAAACTAGCTTATTTTAGTTACTATTCACTAAAACAAGGCGCATAGATGTGAAATTTTTGATTTCCCATTGATATAGACTTCCAAATGTGATACTATATAGTACACATGTTAATTAAAGAGTAATGATGGACATCTAGCCATTCAAAACTCATTTACAAGACAATTTTTCAAAAACGTGCTTTAAGACTCCTTAAAGCACTTTTTGTGTCTTAACTTGTTTTCAAGCTTGGTTTTCTTTAGTAATTGATTTAATATGTTCATTAACATATTTATAAGGTATAGGTATGACCATTAGGTCTTATACAAATTTATCCCAAGCTTAGAGCACATTTTTGCTCTTATTGACTTTAAGGTATATTCCTGTGTTTTATTTGGTTTAACTGTCTACCAGAGTTTCTTAAGGGCTTAATTAGCCTTATTAAATCATAATTAAATATCGTTAAGTCTTGGTAGGCTCTTTGGGTCCTAACCAAGTTCACTCCTAGCTTAAAGCATGTTTTTGCTCAAACTGCATCTTAGTGCTTTATTGCATTTTACTATGGTTTAAATTGTTCACTGATGTTTCTAAGGCACTTTCTAGCCTTTACATACCATAGTTTAAATGTTTAACAACATATCAAGGTTTGGGGTATTTCAATCTACCCCCCTTAAAAGAACTTCGTCCTCGAAGTTTACACTTCCCACACATCTTGGATTAGAATACGGGGATTACTTATAGAAATAAAACTTCCATAACCAAACACACTTTACATCACAACTTCGGACTTAATGGTCCGGGTAACACATTCACATCCATACATAACATAACATATTCACAAGATAACCTCGGACTCAATGGTCCGGGTATCTTGACAACATTTACACACACATAACAACCCTTAGACTCTCTGGTCTTGGGTAACATAACAACATTTAGACACATAGGTCTTGATAACATAACAGCCTTTAGACACATAGGTCTATGTAACACAACACACTTAGACTCATAGGTCTTAATAGCATACACTTTAGGAAATCAAAGTCAAAATAACATTTATTACACATACCACACAACATGTCATAGCATGTATAGCAATCAAAAATATCTTTGATATACACTGTGATCCCGCAGAACCCGGTCGCGATGGACACCTTCCGTCCCCGTGCCTTTGGGAGATCAAAACAATCACTTAAATTTGAAATTTTTTTTCCTTGTGAGGTTAAGTAAGAGAACTTTAATTATGTAAAGCATTTATCGACGTTTTATAAATACCAATTCAAAATCCTTTTTGAAAACACACAACTCCAAGTCCAACTTATGCTCTTTGTCTTTTCTTAGCGTGGTTATTTGTGACCACTTAAGGGGAGCTTCAAGAATCATTCAACCCTAATGTGATCAGCATCAGTGTTGAACTATCCTTCCACCCCAATTTGTGTTTGGCTTCCCTTGATCGCATGCAAACCAAGTTCCACCTCCCACTTCATTTTCAAGCATCAAATAAATCACTCATTTCCAATTTTCTATCTTTTTAATCATTCTTATCATGATCATAACATCTCCAAGGGATAGAACTTCATCTATCAGTTATTTCCATACACTTTAATGTTGTTACCTAGGGAATCTTATTCTCACTAGGTTCTATGTTGGTCTCATACCCTTTCATGAATCACTATATAGTATATATATACATATATTTTATCAAAATACAACACACCGTTTCACATTTATACACTGTCGGGGTTTGTTCCCCTGGGAGTTTCTCTACTCCCACACTTGTACTATCACACACAATTGTTAATAAATCAACACACTTATCACAATGGTATTCGCATCTTCTGTGCGCAATTACCACAATTAAACCATGAATGAATGTGTATGTTTACATAACACACACACCAATCATCAAAACAAATTATTTTGTGCTATGCACAACATAAATCACGTACACTTGTATGGTAATACACACTAAGTGGTTTTGCGCTCTACCCCCCTTAAAAGGGATTACACCCACGTAATCAATCACTAAACATTTGCTTAAAATGTTCTGTCGTCGTGAAGTGTTTTAACTTCCACGCGGTCTATTACACAATGGATTCTGATTAGAGGATCTTAACATATTGGCGGTTTAGTTCCTAAACCAAGAATTCTCATTGGAGTTTGTTAAATCTTAGTTGGTTTCAATTCTGGCCTGTTAGGCTTCTAGGCGTTAATAATTAGCCATTCACTCATGTTCACCATGTACATTCAACACTTGACTCACTGGCTCACTAGTTTCTGCTGCGAAACTCTAATAACTATAGAGCTTAATTTGCCCCAATTGCTATTCTTACTGTATTGTACATCCCCAATTGTCACCTTCATCTTGGTAACAATGGTTTCTCAACCGACGCGTGGTATCTCTTACCGTTAGCGAATTCGGTGAGTTATAAACTTTCTATCCACTTCCACAACAATTTACTATGTATGCAGTTACATATTTCACAATGATTGACTTGTTCCCTTCCGACTTACTGTCGGTTGAGATTGAGCTACTACCTAGTGTGTAGTGCTCTCTCAGCTATTTACAACATTTGGGGTATATTCCATACTGATATTTGGCAGTTAGTGCTACTGTAGTCACTTACTGTTAATCATGTCTCCACATTTGGTTTTGTACAAGTACTTTTATTGGTGCGGCCTTGCATTTCCTATGCATCGGCCATTATAACATTATTCCTCTACAATTAACATGTTTCCAATTCCTAGCTATCCCACTCGATCATTACTGCGCAAGTGCAATACCAAAACACTCAGTCATACAGAGTGCAGAGGTGTAAACTCTTGACAGTAAATCCCTTATGCGATTCGCCATGGAATTCACACTGAGTTCCTCATCACATAGTACTTACCACTGGCTTATTGCCCAGTCTGTTTAACATCACTTACCTTGCATCTCCTCTGAGTTTAACTCATAACTGGTCTTATCTGCCACATTATTATTCAACAACACTTATACAACGGTCGCTTACTGCGCACCGTGCTTATTGTATAACATAACACTAACTTACATGGTATTTACTGTCACATTATCTTCCACACATATACTTACATCATTTGTATTATGGTTCATCACTCATTGGATGACTACTGAATGCTCCTTGAGCATTGATCATTCGAGTCACAATCCGGCATTATCCAGCTCGGTGTTTCACTTTATACACACATACTACTAAGCTAACTGCTCTCTTTCGATAATAATATCTTCCATCCTTAACATATTTCTTTGGACTTGATACACATAACTACCGCTCTTGCGGTCTCACAATATCGAGAGGTAACCCCACTCTTAATGCAGTGGTTCGTTCTCCACTCTATTCACTTATATAACATAAACTTCTGCAATCAATCTAATTTACGTAACGCATTTTATTTGTGGCTTATGAGCCTTACTTGCCTTGAGCTGCGCTCATTGTAGGCTGTCCACACACATGTACTTCTCTGTACAACATTACATGGTTTGGATGTTATATTGAGCTCCATGACAAGGTCGTTGCATTCCGTCTCCTTTCATGGAATGCCCCTTAGGATTGTCAGTCCGTCTCCTGACCACTTATGTCTAAACTGGGTGTTAGTTTCAACCCTTGTGTTTCTGTCATGCATTCCGTTCAACAATTGTTGATGCGAACACCCTTCAAGGATTGCTCCTGGGTGTTGTTAAGTTATGCCTTTACATCTGGTTCACACTCATTGGTATATTCCGTTAGCCACGCCGTTTGCGTTTTTAACTGGCTTATTATCTCCTCCTGTGAAGATCAACATTTCCTGGTAGTGTAGGTACTTATTCTGGGAGTTTCATCCCGTTCATTGCACATTAATGTGTCCACATTAGGCATCTGCTTAGCCATGGACAGGCTGGGTCACCGTTCCAGCTATCATGCTTATCCCTGAGGATCCTTAAGACATATGCGATGTCTTTACATTACAGTTAGTGCACTTCGCACTTCCTGATTCTTAAACATTTCCTTGAAAGAAATTCACTAATTCCTTTAGTCTCGTCAACTTAACTGAGTTCCTTTACTTCACCCATTCATTGTAATCCTTAGCTCTTGTTTGACTTATACTGCTGACCATAGTACGGAGTCGACTACTTCCCGTGTTTCGGACTCTACTCGTATACATATGTGGGGTATCATGCTGATACATTGCTACTTACCCAACTAACCCATAAATAGGTCTGTCAGGCCCACAAGCACCTATCGGAGTGCGGTCGTCCCACATTACAGTTGGTACACTCGTAGTGTCCGTCACACGCCTAGGTGAAGTATTCTGTTGTAAACTCCCTTATATTGTCCTGTGACAATATTCATTCCATGCTTCCCGAACTTAATCGAGGGAAAGTTTATCCATTGTTGAATTCTTATCAACTGCCCTTGGTTTTAATGGTTTGGTTTAGAAGAAGGTTAGAAAGAAGTGTTGGTTTGAAAGAAAATTTGGTTTTGAAAAGAAAAGAGTTTGTACAAATCTGGGTTGAAAGAAAAATTCTCGTGGTTCACAACGTCTTCTTCCCTCAACCAAATCTAGCTTCTGGCTGACTGGTGTACTTCCAATTACAAAGGTTAGGCTGTTAAGCCCTTCCATGGTTATGATGATCCCACTTAACTTCACGGTACTTTACTAAGTACTTCGTATTTGTTAAAGTTTCCCCGAACAGCCCTGTTATAGCAGCACTTGCCATGGCAAGTGCGCCATGCTAACTGGCTGTCGGTTCAGCACTTACCGGTTGCGGTATTGTTCTTACCCGCACTGTCATCAGTGGCCTTGTTGGTCCTCACTGATCTTACTGTCTTGATAATAACTCCTCTAGGTGACTTCTCACTGTCTTCACATGATAATTATCAATTGGGGTGTCTCCCATTCTTGGAGTCCCCTTTCTTCTTGTATTGTTTCCTCTTCGTAGCCCGTTCCACGTATTTGTCGCGGTTACTGAGACTTGTCTCTTGTTTGGGCACTACGTTGTAGTTCCTTTGTCGGTTGGTATACCATTGCTGTATTATTTATAAACTGTGGTTCCGTAGACACTTGTCTCGGGTTTAATCAATCCACTTCTTGCCTGTTGCGTTGCAAGCTGGTTGTTCTCGACTGCTCAGCATGTCGACCCAGGTTGCTGGAAATTCCATTCTCTTATACACAAAATTCTTCATCCTTCGCTATTAATGCGGTTAACATTGTTCAGATGGAAACCGTCTCCGGGATTCCCAGTTTTCGGGATCTACCGTATGACAGGTTCTCCCGTACTCTAAAGGAATTTAGTAACAGCCAGATCGGGTATTCCCGAGTAAGAGTGGACTTCCATCTCTCTGGCGTTGTTTCCCAAGTTATAAAACAGGGTTTGTGGAGGGCGGGAAGGATATTGTAGGTTTCCAGTACACACCGGTTACTCCTAACTAGCGTATCTCTCACGCTATCACACAACCCTTAACCCAAAGTAGTAAAATCTTAACTCGGTACTTCCTAAGCTCGGTAATTCAGTCATCAGAGCGATACTTCGCTCTGATACCACTTTTTGTAACACCCCATCCAACAACCAACACATAACAACAATCTGCATCGGAAAATATACTTCATCACATTACTTACTCGTTGGTGTTACACGCCGTTAACCACCCATGTGGCTAACAAGGCTATTACATAAACATTGTACCGGTCTGATGGACTAGATTCCCGAGCGACTACGCAATATTATCCCTTTCCATTAACAACAAACATACACATACCTTCCAACTGTACCGAGTATTTACAAACTGATGCCGATAACAATTTCGATCTTACTGCACCTACTGTATATTTACAACTTAAATGATTACCCATGTACAACGACTACCCCGTCCCACTCTCGAACGGCTTCCAGCTCTTTGTACCTGAAATAGGAAAAGAAGAGAAAGGGTGGCCCCCAAGGGGCTCAGCACCTTTGCTGGTATGGTAATCCCGCAGCCCACATGCTACCGGGCCACGCACAACTAATTGTCGTCTTAGCATGCGGTTGATTATATTTAAATCATGCATGCAACTGTAAACACACAACACACAACATTTCGCCTCAATGGGCTCAATAAACGGATAATGCATCCTTATTTGATAAGTCACTCATGGTATTCATTATCCCTAGAGTGTTTCTCCTCTAATGGAGCTACTTCCTTAATAGACGACAACTACCCATTAATCGGGTTATCCTTAAACGCCTCTTATCACAAACTGGGATTCATATCCATGATCCACATACTCCACATTTTACAACATATAACCTGCATCACATAACAAAACATAACAACACTTTTCACGTTTCGACGTGCACATAATAACATCGCAATAGAAATTGCATTACAACAACATCACATAACATGACGGGAACGGTCCTCTTAAGAACCGACCCAACATTGTTAATTCACTGGTAAGCCTAGAGAATGATGTCACCCTCATGATAAGCTCGTTATACAACAACAACAACACTCATTACCATCCTAATAGTCGGACGAGTAACTTAAGTTAAGATGGTTCGGGTTTGGTGGCCCGAACACACCACACAAACACATGTTCCCCCTAAACCGATCATAAGTCAGAATAGCTAAGCTTTGGAATAAGCTAATGGGAGATCATAACCCGTGAGGGAAACAACCATAACAGAGAGAAGGGTAAGGCTAAAAAGGATACCCACTCCCAAACAACGCGCGACCGGCCTAACCGGATTCCTCACCACTGTTAGTACATACTTACTTTTAGATATTAGTTAGAACCCCACTATGGAGTCTTTCACATCTACACACCATACAGTATTACAACTGGGTTAAACATACAAGGGAGATCTCTACATTCACACACACATATCACACAATTAACACACGCATAGCCGTGGTTAGAACGTCCCAAGGTTCGGGTCGTTTACTCTGAATACCGAACTCTCATGTGATCCTAGACTCAGTTAACTAAGGTTAACACTTCTGAGGTTAAATGGTATTGGAGTTGAACACGCCACATAAATGAATTACTGTAAACTCATTACATGTTTTATCTTACAACGTGGCAAACATATAGAAAAACACATTGGCATACAAGCCGGTGTAATCCGGTAGGACACAGGTTACAAGAAAACCATACCTGTCACCGGAGTCCACTTTATCGTGTCCACTTATGTTCCTCGAGCAATCTTCGAACAACTGATAACATTACATGTATTTTTATTAACGTCGGGGTATCATGATTGTTTAAAGTCTAATGCTTATAACTTTTGCCCCGTTAACTTAGTTACATAACTTCAATTTTTAACTTGTTTTACTCTTACATTTTAATACATCTTTTCCCCACTAAATTGTCGTTATAACTCACCTAACATGTCTTAAACAACCTTATAACATCATTACTAATCAATCCCCATCATTACATATCATTTTATAACCTTAAACAATGTTTTTGGTCCGACCGACCTTACCGACCGACCTTACACAAGGTCGGTCCATTCCAGAACACATTACCGTCAAAAATTCTACTCCGACCGACCTTGTAAGTTCGGTCGCATGTTCGGTCCATTCCCGAGAGTTTCTTCCCTTTGAAAATTCAGGCCTGACCGAACTTGCCAAGTCCGGTCCCATGTTCGGTCGATTCCAGAAACTTAATTCGTACACAAAATACAAGCCCGACCGACCTTGCAAGTCCGGTCCCCAAGGTCGGTCCATTCCAGAAACCAATTCTCGCAGGGTAAACTGGGCTCGACCGACCTTGGCAAGTTCGGTCGCAAGGTCGGTGTACTCCATACCCTTATTTTCCATTGCCCATTTAACTCCAAACTTCTCCTAAGGCCTCCTAATGTTTTCTAACATCATTTGGTGCACTTATATCCTCATACAACATCCATGAAACTCATTATCTATCACCTTAAGCACTTACTCACTTCAAACCGAAAATCCTAACACTTATGTGATTTCCTCCTTAGTTTTCCAAGTGTGTTTCATGCCTATGATAACCACTATGCCCATAATGCTTTCTCCTCATTTTAACATCATCTCCCAAGCATCATTTCTTACCAACCTAAACCCTAGTTGATGTCTAAGTCCTTTTGTTTACCTAGAACATCTTAAGACATTATTTCTCCTCCTTCAAAATGCTTAGGCATTTCCAACACTTCTAGTTCACCAAAACTTATTTAAAACACTTAGAACTCCTTATACAATTTCCAAATTTTGCCATGGGTTCTCTTAGCACATCATCATTCCAAAAACTCATGGTTTTCACCATTAAACATTCAAGAACACCTATAATCCATCAACACATTTTTATGCACAAACTTCACACATTTAGCACTACATCACAATATAGTGCATAAGCTTAAATTGCTTGGCACTTAGGCCCTTAAATAACATGGCTCTTAGGCCCTTAAATTGCATAAACCTTAAACACTGAATTTCCACATAGTATATTGCCTTTAACCTGCAAATACACTCAACATCACATATGCCCCTTAATAGTTTCCTTGAGAGCATTTCTTGGTCATTTGCCTTTGGCTCCTTAGGTATTTTATTAAGCAAATCAAGCTCACTTTTCCTTAGGAATAAATTACATTAGGTTAGCACATTTACCTCTTTTCTTCAAGATTTTTACTTGAACGCTCTTGTTCTTCCTTGTTTGGAAATCGGCAAGAGGACTTGGTTACTTGTCAATGTTCTAATCAATATACAAGTAACACCAATGAGCATTCAAGCTTCATGCTTAAACTCATTTACAAACCCTAGGTTATATGTATTGTCTTAACACATTGGAATTGGAAGAGAGCTTGTATAAGTATCAAGAGAGGACTCCTCCTAGCCCTTGGAAGATTCAAATGAAGCTAAAACAAGCAAGGTAAAAACACCATTGTGAGGTGAATTTTCGGACATCATATAAACATGGAGGAAACATGGATTTTCTTTGAGTTTCCTTACCTTGAAGCAAAGGAGAACAATAATATGTGAAAAGGTGAGCTCAAGCTCCATCAATGGTGAATCTCCTTGGCACCGAAATGAGGCTTTTGAAGATTTGAAAAGATAGAAGTGTAGAGCTTGCTCCAACTTGAAGAATGGTGGTCTTGAAATTGAATTTGGACCATGGAGCTAGGAGTTACAAGAGATCAAAGATGGAGTTTGGTGTGGTACTATTGCAAACCGTAGAAGAGAGCATGAAGGGAGGAAGAACCGTGTGAAATGAGAAGGAAGAAAAGAATGAGAAGGTAAGTTTGCTTTTTGGAAGATATTATGTAATAAAGCAAATAGTAACTTGTTTTATCATTAGTTATTTGTTTTGTTAACTTACAAGGTGATGACTCACCTCATAAAAACCGGCCCCCATTAGTAGTCTAGGGGTATAATAGTCTTTGTTGACTAATTTAATTACTTATAACAACATATGTTACAAACTAGCTTATTTTAGTTACTATTCACTAAAACAAGGCACATAGATGTGAAATTTTGATTTCCCATTGATATAGACTTCCAAATGTGATACTATATAGTACATATGTTAATTAAAGAGTAATGATGTAACACCCCCAAACACTGGCCTAGGAGTTAGGGGTATTACACGCCGCGTATTATTACATAATAACGCAAGGCTCTAATAAACAGAATTAAACAGATAATCAAATAAGGCCCAAACGAAATACTTCAATACAGTATTATCGAAGAGATGTTAAAACATCCCAAAAGTCATTACAGAACCCACCAAACAGATGTCAAAAACGGAAGCTTAACAAATATGCCCAAAGGCTCAAATTCAATACAAAGGTCTCAAAAGAAGCTAAATACAAAGCAGCTAAACTCCAGAAGCTGAGGGGAGACGATCCTCGCTAATCAATCTGCAAAAGTGTTAGAAGTAGGGGAATGAGCACACAACTATGCCCAGTATATGACCAACTTCATCAACCAGCATGCTCAAAACATTTACAGAATATTGACAAATCAGAAGAGGAGTCAAGAATCCACAAATATGTCAGAAACCAGAAACAGAATCCATTCACTAAGGGACTAAACAGAGCAGAAGCAGAAAACAGAGTGGGACACTAGCGATCACAGCATACAGACAGAACGACAACCAGCTCGTGAACAGAACGAGGAAACCTCACTCGTAAACAGAACAGGTGTAACACCCGTGAACAGAACGGGGAACATCACCCGTGAACAGAAGGATCCTACATAGCGCGCTACGAGACAGCGTAACCAGCCATCCAAAGGCTCAGACACAGAGATAACTAGGTCCCAAAACAGAAGCTTAAATACAGATAAGCATATGTGCACCAAAGGCACCAGAAAGCTCATAGATAGCTTGGAAATCAGAAGGGGAATCCAACCCCGCAAACAGAAGTCAAAACGGAGCTCAAACGAGCAAGTTATGGCCAAAACAGTAGCCTGTCCGAACTTGTGTCCGGACATCAATGTTCGGACACAAGTCGAGACTCAGAAGGCAAAATCAGACAGATGTCCGAACTTGTGTCCGGACATCAAAGTTCGGACACAAGTCGAACCTTAAAACAGATGGAGAGTCAGAGGTGTCCGAACATCCAAGTTCGGACGGATGTTCGGACATCCTTCGGAAAACAGAACGTGGAGAGTCCGAACTTGTGTCCGGACATCCAATGTTCGGACACAAGTCGAAGCCAAAATCAGAGAATGCAGAAGGCTGTGTCCGAACTTCAAAGCTCGGACGGAAGTTCGGACACAGCGAAGATTTTCAAAAGATTAAACGCAGAAGGGCATGTCCGAACTTCAAAGCTCGGACGGAAGTTCGGACATGCCGAAAACCTCAGAAATCAGAAGCGAAATCAAACGAACAGAGGCACAAAAACCAATCCAAATCAACACACACATTTACAAAACAACCTTGGGGGTTTAATCCATTGAAAAGGCATTAAACAGACATAAGACACACACCAACACAGGATCAAATCATTGAATTAACTGGTAGAATCCAAACTCCCCAAGGCTGAACACACGGATCGAATCCGAAAGCCACCTACCTCAATTACAGCAGAGAATTTCTGAATCCGAACAGCAGACGATCCAACCCCGACACAGCAGTACGCAGACCCGAAATGCAATCCAAACAGCCGCTGAACTCTCAAACAACGCAGAAGAACAACCCTCAATCAGAAACTGATAACAACACCGATGCTGAAACTGAAACGAAGAACAGGATTGAACCCTCACCTGAATCGGTCTACAGATTGCAGAGCAGCCAACCAGCAGATGAACCCGATGAAGGAGTCGAGAAGAACCGCTGAATCATAATCAGATGCAGAGAACGAATCAGAACGTGCAATACGCAACTGTAGAACTGAGAGAGGGCTGAACACTATACCTTGAACAGAATGCGAATTGCGACGGAGACGATGAATTCACAGCAGAAACTCGAATTCCCAAACAGCAGCACTTGGACAGATGGAGAAGAACAAACGTGAAGAGAAAATTGAGAGAGAAGAGAGAAGGGTTGAGGGTTTCCAACTGAGCGAGAAGAGGAGCGTAAACGATCGTGAGAACGTGATTAGAAGTGAGGGTAATTAAGAAGGAAAGAAATAAAATAATAAGAGTTTATTAATTAATCTCACCAGAATTTAAATGGGAAGGAAGAAAGACCTTTCTACCCATGTCTTTATTCAGAAGGACGTCCATGTCCTAAATCCAAATGAACCAACTTAATGAACCATAGTAACTTAAATAAAATATAACCAAATCTTGGGTTATAACATCACCTCCCCCTTAAAAGAATTTCGTCCTCGAAATTAAAACATACCTACTGCTCGAAAAGGGCGGGGAACTTAGAACGGACTTCGCTTTCGACCTCCCAGGTCGCCTCTCCTCTGACTGACCCGACCACTGCACCTTCACCAAGGGCATGGTCTTACTCCTGAGCTTACGAACATCACGGGCTAGAATCCTCGAAGGAACTGCCTCGAACGTGAAGTCCTCCCTCAACTGAAGCGGACTGAAGTCGATCACATGAGATGGGTCCGGAATGTACTTCCTCAGCATCGAAATATGGAAAACACTGTGCACTGCTGCTAAAGACGGAGGCAGAGCCAAACGATAGGCAACCGGTCCGATCCTCTCTAGGATCTCAAAAGGACCCACAAAACGAGGGCTAAGCTTGCCTCTCTTCCCAAAACGAACGACTCCTCGCACAGGAGAAACCTTCAGATACACATGATCGCCCACCTCAAACTCTAGAGGTCGTCTCCTCTGATCGGCGTAGCTCTTCTGACGACTCTGAGCCACAAGCAGACGCTCTCTGATAGACTGAATTTGCCCACAGCATCCTGAACCAAGTCTGGACCAATCACGCTCTCTCCTTCAGATCATCCCAACAGATGGGTGATCTGCACCTCCTGCCATACAAGGCCTCAAACGGAGCCATCCCGATACTGGTCTGAAAGCTATTATTGTACGCGAACTCTATCAGTGCCACGTGCTGATCCCAGCTGCCCCCAAAGTCGAGTACACATGCCCTGAGCATGTCCTCTAGGACCTGATTCGTCCTCTCTGTCTGCCCGTCTGACTGAGGATGGTAAGCTGAACTGAAAGACAACTTCGTCCCCAAGCCTGATGCAAACTCTGCCAGAACCTGGACACAAACCTCGGATCTCTGTCAGACACAATCGAAGCCGGAACCCCATGCAGACGTACTATCTCATCAATGTACAACTGGCAACGGTGCAAACTGAAGGTCTTCCTGACAGGCAAGAAGTGAGCGCTCTTCGTGAGCCGGTCCACAATGACCCAAACTGCATCAAAACCCCTCGGAGTCTTAGGCAGTCCCATGACAAAGTCCATACCGACGCTCTCCCACTTCCACTCCGGAACGGGAAGAGGCTGAAGCAAACCACCTGGTCTCTGATGCTCGGCCTTGACCTGCTGACAGGTCCTACATCTGGATACAAAGTCGGAGATCCCTCTTCATGTTGCTCCACCAGAAGTCTCCGCAGATCCCGGTACATCTTCACCCTCCTGGGTGTACCGAGTAAGGAGCTCCATGAGCCTCCTGCATGATCTCACGCCTCAACGTCGTCTGCCGGCACACAAACACGGCCTCTGAACCTCAGGCAGCCATCCTCTGAAACCCGGAACTCGGACTCCTGACCAGCAGACAAACTCTCTCTGATCTTACACAGACTGACATCAAGCTCCTGACTGGCCTTGATCCGGTCGATCAAGGTAGGCTGAACCTGCAGTGCTGCTAACATCCCAGACCTCTCTGGACGGACAACCCAGATACCCATGCGCTGCAACTCCTGAGCAGACCTCTCCACACCGGACAAAGCACAAACAGTCCCAGACGGACCCCTCCTACTGAGCGCATCAGCAACCACATTCGCCCTACCCGGATGGTAGAGGATCTCTAAATCATAATCGTGCAACAACTCCAGCCATCTCCTCTGCCTCAAGTTCAACTCCTTCTGAGTGAACAGATACTTGAGGCTCTTATGGTCCGTATACACCTTGCACGCTGCCCCATACAAGTAGTGCCTCCAAATCTTCAACGCAAAGACCACCGCAGCCAGCTCCAGATCGTGGGTCGGATAGTTCTTCTCATATGGCTTCAACTGACGAGAGCCATATGCTACTACCTTCCCATGCTGCATCAGAACACATCCAAGTCCCCTATGGGACGCATCACAGAAAACCTCAAGACCCTCGGTCCCCTCCGGAAGAGTCAAGATCGGCGCAGTAGTCAACCTCTTCTTCAGCTCCAGAAAACACTGCTCACAGGCATCGCTCCACTCAAACTTCACATCCTTCTGCAGCAGACGAGTCAACGGAATCACCAACTTGGAGAAGCCCTCCACAAACTTGCGATAGTAGCCCGCTAGTCCAAGGAAGCTTACGAATATCTCCGACATTAGTAGGCCTGGCCCACTCAGTAATAGCTCGAATCTTCTCCGGGTCCACGGAGATACCATCCTTGGAGACCACATGTCCCAAGAATACCACCTGATCTAGCCAGAACTCGCACTTCTTCAGCTTCGCATACAACTCGTTCTCCCTCAGAGTCTGGAGAACGGTCCTCAAATGCTCCTCGTGCTCCTCAGCACTCTTGGAATAGACCAAGATGTCATCGATGAAAACTACAACGAACTGGTCCAAAAACGGCTTGAAGACTCTGTTCATCATATCCATGAACACTGAAGGCGCATTCGTCAACCCGAATGGCATCACTAGGAACTCGTAGTGTCCATAACGAGTCCTGAAAGCGGACTTAGGCACGTCGTCTGCCTTAATCCTCAACTGATGATAACCGGACCTCAGATCGATCTTCGAAAACACCTTAGCTCCTGCTAACTGGTCGAACAAGTCATCAATGCGCGGGAGAGGATACCTATTCTTAATGGTAACCTTGTTGAGCTCCCTGTAGTCGATGCACAACCGCATACTACCGTCCTTCTTCTTTACAAACAACACTGGCGCTCCCCAAGGCGACACGCTCGGGCGAATGAAGCCCTTATCCAGCAGCTCTTGTAACTGGACCTTCAACTCCTTAAGCTCAGCAGGCGCCATCCGGTATGGGGCCTTCGAAATCGGCTGAGTCTCAGGTGCGAGCTCGATCGAGAACTCCACCTCTCTGACAGGGGGAAGCCCAGGTACGTCGTCCTGGAACACGTCGGGGAAGTCTCTGACCACTGGAATCTCCTCCAACTTCGCATCCTTGCGAACCTCAGGGATGTAGCACAGATATCCCTGGCATCCTTTCCTCAGAAAACGGAACGCCTGCATAGCCGAAATGACTGGCGGCGAGCACGGGAGTCCATTCCCTGCTACAACTAGACGGGGCTGACCCGGCTCCTCAAAAGTGACTCTCGAAGCAGCACAATCAATATGGGCATGATGCGCAGCAAGCCAATCCATGCCCAGAATCACATCAAAAGAAGTCACTCCATCGGGATGAGGTTAGCACACAGAGTCCTATCTCTGACTAACACAGGACTATCTTTGCAAACAGAATTCAACAACATAGAAGAGTCCCTAACTAATGGACTATGCACACACAACTCAACACCCAGAGGCACCACAGGCAAACCGAGCTCACCCACTAACTCAGCAGAATAAAGAGTGGGTGGCTCCAGAGTCAACAAACAGAAAACAGAACGAGATGACAGCTGGAGAATACCTGTGACAACTCTGTCAGTTGATCGGTCTCTCTCTCCAGCCATCGCGTACACTCTGGCTTGGCCCTGGGGTTTCTTCTGCTCAGCCCGGTCTCGATCTCTAGACCCAGATGTAGATCCTCCAGCTCCACCTCTAGAGCTACCTCTGCTCCTCTCAGCCTGAGGGCAATCAGCAATCCTATGCTCCAAGGACCCACACTTGAAGCAGGCTCCAGACTTCCTGTAGCAGTCCTGGCCTCTATGAAACTTGCCGCAGACCCGGCACTTCGGAGCGGGAGCTGATGAAGAGGAACCACCTCTGTCTCGCGAACGGTCCCCAGAGCGGTCTCCAGTAGACTGCTTCTTCTGAGAAGCAGACTGATCCCTCCTATCACTGTCATCGGACCTCTGCTTCCTCTTCTGGTCCTTCCCTCCAGACTGACGACCTCTCAAGTCAGCCTCTACCAGCAGGGCGACATCAGCAACGTCCCTGAAGGTCTTGTGACGCAGCGGCGTCACAGCAGATCGGATATCCGGCCTCAGGCCGCTCTCAAACTTCCTGGCCTTCCTATGCTCGTCAGGCTCAGGTGCAAACTTAGATAGGCTGATAAACTTGCGGACGTACTCCTCAACGCTCATGTCCCGGCCCTGGCGTAGCCGGTTATACTCCAGGATGCGCTGATCCTTGTAGACGTCAGGGTAGAACTGTTTGTTGAACTCCCCGATGAACTGCTCCCACGTCCAAGGCTGTGGGAACTTCCCCATCACAGACCTCCACCACTCCTTAGCCTCAGCTTTGAACAGGAAGGTGGCAAAGTCGACCTTCTGCTCCTCCTCAGAGCCCATCACTCGCAGCAAATCCTCCACCTCTGACAACCAGTGGCTGGCCTCCTGGGGGTCTCCTGCCCCATCGAACGACGGCGGCTTCAGCTTCATGAACTCCTGAAGCGCCTTCACGTTCCTCCCACCAGCATCTGCCCCAGCTGGGCCTGCTCCGCCAGCTGGTCCTCCTCCAGCTGGTCCACCTCCTGCAGCCATGGTCTGCATGAGCTGCGTCATGAATTGCTGAACAGCATCAGCAACATTCCCTGGAGGGTTATTCGCTCTCCTTGGCGGCATTCTGAAAGTCCAACAGCAGACAGTTAGACTCCGACACTAACACCGACATTCTGACTGACTGGCTAACTTAAAATCCCAGCAGATTAGAACCCAGAGCTCTGATACCACTAAATGTAACACCCCCAAACACTGGCCTAGGAGTTAGGGGTATTACACGCCGCGTATTATTACATAATAACGCAAGGCTCTAATAAACAGAATTAAACAGATAATCAAATAAGGCCCAAACGAAATACTTCAATACAGTATTATCGAAGAGATGTTAAAACATCCCAAAAAGTCATTACAGAACCCACCAAACAGATGTCAAAAACGGAAGCTTAACAAAATATGCCCAAAGGCTCAAATTCAATACAAAGGTCTCAAAAGAAGCTAAATACAAAGCAGCTAAACTCCAGAAGCTGAGGGGAGACGATCCTCGCTAATCAATCTGCAAAAGCGTTAGAAGTAGGGGAATGAGCACACAACTATGCCCAGTAGATGACCAACTTCATCAACCAGCATGCTCAAAACATTTACAGAATATTGACAAATCAGAAGGAGTCAAGAATCCACAAATATGTCAGAAACCAGAAACAGAAATCCATTCACTAAGGGACTAAACAGAGCAGAAGCAGAAAACAGAGTGGGACACTAGCGATCACAGCATACAGACAGAACGAACAACCAGCTCGTGAACAGAACGAGGAAACCTCACTCGTAAACAGAACAGGTGTAGACACCCGTGAACAGAACGGGGAACATCACCCGTGAACAGAAGGATCCTACATAGCGCGCTACGAGACAGCGTAACCAGCCATCCAAAGGCTCAGACACAGAGATAACTAGGTCCCAAAACAGAAGCTTAAATACAGATAAGCATATGTGCACCAAAGGCACCAGAAAGCTCATAGATAGCTTGGAAATCAGAAGGGGAATCCAACCCCGCAAACAGAAGTCAAAACGGAGCTCAAACGAGCAAGTTATGGCCAAAACAGTAGCCTGTCCGAACTTGTGTCCGGACATCAATGTTCGGACACAAGTCGAGACTCAGAAGGCAAAATCAGACAGATGTCCGAACTTGTGTCCGGACATCAAAGTTCGGACAAGTCGAACCTTAAAACAGATGGAGAGTCAGATGTGTCCGAACATCCAAGTTCGGACGGATGTTCGGACATCCTTCGGAAAACAGAACGTGGAGAGTCCGAACTTGTGTCTGGACATCCAATGTTCGGACACAAGTCGAAGCCAAAATCAGAGAATGCAGAAGGCTGTGTCCGAACTTCAATGCTCGGACGGAAGTTCGGACACAGCGAAGATTTTCAAAAGATTAAACGCAGAAGGGCATGTCCGAACTTCAAAGCTCGGACGGAAGTTCGGACATGCCGAAAACCTCAGAAATCAGAAGCGAAATCAAACGAACAGAGGCACAAAAACCAATCCAAATCAACACACACATTTACAAAACAACCTTGGGGGTGTAATCCATTGAAAAGGCATTAAACAGACATAAGACACACACCAACACAGGATCAAATCATTGAATTAACTGGTAGAATCCAAACTCCCCAAGGCTGAACACACGGATCGAATCCGAAAGCCACCTACCTCAATTACAGCAGAGAAGTTTCTGAATCCGAACAGCAGACGATCCAACCCCGACACAGCAGTAACGCAGACCCGAAATGCAATCCAAACAGCCGCTGAACTCTCATAACAACGCAGAAGAACAACCCTCAATCAGAAACTGATAACAACACCGATGCTGAAACTGAAACGAAGAACAGGATTGAACCCCTCACCTGAATCGGTCTACAGATTGCAGAGCACGCCAACCAGCAGATGAACCCGATGAAGGAGTCGAGAAGAACCGCTGAATCATAATCAGATCGCAGAGAACGAATCAGAACGTGCAATCTACGCAACTGTAGAACTGAGAGAGGGCTGAACACTATACCTTGAACAGAATGCGAATTGCGACGGAGACGATGAATTCACAGCAGAAACTCGAATTCCCAAACAGCAGCACTTGAACAGATGGAGAAGAACAAAACGTGAAGAGAAAATTGAGAGAGAAGAGAGAAGGGTTGAGGGTTTCCAACTGAGCGAGAAGAGGAGCGTAAACGATCGTGAGAACGTGCTTAGAAGTGAGGGTAATTAAGAAGGAAAGAAATAAAATAATAAGAGTTTATTAAATTAATCTCACCAGAATTTAAATGGGAAGGAAGAAAGACCTTTCTACCCATGTCTTTATTCAGAAGGACGTCCATGTCCTAAATCCAAAATGAACCAACTTAATGAACCATAGTAACTTAAATAAAATATAACCAAATCTTGGGTTATAACAAATGATGGACATCTAGCCATTCAAAACTCATTTACAAGACAATTTTTCAAAAACGTGCTTTAAGACTCCTTAAAGCACTTTTTGTGTCTTAACTTGTTTTCAAGCTTGGTTTTCTTTAGTAATTGATTTAATATGTTCATTAACATATTTATAAGGTATAGGTATGACCATTAGGTCTTATACAAATTTATCCCAAGCTTAGAGCACATTTTTGCTCTTATTGCCTTTAAGGTATATTCCTGTGTTTTATTTGGTTTAACTGTCTACCAGAGTTTCCTAAGGGCTTAATTAGCCTTATTAAATCATAATTAAATATCGTTAAGTCTTGGTAGGCTCTTTGGGTCCTAACCAAGTTCACTCCTAGCTTAAAGCATGTTTTTGCTCAAACTGCATCTTAGTGCTTTATTGCATTTTACTATGGTTTAAATTGTTCACTGATGTTTCTAAGGCACTTTCTAGCCTTTACATACCATAGTTTAAATGTTTAACAACATATCAAGGTTTGGGGTATTTCACTCGGTATTTCCAGTCATCAGAGCGATACTTCGCTCTGATACCACTTTTTGTAACACCCCTACCATTAATACAACCATTACCGTCCAATCTCCTCGTGCTTCCAGATTCACGCAGCGGATGCATACTTACATACAGTGGGTGATACAATGCCGTTAGTCACCCATGTGACTAACAAGGCTACTACTATTACATACAGCATCGGTCTGATGGACCGGAATATCCGAGTGCTACACAAACGTAAGTCTTACTACATTCACGGATCAAATACTACAATTCCCATTCCATACAATCCACAAGTTCAATACAAAATACAATATCGCACACCGAGTTTACTAGGATCCTTATACAAGTATAATACCTCTTCCAAACTCATACATACTCACTAGGAGCCTATCCACTACCCATTCCTCACAAACTACTTACTGTCTAAATACAAGGATGTGCCACCGGTCTCTTACCTCGTCCGCATCCGCTTCGGGTACCTGCATACTAAAAACGTTCCCCCTAGGGGGTCAGCTTTCGCTGCATATGATAACCGCATACCCCGCGTACTAGTGAGGGTACGCTGACCACTTGGTCGAATACATGCAGTTCATTTTACAATACATACATACATACATGCTTTCATTCATACCAATACAATACTTTACAAGGATACATTCATACAGTTCAATACATACACGGAAGACAATACAAGTCAACCATCCATACTTACCTTCACCGGAATACGCATACACAGTACATACACAATACTTACATAATACACCATCCTTGTTAGCTCATGTTGGTCCACCCGGGTTAATCGGGTGGAGATTACTCTTTTACTCGTTCCACAGTACTTACACATACATACTCATACTCATACATACTTACTTACTTACTCTTACTCATGTTAAGTCGTCGGGACCTCCGGCCCGGGGACTACTCCGTCCCACCACCGGGATTTACTTAGTTCACCAATCCAGGATGCTACCCATTTAAGGGATTTGGGTCGTGGACTAGTTTAAGAACCAGGAATCGGATCCAACCTCTTGTGTCTCCTCATCCTCACGCGTGGCCGAAGCTATATCGGACTTCTACTCATTCCAATTTATTCCTTACTGATGTTAGGAGTTAGGTAGTTAGGAATTAGTAGAAGTCAACAACCAAGCCACATACGCATTACATTGTTCATATACACATCCATACACAATACAATACAATATACAAGTACGCTACGAGATACACATACACTTCATCAACATTCATATATTTCATGAATTATACAAACTGGTGTTCAAGACAATAATTATCAAGAACAACATAAGTCAAGCACAGGTAAGTTCAATATAGTCCGATTCATGCAATTATCTTATTTAGGTGATCAAATAAGCACACAAATCGGGGTAACCAGATTAGGATACAGGGCATGAAGAAATCATACCTTTCACTGTTGATTTACTTTATCGGGTGTTCCCGTGCTCCTTCGTTCCTTACTTGTCTCTCGAGTCCTGGCCTCGAACCAATGACTACATGCCAAATGGTTCAATTAATACCAAGCACTACGATACATGTATAGCTACTACTCCCGTACTTACCCCGTTATCCCATTACTTTGGTTTAACTCAACGTTCTTATACTTCCCACTTCTTAGTTAATCCTCTTACTTGTTTCCCATTTACATACTTATTTCTTTACCATTAGTGTTACATTAATGGTGTATTACTACAGTCTCATATATATGTACATACCCATATATATACATGCATATGATCATTACATTCTTATTATTATTTATTTATTTTATTTTATTCTAAGTTATGGGTCATCCGACCCACGGTCTGACCCAACCTATGGGTCGGCCCGTTCCAGTAAGTTTTCCGTCTTCTGAAATTGTCCCGTCCGACCTAGAACTGTTCCGTCCGACCCATACGCCTCTGGGTCGGACCTTTCCAGTAGCTTTTGGTTCCGTGGTCTGGGCCCGTCCGACCCAACCTCTGGGTCAGCCCGGTCCAGAACCTAACTACAGATTTTGTTTTTCACTTCTTTTCTTACCAATTTCTTCCCCAATCTTCCTACATGTAATCCCACATGTTTTAGCACCATTTAGGCTTCCTAAAATACCTTAATTCATCCACCAATTCCATTACTAAATCCATCAATCAACTTACACAATTTCCTCACTTCCTTTCCAACAAATGTAATAGTTTTTTGTTTTACTCATGCTACAAATTTTTAACCCAACTTCTACCATTCAATAATTCCTCTACCAATGTCACTCCTAGCATCCCGAATACATTTCTTTTCATCCTAGTTCTGCCCATTACCTAAATCCTCTAAAATTTGTTTCCAAGGTATTAAACACTCACCTCAAGTTCTCCAATTACACTTAATTCCTCCTAGTTTCTCCAATGCATTCCTAGCACTCTTTGCTACAGATTTTACATTCTCATATCCTCATACCACAAACACCATTCCATGGTTATTAAACATCTCTACTAATCCCAATACACACCTTGGTTCTCCCATTCACCAAGTCATTCGAAAATGCACAATTCCTACCAAAATTTTGCCATAGCTCACCTACTTTTCTTACTTAGCCATACACATACTTCCTTCACCAAGTTCATTCCTATTCTAGCCACACCCATACAAGGGTCCTACCAGCACTCAAGTCAATACCAATACTCCAATACTTCCATCGAACAACAATGTCAATACAAATACACAATACTTAGCTCTAAGGCCTACAATCCAAATACAAGCTCACAATTACTCAAACTTCCACAACTACAATACTAGTACAATGTTTTGGGTTCTTTAAATTGGTTACCCATTCCCATTACTCTAATGCATTAAATCTTAACCTTAGGATAGAGCTCTTACCTTGAGCTTTTAATTCCTTCTTTCTTTCCAATTCTCCTTCTTCTCTCTTCTTTGCTCAAAACCGGTCATGTGGGGAATGGAGTTGCCAAACTCCATTCCCATCACCCATAGCACACAAAACAAGTATAATTAAACTACTAACCCTTAAATTAACACTAATTCATTGAAGTGTTAAAATACAAATTCTAGGGTTTACCTTTGGAGTGTTTTAGGAGGGTTTTTAGCCCTTGGTTCAAGAAGGTGAATCCACCACCATTGCAAGGTTGATATTATGCTCAAAGGAGAGAGAGAAAATGGAGTGTTACAAATAGGTAAAAATCGGTTATGAGCAAGGATGGAGAAATATGAGTTCTTTCATGGAGATTTTTACCTTAATGGAGAGAGAAGACTCCAAGCTTCCCATTGGTGCTATTTTCTCTTTGAATGGGGTATACCCACGAAAATGAACTTTCTCATTTTTGGATTTTGAAAAGAGAGGAGTGTAGAGGAAGATGAGGGGAGTTCAAATATGTAGTTATTTTTACCTTTGGAGTTCAAATGAAGGTGGAGCATGGATGGAAAGGTGAGAAGCCATTGAAGCTTCTCTTGGAGCTCCAAAAATCGCCCATAACAGAGGAGAGAGGAGGGAGAAATCGATGGGGGAGAAGAGGGTAGGAGAGAGATGAGGGAAATGAAAGAGTGAGGTGAGAGAAGAGGGTAAAGTAGCTTTTTACTTTACTCTTTTGCTTTTTGATTCTCTTTATTTGTTAACTAGTTACATGTGTGTGTGAGGGGTTATTTAACCCATTAAAAACCGGCCCACTACTGTTATGCTAGCTGGAGCGTTTTTCGTCTTTTACAGAAAATGCTCGTTATTTTACCCGGTTTAGGTACTATTCACTAACCGGGCCCGTTTTCCGGAATTTCCTAATTCAATTATTTTTATTGGTTATTAAGCTTCCATAAATGCTTAATAATTGTTATTTAATGATTTATAATTTTTACGGGTCCGTTTGACCACTTAAAGTCACGTTTTCGGGTTTTCTCGAAAAACGTGCTCTAAAGCTCTATAAGCGTTTTAATTCATTATTTGAATCTGTTTTCTTCGGGAGTTGTTCCCAAATATTATTTAGGTCTTATTAAACCTTTGGAATCCGTATAATACACTATATGGGGTCTCATACCTCCTATGGTTATTTAACGCTTATTTAGTGTTTTTCGCTTTTTAAGCATTTCTTTATTTCTTTTGAATTTTATTTTTCCTCACCAATACTACTTAAGCATTATTAGGCTCTTAAACAAGGATTAGAATAATCTTAATCACTATATTTAAGTTCGGGGTATTTCACTGAAGCTCAAAGACGAAGCAGAAGAACTCGGGAGAAGTTTTTAAGCTCAAACTCCCCCATTTAATGACTTTTAGAATTGATGTATAGGTTTTTCCCTAGCATTCTTTTCTCTCTTGTCCATTTCTGAATACACTACATGTATAGGTTTACACACTCCCTTTGAATTTATTTAGATCAATGTGTATAGAGTTCCCCGTTCCCTATTTTATTTGCGAATGATCGAGCATCAAAGTTTCTATTGAGAAAATCCACCACTTCGAAAACACGCATTTTCAAAATTGTTTTCAAAAAACTTGGTTTCTTTTTGGAATACACGTTTTGTGTAAAGAAAAGAACAAGCAACTTGACCCTTCACTTTTTATTTATCATTCTTAAAACTTTACTTCATAGGGTGAAATCTACTGTATCTGCAGATACATCCCCTCAAAATGAGATGAATTGATACTTATCATGCACTCGCATCCATGACATTCATACAACATGAATTTCTCAACGTTTTCAAAATAAATAGAAGTTATTTTTTGCATCAACAATCATTGACACTCATCACACAACAATTTTTGTTTAACAAAGCATGCTGACATTACCTCTCCTCCTTCACGCTAGTCCTTGTGCGTGCAGGTGTTCGTGACAATCAGTAACCAGAAAGAAAGAAGACTAGTCCGCTTGAAGTAACGACAAAAAAGATGGAGCGAGCACCCGAAATGATCAAGCGGTCAAAGGCCAATTTGTCCACGAGGGACTGACCCATGACCTTGCTGATGACTTGAAGAAAAACCTGAGGATAGAAGAATGTGTCCAAAGAAGAATCACTAGGGCCTCGTCAAGGCCGGATAGCAGTTACAAGGAGACCCCAACTTACTCGGCATACGATGCCTCTAAGTTTCAAGCAATGGACCCTCATGCTCTCCCTTTCCAAGTTCGGACAGCACCAAGCATGCCTTCTTCACCTATGTGTAGTTCCACTATGAGAACCTCGACCACCACCAGAGGAAATTGGCAACCACAAATAGTCGGTGATAAGGGAAAGACCTAAGTCCCATCTTCCCCCCTGGTGCATTCCGGCCTAAACTTCCCCTTGCCCACACACAAACATATGCTTCCTGGCAAGAACATCCTCATTCGTCAAAGTCTAGCCGACATTTTCACTCGGGAACAACCCTGCCCTTTCAATCTCTTGACACTAACCACCCTGAAACAGCTTACACTTCAATCCAAAATCCTGATCTCAGAGCAACTCCAGTGGAAGAATTGGTACAAGAATTGAAGGCAGAACTGGAACTGGCCCAACGTTTTAAGTCAGTAGGTTGGGAACCAACTAACCCATACCCTAATGCTCGTCTACAAAAAGGCATGAGTTTGCCTGAGATGGAGAAGTATGAGGGAATTGGAGACCCGAGACATCATGTCGACAAATATGATAAACTCATGAACCTTCATGGCCTTTCCGACGAGTTGAAAGCTGCATGCTTTAGATTCTATCTACAAGGACCTGCTTACTCCTGTATCATGAGCATAAATCTAAACGGAAAGTCAAGCCAAAGCCTGTACTTAGAGTTCCTCTCTCAATACGGTGACAATTTTCATCATGAAGTTACGCGTAGAGATTTAGAGATCACACGCCAGAGTGCTGACGAACCTATGAGGGAATTCATAAAACGCTGGAGGGTGAAGGCCGGACAAATGAATAATCGACCTACTGAGGAAGAGCAAGTGCAAATGGTGATTTCTGGGCTGAAAGACGTGTACCAACATTGGTTGAAATATCTAGGGATATGTGATTTCAGAAGAATGATGGCAGTTGTGGCTGCCTTAGAAGATGCTGAAGCCAAAGATCCAAAGCCAAGAGAATACCACCAACTCGGACAGGACCCTCAAAGACAGAATTTGAGTCTAGGAATGTCACTTGGTGAAGCCTGAAGAATTTTAACCAAGGGAGGTTATCTAGCACCTTACAACACCAGTTCGAGGGTGAAGAAGCTTGGGTCACACCCACATGAATATTGTGACTATCATCAAATTCGTGGGCACGCCACCGACGAGTGCACCACACTCAGAAACGCAATCCAAGAGCTGATAGACAGAGGAGATGCCTCTCCTTTAGAGCTAACACGCCCATCCTAGGCCACAAAGGCACACCTTCTTGAAGCATCACTGACCTAAGCATGGCCATGTGCTAATCCGTGGTGATAGTGGTAAAAAGTAGTTGAGTCATGTATTTATTTACAATTGTAATGAAAGCATATGAAGGGTTGCATCCCATCCATCCCCCCTTTCTATTCGACCTATCCAGGAATCACAGGAAGAACAAGACAGTTTTATCATGTTGACTGGTGCAATATAGGAATTACCACTCCTTAAGCGGTCAAGGTTCGATTTACAGCTAAAACATGTGGGGTCACGTTTCTTCCGAGACCCACTCAGCAATTGACTGCGTAAAGAATCATTGGTGGCGAGATGAACTTCATGGATCCTCAACTGAAACCAGCTCAAGCGAGATTAGGTGTAATCTTACCATTCATGCATTGCATCAAAAGAAAAAAAAATTCAAACTCAGCAATTCTCATCATCATCAGCATCACTTCATGCATCGTATATATAGTAATTCCGTATTATCACAATAGATTGCATTGTAAATACCTGCACTCGCATTCTCTCATATCGAAACGACATCTGTGGCGAAAATCTTAAGAGATTGATTGAACCGGGTGCGTGAACCACTAAACTCTAGACCCATCGATGAACACGCGGGTCTAATTAAAATCAGCACCACAGACCAAGTGAGTAGTGTGCGAAGAGCGGTATTTTCCCCTTGAATTCTGAATGAGGATATTGGACAATCCACCTAGCGATGAGGGCAGATAGAGCGAGTCTATAGAGGTAAAACCATGAGCGACTTGTGTATGCCTTCAGCATATGGAGAGGCACAATTCATAGCGAGATCAATGTCGATAAATAGGATACGAACTGTGATTCATGCAAAGATCCGAGAATAGTAAGAAAGCAATCATTGACTAATGAGAATGACGAGGCATTTAGGATCAAAAATCTTCACAAGACCAAACAGCTTTAATTTCCCTATGCATAATCTCTTAGTGAGCCCCGCTGAGCCTTTCGCGATAAACCTTTTTCTGTGAACTCCACAACATGCCAACCCACGTACATATACTTACTTGCCCTTCCAATAGAGGATCTCGAAGGAGCAGAGCCATGGCCCCTCCTTACCATCTTCCACAATAGCAACAAATGAAATGTTCAAAGAAGTCAGTGAGTTAATGATACTCCAATGCCAAACACCAAAAAAGAACACCAAAAATGCTCAAGAAGATCAATGAGTCAATGCAACTCTAAAGATGAAAGCCAAAATACGAAGAATGCTTGAGAAAGTTGAAGAGCCAATTGCAATTTCAGAAAAACAAAAATGAGAAGAAGGTTCAAACCGTACACCAGAAGAGGCAAGAAGGAGAAATCCAAACCAAAAGGACCAATGATGTCCCGTAGAAATCAATAAAGGTTATCAAAACCAGTCTAATCATTCCACCCATGGCGAAGGCGAAACATATCCTCTATTGCACAAAAGCTCCACAATTCCAAAACAAATCCTCTAGTCCCATGTGACATACATCATACCCCTCAGTCCCGTTATAACCTAATAAAAGACCTCTGACTTGTTAGTTGATGAGCGTTAACTGAAAGTATCAGATCTGAAACATGAATCATAAGTTTCATACTTGTTATCGTCATGTCCTGTCATACCAAAGGGACCGTGAGCGAATGAGTGTGATCTTACCCCACAAGGTCTTATGAGAGCGAGTGAATCTCCAATCTGAGCACCAAATCATAAACAGCCTACCCCATTGCAGGTGAGGAATTTGTAAGGATCGGAAATTCCAGAACCTCGAAAGAAATAATCAGGACAATACTGCTCTGAGCATCAAGAGTATCATCACAACATTAGCACACACGGCCATACTCACGAGAGATTGACCCACATCCCTCCAAGAGAGTAAAGTGATTCACGTATTCCAGTTCATCAATCACTCAAGATCAAACTGCAGATGTCTTATATTCGTAAACCTCATATTAATGGAGATAGGACTGTACCTTCTCTCCCAAAAAACTGCATGTGCATTTTGCATCGTGTCTAGCATTTAAATTTGCATGCACTATAATCATTTCATCTTCAACATCTGACTGGTAAGAATTCTACCTAGTCTCGCTGAAAGTCGACTTCAATTGCCGCTATCAGAGCGTAACTTTCGATAAAAAAAAGTCAAAGCTGGAGCCATCCCACGGCCATATCTAGAACCAAACTGGAGCCATCCGGAACCATACGAAGACCATTCGGAGCCATCCACTGTCGTGCTCGAGCCTGATCGGCACTACTCACAAAACCAAGCTAAAGACATGCGAGAGCCATCCTCAGACATTGAGAGCTTCCCTAGTGCTACACAGGAGCCATTTCGTCACAAGGCCTTGCCCGTAGAGGATCGAACTAAGTATGGTCTGATCTCAATATGGAATTGAGTACGTAGGTAGCCCGTTCAGGGTGCGACCACATCATAGACGAAAACTTCCCCTCTCCCCTCGGCGTCATTGTAACACCCCATCCAAAGCCATTCGTGGTTATCGCAAAACTGAACACTTAATCGAATACGTCGCAGCGGAAATAATAAACACCTGGACCTTGCCACGGTCTGATCGTTAGAATATACCGGCTTTATCATTTACAATACTTATCCAAAATACTTATCCAACTCAAAACATCACCAACCACAATACCACAACCAACCGAGTACAAGTATCTCAAACATAATCTCAACCTTACATCAGTTTAATATAAACAGTCGGGTGCACAGGCGCAACCCGAACTCAAAATAAACATCCCACCCTAAGTCTAACCGCTCCTACTCTCGTAGTGCGTCCTCATGGGTCTCTTACCTGCAAGTGTAAAAATAGCCCCCGAGGGGGTCAGCACGAAAGCTAGTACACCCTCTCATGGCCCCCAAGCTAACGGGGCTACGACGACTAATTGTCGATAGCATGGGAATTGATTACATACACAAGCATAATATGAAGTGCAATAACAATAACCACAGATGAACATGTATAGTTCACAAACAATGAACGACTCAAGCGTTCCCTTATCAAGTGGGTTAGTAACCCCCTCCTTAGTCCTCATTTCCTTAATCTCAGTTCCTTACCTTACCTTAATCTTAATCTTAATCTTAATCTCAGTATACAAACCTTTCCTGGAAGGGATTGGTTGTAGCTTAATTCGAACCTGGGATTTAGGTGATCCCACCGCACCATCTTAATGCCTCCTACTCTGGACGGGAGTCCAGCGTAGCTGAGCCGACAACCGGCCCTAGGCTACAAGTCCGAAGACAAGTCCTTAAGCGGAGGGCGGATCTGATTCAGATACCGTCCCCCTTTTTCCTTAGCATGCATGACCGGAGATCGGTCCCGGGTTTCCTCACTCAAGTTCCAGTTAGTAGACATCTTAATCACCATGTGCTAGCTAAGCCTTAACGGGCATTAACCAACAACCATCAAACTTAACTCTTATTCTTAACTCAGTAAGTACTAAACTTGGTTAGTAACCATCTCAAGTCTCGCGGGTTAGTGTAAGGATAACACAAACACAACGAGAATAAATATAACCGGTTGCATGCTTTATCTTGTTTTAGTCATAGCAATTAAACAGGTAGCACACAAGCCGAGGGACACCTCGTTAGCAAGCAGGTCACAAGAAGGATTGTACCGTTCACCGTCGATCGTTGTTTGATTAACCTTCTTCGGGGTCCCTACTCACAAACCTAAATCATTCATTCATTTTTAGGTCATTAGTCATTTGCACCTTACTTAGCTCACTTAGTCCCTAAAGACTCCCATTTAATACCCTCTTAAGTCTTTGCCACTTAGCTTACAAACTTAACTTTAAACATTAAAGCTTATACTTAATTTAACTTAGTTCCTTAAGTTCTTAGGGTCCTAATCATTACCACCTACCAAAGTAACCTTATTACCTATTACCATTCTTAAAATTCAAATTTTTTTTTTTAATTTTTAGGCTCGACCGAACTTCCGACCGACCTTACCTAAGGTCGGTCCATTCCAGAACACTTCACCGTTTGAAAATTCTACCCGACCGACCTTGCAAGTCCGGTCCCCAAGGTCGTCCATTCCGAGAGTTTCCCCGAGGGAAATTTAAGCTCGACCGAACTTGCCAAGTTCGGTCCTATGTTCGGTCGATTCCAGAGACTTATTACCATACAAATACATGCCCGACCGACCTTGCAAGTCCGGTCCAAGGCGGTCCATTCCAGAGATTAATTCCTTCACAAAATACAGGCCCGACCGACCTTGCAAGTCCGGTCCCAAGGTCGGTACATTCCAGAAACTTTCTCCGGTAGCGTAAACTGAGCTCGACCGACCTTGCGGTCGGTCCTAAGGTTGGTGGGCTCCAGAACCTTGTTTCTAAATTCTCTTTCAACTCCAAACTTCTCCTCATATCCTAATATGTTATAACCTCATTTGGGCACCTCAAATACACCTTAAGCCCTCCTCAAAACACCTTAAATCATTCACCAAGTTTCATCTTAGTCATTATGCATTTTCCCTTGTAGTAATGCTATCACTTGTAATGTTTTCCACTAGGTTTCTAGGTGGTGGTTCTTACCTAATGTAACCACTATGCCAAATGTTTTCCTCACCACTATAACATCATCTCCCAAGCATCTTTCACCATCTAAAACTCTTTTGTGCATTTACTTAAAGTTTCTTCACAAGCTTAAACTTCATCCATCAACACATTATTTCCTTCCTAGTTGTTTACCAACATTTGCCTAAGTCCTAAATACTCAAATACATTCTCTTGATTCCTAAATCCTTCATGGTGATACCTAAGTCATTATAAGTCATTAGAACACCTTATCTCACCCCTTTTTCATTAAGACAACCTCTAAAACTTCCTAGTACTTCCTTAGTCATTAACTCCCCTTAGAATATCTTAAACACTTAAGTTCTCCTTTAAATTTTGCCATGGGTTCCCTAGTATATAATACATCCTAACACTTGGTTTTTCTCCGTCAAACAACCAATTCCACACAAATTCTCTTCACAACACCTTAACACACAATTTACACTAAAACTTCACCACATCATCATATAGTGCTTAAACTTAAAATGCTTGGCACTTAGGCCCTTAAATGACAATAATCTTAACCACTGAATTTCCACATATATTTGCCTTCAACCTGCGAATACACACAACAAGGCTCCCATTGAAATAAAATGCTTCTTGTACTTCACCTTGGCATTCTTAAACTATCTCCTTTTTCTCATTTGCTCCTTAGTCACAAGTTCACAAGTATAGTCATTGTTTCTCCTAGGTTGTATATAACCCTTTTCTAATGTAAACTCTCTACTAAACTCATCAAATATCTAAATCCCATTCCCTTAAACAATAAAACACCTTAAGGTAAGTAATTTACCTTGTTCTTTTACAAGCTTAGAAAGCTTTCTTCCTTAGGTTTTCTTTGTTCAATCTCGGTCACCAATGTGTATCTCCTTGCCAATGTTCTAACCAATATCCAATGACTCCAATGAGTAATAGATAACACATTAACTCTAAGGAAAAACCCTAGGTTAAAAATATGCTTTAAGGTATTAAGGTGATGTTTTACCTGGTTTCTCAAGACAAGCTTGGATATGAAGCAAGAAGGACCTCCTCAATCCTTTGAAGAGTAGAAAACAAGCTAGAACAAGGCATAAACATGGAGTCCCATGAGTGTAAATTTTCGGACAAGGAAGAAAATGATGGAAACCTAGATTTTCTTACACTTTCTTTACCTTAAGAGAATGGAGAAGCCAATGGAGTCTCCAAACTTGAATTTCCTCCCCTAATGGTGGTTTGACTTGGCACCAAAATGAAGCTCTTGAAGTTTTGAAAAGATAGGAAGAGAGAGCTTGAGCTAACTAAGGAGAATATGTAATTTGTTTTGGTTTTGGAGCTAAAATGAGTGAGTTGTGTGCAAGGCTAGATGGAGCTAGCATGGAGTTGCTCTTCACGTTAATGGAGAAGGGAGAGAGAGCAAGAAATCGTGAGAAGCAAAGGAGAATGAAGAAGTGAGGAGAGAGAATCACTAAAGTGTGATATTTATGTAAAAGGTGAATAGTACTTTTGCTTTATAACTCTTATTTGCTTAATGACTCATGAAGGTGGTGACTCACCTCATAAGAAACCGGCCCCCTTTTAATAATGAGGTACTTAAGTCTTTGTTGACCAAATGTCTCACTTATATAGACTTATGTTATAAACTAGCTTAATAATTCACTATTCACAAAACAAGCACAGATGTGAAATTTTTGATTTCCCATTGATATAGACTTCCAAATGTGACTATATAGACACATGTTAATAAAGAGTAATGATGGACATTAGCCATTCAAAAACTCATTTACAAGACAATTTTTCAAAAACGTGCTTTAAGACTCCTTAAAGCACATTTTGTGTTTAACTTGTTTTGAAGACTGGTTTTTTTGGTAATTGATTTAAAATGACCATTAGGATATACTAAGGTCTTAGAACAATATTTGGGTACTCTCCCAAGTCTCTCCAAGCTTAGAGCACGTTTTTGCTAAAACTGCTCTTTGGTGTTCCTTATATTTTCTTTGATTAGAAATGTTTCTTAATGTTTCTAAGGCATTATTTAGCCTCCTTATATCTTAGTTTATCATTTAAACACCATATCTAAGTTTGGGGTATTTCAGTCATCGAAGTGAACCAACCAAAGCATCGTCATGCTCAATCAGCACAAGGTCATCCCGAAGCATCCTGGAATCATCTCGGAGCCATCCCTGAGCCATGATTAGAACCACACCAGAGACATCCAATTATGTTTAGCCATTCACCCATTGTTTAGTCATTCAACCACTACAAAATCCAAGGAAAGAAAACCTCATCAAACAATAAAGCCATCTTCGGAGCCATCAAACCACCCTGAAAAAAAATCTCAAGGCAAATCAAAGCCCACAAGCGGCCACAAATCACCAACCATGTCAAACCCACCAACCACCCAGACACCATTGGTCACACCGGAGCCATTAGTGCATATTGCAGCCATCAGTGCATACCGAAGCCATCAGTGCATAACGGAGCCATCAGGGCATACCGAAGCCATCAACGCATGCTGGAGCCATCTCAGATCTTTGAAGCCATGCCGGAGCCACCGGAGCCATCCCAAAGTTTTGATGTAACTCTAGAGCCATCTACACACACAAAAACCTACACCCACAAACAAGGAGTTCGATTCAATTAATACATTTGTCAACCATCTCACACCGCATATCACTTGCATATATACCCACAAAATTTGTTCACTATCTAATACATCTTCACACCCGCTAGGCGGTAATTGCGCTACTAGTGCGGTCGCTTTTTTGTTTTACACCCGCTAGGCAGCTATTGCGCTACTAGTGCGGTCGCTTTTTCGCTTTACACCCGCTAGGCAGCTATTGCACTACTAGTGCGGTCGCTTTTTCGTTTCACACCCGCTAGGTAGCTATTGCGCTACTAGGGTGATCGCTTTTTCGCTCTACACCCGCTAGGCAGCTATTGCGCTACTAGTGCGATCGCTTTTTCGCTCTACACCCGCTAGGCAGCTATTGCGCTACTAGTGCGGTCGCTTTTCGCTTTACACCCGCTAGGCAGCTATTGCGCTACTAGTGCGGTCGCTTTTTTCTTTCACACCCGTTAGGCAGCTATTGCGCTACTAGTGCGGTCGCTTTTTCGCTTTACACCCGGCTTTTTCGTTTCACACCCGCTAGGCAGCTATTGCGCTACTAGTGCGGTCGCTTTTTCGCTTTACACCCGCTAGGCAGCTATTGCACTACTAGTGCGATTGCTTTTTCGCTCTACACCCGCTAGGCAGCTATTGCGCTACTAGTGCGGTCGCTTTTTCGCTCTACACCCGCTAGGCAGCTATTGCGCTACTAGTGCGGTCGCTTTTTTGTTTTACACCCGCTAGACAGCTATTGCGCTACTAGTACGGTCGCTTTTTTGTTTTACACCCGCTAGGCAGCTATTGCGCTACTAGTGCGGTCGCTTTTTCGCTTTATACCCGCTAGGCAGCTTTTGTGCTACTAGTGCGGTTGCTTTTTCGCTTTATACCCGCTAGGCAGCTATTGCGCTACTAGTGCGGTCGCTTTTTCGCTTTACACCCGCTAGGCAGCTATTGCGCTACTAGTGCGGTCGCTTTTTCGCTTTACACCCGCTAGCAGCTATTGCGCTACTAGTGCGGTCGCTTTTTCGCTTTACACCCGCTAGGCAGCTATTGCGCTACTAGTGCGGTCGCTTTTTCGCTTTACACCCGCTAGGTAGCTATTGCGCTACTAGTGCGGTCGCTTTTTCGCTTTACACCCGCTAGGCAGCTATTGCGCTACTAGTGCGGTCGCTTTTTCGCTTTACACCCGCTAGGCAGCTATTGCGCTACTAGTGTGGTCGCTTTTTCGTTTCACACCCGCTAGGCAGCTATTGCGCTACTAGTGCGGTCGCTTTTTCGCTTTACACCCGCTAGGTAGCTATTGCGCTACTAGTGCGGTCGCTTTTTCGCTTTACACCCGCTATGCAGCTATTGCGCTACTAGTGCGGTTGCTTTTTCGCTTTACACCCACTAGGCAGCTATTGCGCTACTAGTGCGGTCGCTTTTTCGTTTCACACCCGCTAGGCAGCTATTGCGCTACTAGTGCAGTCGCTTTATCGTTTCACACCCGCTAGGCAGCTATTGCGCTACTAGTGCGGTCGCTTTTTCGCTCTACACCCGCTAGGCAGCTATCGCGCTACTAGTGCGGTCGCTTCTTCGCTCTACACCCGCTAGGCAGCTATTGCGCTACTAGTGCGGTCGCTTTTTCGTTGTACACCCGCTAGGCAGCTATTGCGCTACTAGTGCGGTTGCTTTTTTCGCTTTATATCCGCTAGGCAGCTATTGCGCTACTAGTGTGGTCGCTTTTTCGCTTTACACCCGCTAGGCAGCTATTGCGCTACTAGTGTGGTCGCTTTTTCGCTTTACACCCGCTAGGCAGCTATTGCGCTACTAGTGCTGTCGCTTTTTCGTTTTACACCCGCTAGACAGCTATTGTGTAACTAGTGCGGTCGCTTTTTCGTTTTACACCCGCTAGGCAGCTATTGCGCTACTAGTGCGGTCGCTTTTTCGTTTCACACCCGCTAGGCAGCTGTTGCGCTACTAGTGCGGTCGCTTTTCCGTTTTACACCGCTAGGCAGCTATTGCGCTACTAGTGCGGTCGCTTTTCCATTTTACACCCGCTAGGCAGCTATTGTGCTACTAGTACGGTCGCTTTTCCGTTTTGCACCTGCTAGGCAGCTATTACGCCACTAGTATGGTACTGAATTTGCATTCTAGGCTCGTCATAAGTCCTAGAACTGGATGTTAAGAGGTCCAGTTGAGGCTCGTCATAAGCCCTTATGCACTAAACCCAACAATTGTTCATGTTCAAAATTCGTTTAGCAAATCCAACCATTGTGTTCAGGGCTTGTCCCTCACCCATCAAAACCTTTGTATTCTAGACTAACTGTAAATATTTTTGCATTCAATCTTTATTTCATAGGCTGGTCATGCACCTCCTACCCTTTTGCAATCGTAGTTGCATCTCATAAACCGTAGTGAGAATTTTTGGCGCCCTCAACCTTGATCCCATTCTGCAAGTGTTTGCAAAATTGAATCAAGGGGAGCCATCTGTAGACACCAATAATTCTCACCCCATAAAAAACAAAATTCAGACAAATAAATAAAAAAAGAGGGTCGTCGCCCCTTTTCAAAACTTGTGCATGTACATGCCAAAATAAAAACCATCGTTTTATGACAAATCTTTAAATTAATTAACAAAACATTTCAGAAAATCAATTTCCATATATAATCCAGTTTTAAACCCGACCCTTTTATTTGTCCACTTATTTTATTACCTTATCTCTATCCTATTTTGTTTATTTATTCATCTATGTACCCTCTTATTTTTACTGATGTCATTTATTTCATTTTATTTGTTTTCACCATATTCCAGTTATTGGTACATACTATTTCTTTTCGTTACTATAGTTTTATTTTATTTACTGACATTTTATCCTTCATGTATTCCCGTTTTTACTTTCTTAATTTTCCAACCTTGTATACATATGTATATAATCACCAACTCTTTTCCTATTCTCTTTTTTAGGTCACCTGTTTCATTTATTTCAGCTCATGATATCCGTCACTTTTATTTTGTATTGTAGCATTTTTCAGTATCACTTAAGTTAAGCAGCAACTTGTATTTTATTTCTAACGTCTCATTAGTAGGTTCAGTCATTGGTGTAATTGGTTAGTGTACTAGTAGGAGAGACCAGTGGTCCTGGGTTCGAGTCACTGAACATGCATGAAGCACACTTTATTTTTACTGCCCATTCTGAACAAATTGAACGCGGCCCATACTTGATGGTAGCCCAAAATTAAGCTTGATCCAGTTTAAAAGCCCCATTCCTAAGATTGAAAAAACCCTAATGTGCTACATGTCTATCTACCCCACTCCCTACTCTATAAAATAACATCACAAAACCCTACAGTAGCCAAGATTCCAACAGGCATATTTTTTCAGTAGTAATTCTCTTCACGTAGCCGACACAGTTCTCTTCTGATTGAACCTCCCTTTCTTTCTTCTTCAGAAAAAACCGAACATCTCTGCTCATCCTTCCTTAACTCCTCCACCATAGAATAAACCTGGTTATCTTTTTCCTCCATCGATTTTCCTCAACCTTCCTTCGTCAAGCAGTTGCTCTCTCTTCTGAATTCCAAATTCGAAAACCTTCAAACTAGTAATCAAAATCGATCCCGTCATTCTTCAGTCTCATCCAGTTCGCTACACCTTACACAGAGCCACCACCTCTCTTCATCGTCCTCGTCGGTAATTTTGCAACATAAATCGGCACAGGAACACCAAGCCACCACCTCTCTTCATCGACTTCGTCGGTGATTTTGCAACATAAATCGGCGAACCAGGAACACCAAGCCACCACCTCTCTTCATCGACTTCATCGGTAATTTTGCAATATAAATCGGCGAACCAGGAACACCAAGCCACCACCTCTCTTCATCGACTTCATCGGTAATTTTGCAACATAAATCGGCGAACCAGGAGTACAGAGCCACCACCTCTCTTCATCGTCTTCATCGACTCTACGCCCCATTCCTCTCTTCTCCACGGTAATGTACAACCCATCTGATGAACCCACCTTCGGCGTTGTTTACAACCCACTGGTGAAAGAGTAGAAAACGAGGAACATCCCTGCACCGTCTCTATTTAGTCTCCTTACTCTCGGTAATCTTGGAACCAGACTGGTGTACGGGAAACATACAAGCTCTGCATCTCTTCCTGTCTTCACTCACGGCTTTGCAACTCCCTGGGGTACAAGTCTCTTCACCGCGGTAATTTTGTAACCAAATGGCGACGAAGAACATACAAGCTTGGCGCCTCACCGACGAACAAGGTCTTGCTCAGACGCGATGCAGATCAGATGCGAGGAAGGCAATTCATCTTACCCAGAACAGGACCTAGGGCTTGTGAATTGTTGATTACATGCTCTTTGTTTTGTCCTTATCGGGCATCTACACGAAGTCATTGTTGCTCTTCAGATGGAGATCTTTGTAGTTCTCAGTTGGTACCATTACCTACCTTGAATTACCTTCTTTCGTTGCCTCATTTCGTTGTCCTGACTGTCTTAATATTGTGTTAATGTTTTGGCGCTTACACCATGTCCAAATCTGGTTATGTATGTGTTTCTCTGTCATCAATCTCATCAGATTAGAGATTCAATTGTTTTGGGGTTTTGTCAGTAAAAAAACACTCGGGGTAATAATTGAGTTTTTTTAAAAGGGGATGAACAAAAGCTTCGAAATATGAGGATGCCATACTCAATTTATGTCCGAGTTTTCGTTCTTGTTGTTGTTACGTCTGGAAATATATGTAGAGAACTGGATTTTGGATTTGTTGTGTAGGACTCGAGGCTCATCAAAAATTAAAACTAACTTCCGACCGTTTAAGCTCACATTCCTTTTGGCTGCTAGTTACTAAGTGCTTAGGATTACTAGCCCTTTGTTAGTCTCTGTTCAACCCAAATAAACCTTAACACACCCTTAATTAGGTTCCACTTTATATTGAAATGTAAAGCCCAAAGGCCCAGACACCGGTGATTTAATTTGATCCTTTTAAATCCATTTTATTTGGATATAGATGATTCCTTTAATTGTTGACCCGACTTACGGATTTTATTTCCATGGCTGAAAATTTCATCGTAGATCGCCAATTTCATGAATGTGCTTTGTTCGATTCTTGTTGTAATACTTTGTTTGCTTCATCTATTATGGATATTTTGTTTTATGAATCGACCGAGTGGGCCCGTTTGAGTTGCTCTTATTCTTAGTCCAAATTTAGTTTTATATTGAGCCCAGCCCAATATAGAGGTCCAAAACAATAAGAAGCCCTATATAGCTCATAGGAAACCCCTTTATAGAAAAGCCTTAGGTTTGGGTATCCTCAATGCATACGGGTCCTAGACAAGGTCCATGTGACGAATACCCGTTTTCCTCAAAACATTTCAAATCATCCCTTAATGTCGGAATAAAATACACAATCAACATTCCATTTCTAATAAAAAAATCATCAAATTTCATTTCAAAAATCAGTCAATTTCAAAATCTAAACATCAATTCACTTCAAATGCTAAATAAAGCCCCATTCGAGGCCCATTCCAAAGCCCAATTCGTGGCCCATTCCAAAGCCCAATTCGAGGCCCATTCCAAAGCCCAATTCGGGGCCCATTCCAAAGCCCAATTCGAGGTCCATTCCAAAGCCCAATTCGAGGCCCATTCCAAAGCCCAATTCGAGGCCCATTCTAAAGCCCAATTCGAGGCTCATTCCAAAGCCCAATTCGAGGCCCATTCTAAAGCCCAATTCAAGGCCCACTCCAAAGCCCAATTCGAGGCCCATTCCAAAGCCTAATTCGAGACCCATTCTAAAGCCCAATTCGAGGCCCATTCCAAAGCCCAATTCGAGGCCCATTCCAAAGCCCAATTCGAGGCCCATTCCAAAGCCCAATTCGGGGCCCATTCCAAAGCCCAATTCGAGGCCCATTCCAAAGCCCTATTCGAGGCCCATTCCAAAGCCCAATTCGGGGCCCATTCCAATGCCCAATTCGAGGCCCATTCCAAAGCCCAACTCGAGGCCTACTTCAGCCCAATTTTCAAGCCCAAGCCCAACTCCAATCTAAATTCTAATTTCAATCCAATTCTAATTCATTCAAAAATTCATCTCAATCCAAATTCATTCAAAAATTCATCTCAACTTCAATTCATTTCAAAATTCAGTCCAATTCAATTAAATTCAATTCGGCCTAAATCAATTCAATATATTCAATTCAATTTATTCCAATTCAAATTCAATTCAAATTCAATTCCAATTCGATTTCAACTCCATTAAAAAAATCAATCCCAATTTAATTCGAGTCCAATTCAATCTCATCTCAATTCCAATTCCTATTCAAATCAACATTCATTCAACCCCGATTCAACTTCGATTTCAATTCCATTTCAATTTCCTTCTAATTTCTCCTACACTCTAAATGACTCATAGACCCGAGTATCTCACAGACTTTGTCATTCCAATGATTCGAATGTCTCACAGACCTGAGCGTCTCACAGACCCGAGCGTCTCACAGACCCAAGCGTCTCACAGACTTCGACATCTCAAGGTTTCAAACGTCTCACAGACCCGAGCGTCTCACAGACTAACAACTCAAACCCCAAACTTCTCGAAATCTCAAACACCTCAAATATCTTCAAACCCCACAACCATCAAAACTTCCAAAACCCAAATGTCCTGAACTACGTAAGGTCTGATCGCAACAGGGAGTTGAGTACGTAGGCAGCCCATCTAGGGTGTGACCCCATTCCAAAAAAAAAACCCTTCCCCCCTCTAAGGTGGCTCTCATATCTTTCGAAATGCTCAAACCTTCTTCGGCTCCCACAAACTTCAAACTATCAGACTCTAAGTCTTGTTCATTCACTCAACCTCAAACTTTTCTCAAATCTTCATTCTATATTCATCCAAATTCATCAATCCTTTCATTTGGCGCTAGCTTGGCAGAAAAGCTCGCCTCATCCACTCGTTTTCTCTCCTCCTGTCCTAATCTTATCCTTGTGGCCCTTTGAAATGAATCTCTCTAAAAGGTTTTGAAAGAAGGCAATCCGGGCAATTGGAGACCGAGGTTTCCTCGGGCACCAATCCGAAGTCGTGGTCATTGCCACTTCTAAGGGGTGTGTGAAATACCCCAAAGTTACGAAAGTTTTTACGAGGAGATTTAACTAGGTATTAACGGCTTAGTAAAAGGTAAATCGTTCCTTAGAATTTTTACCTTAGTATAACCTTGACTTTTACTAGGCATTAATGGTCTAGTAAATAGATATTCACTCCTTAGAATTATAGCCTTCACAAAAGCTCAAGTTTTGGCCAAGAACTTACCTCAGTAAAAATCCGGTTTTTACCTCGTTCATTTTTGACACTAAAAAGAGGTATTAACTTATTAACCCCTTAAAGTACTCTTTAAAGTGAATTAAGCTAGATTGTCTTATATTATTTAAGGCTATTAGAAGTCCTAAATATTAGCCATGAGATGGTAGTAGTATAGAAGGTGAAATCTCTTGGCAAGGTAACTTGGAAATTTACCGAAGAAAGTTACCTAGGAAAGGTTGTTTTATATGATTCCAATTTGTAGTTTTTACCCATTATCTCTTCATGGTAATTACCTACCTTAGTTACCACATCAATCTACCAAGTTACATGTGTTGACAAAGCAAAAAAAAGAGAGGTAAATGGCATACAAAATTCGTCCATACCCACCTCTCCCACCATTTCAGCACTACTTTCCAACACATCAAGTCTTTAGCTTATATAATTTCTTCCTTTAGCATCTTTGGGTCCCTTACATGTTAGGTAACCTCCATTATCAGACATAGAACATGCCCATTACATAAAATATAAGAAGAGAAAGTAGCAGCAAGGCAATCAAGTAGCCAGCCACATGTGCCATTACAACTTTTCTTAAAGCACAAATTATCTTCTTTTGTTTTCCACCTCTTGTTCTACCTTACTTTAGCTAGTTTATGAATTGGATTGAGCATCTTCTAAAGTCCCTGATGGTGGACTAATAATGTATTCAAGTGGAGGAATTAATGGAGCACTATAATGCTGTCTAAAGCAAGCATCATTGCAAAGAGACAAATCTGGCCAGAATTGATGTCTAGCACTCTAAGGCTTGTATACTCCATATCTTCCCTATATAAACCATGAGCCACGACCTCTAACACTCACCCTTACTCTCTGGACATTCCCAAGTCCTTTTACAATCACTAAGAGAGCCTAGGGTCAAAGGAAAGTGCAAGGGAAGGTGAAGAAGTCACAAAAGACAGTTTCTGAGTTCGAGAAAGTTTGATCTAGTAAGCTTGTTCTTCGAACCTATCTTCAGGTAAAACCAATCCCAAATTAATCTTCATTGAATCCTCATTTGGGCTAAAACCCCATTCAAAAACCTTACCGAAAGCTCTTGTTATAAGGCAATAGATTTCTGTGCGCAAGGAAAGGCAATTTGAGGAGCCGTGTGGAGTTTGTGCCATCTAGCAAGTTGCCAAGGCTATTTTGGGAGTTTGAGCCAATAATATTCAAGGTAATTCCATTGTCTATGATCCCTTCCAAGCTATACAATTTATTTGGGTTCGTCGGTACCCTAAATCTTGGTGAAAGTTAGACGTAAGGGGAAAAACGTGCTTTAAGATCCCCTAACTTGTGAGAAGGATTTAGAAGGCTATAGTCATCCATTTTTCTATTAATACCTATCAATCTGTAGGTATTTGAATCCTCTATCCAATGAACCTATTCGCTCTATTTTTCGACATCATTTGGATATTAAAATTCACTACGCCTTAAGAGATCGAACTGAGTATTTCAACCAACTAGCCTTAAAGGTGGAAAAACGTAATTTGTGATACCCTAACTTGTAACATGTGTTTAGGGAGTTTTACTCATCCAAATTTCTATTATTATATATCAATATCTACTGATTTGAACCTTCTATCTATTGAACCTATTCGCTCTATTTTTAGAAGTCATTTGGTTAGCGAATTGGTCACATCTTTAAGAAGTCGAAATGAGTTCTAAGCTTTTTATGGTGACAAATATGTTTTGTGGTCTTATGACTATGGCCTAACTTGTAACTTATATTTTGGTTGTTTTAATCTTAAGTATATGAGTTGAAGTGATGCTTGGATGGTACTCATTGAAAGTACCTTGGTGTTTTGATAAAACTTTACCGTTGTACTAAGTGGATCTTCTAAGTGGTGAAAGTGATTTAAGCCTTGTGCTTGTTTATGTTCTTTATTTAAGAACTTGGTCGTTGAATTGATTTATTTTTCATTTGTGGAAAAGTATTACTGGATACTTGACTTATTCAAACTTGGTTTTATGAGAGATATATATATGATGATTGGGTACGTTTGCCCGTTTTAACTCTTGGTATGCCGCGGGCTCCTTGAGTTTGCGTCAGGATTTCTACTTTATAGTTTAAAGGTACTATAGGGGGTGTGCACATCTTTTAGGGTCCTTACGTGGTGGAAGGATAGATTGGATCGCCTTTATGATCGGGATTTGTCCCACGTTATGAATTAAATGGTGAGAAAAGATTAACAGTGGTCTTGTTACCACAAGGTGATTTATGAACTCTTTACGTTCTGAACTTATTTTGCAGTTGTTAAATGCTTGAGTTGATGATGTATCTATATCTACTTTGATATCCTATTTTCTTGATCTTGACTTGGATTTACTCAGCGTTTTGTTGACGTTTTATGGCTTTTCCCTGCGGTCCCTTCTTTGTGTTGTTTTCCAATGACCATAGATGAAGAATACTAGTGAAGCTTTGGAGCTGCACGAGAGCGTGGGGAAGACTTGGAGATTAGAGACTTCCACCTAGTTTGTTTTATTATTCAAACTTTTATTTTGGGTTTGGATTGTTGTAATAGGCCTAGGCACTCACAGAGGTTGTGAGTGTGGCGGTAACGCTCTTGTAAGACTTTTATTTGCTTCCGCGTTTTATTTGTGCACTCTGTCTATCACACCACGTGATAACAGTTGGTAGAAAATGGAGCGTTACAAAGTGGTATCAGAGTAAGGACGCTCTGATTAAAAAGAAACTAGGATCTTTAATGAACCTAGGATGGGGAAACTGGGACGTATGTGAGGATCGTCACTTTAGCTACTGTGATATCTGTGACTAACCTGCAGGGACATGGAACAGAATCAGGTATGTCCTACTGGGTGATTGCTTAAAAGTTCTAGAATTGTGTGATACCTTTGCTTACTAGAACGAGTAGAGGTTTAAAGTTAAACTAGAGTACCTAGGGTACTAAGAAAACCGATATTCTTAAATCTTCAAGATGGGAGGACGCATCCAAGAAATGGCCCAAGCTATGGCAGCAGCAATGGACCAAATCCAAAACGAGGGGCACAATGGAGGGAACAACATCATGAGACAAATCGCTGCAATGAGGCCCGAGTACTACCATGGGGAGGAGGATCCCCAAAAACTAGAGAGCTGGATTCGACAGTTTGACAAGGTGTTCAAGGCAGCGAACTACCCAGCTGACAGAAGAGTGGGATGTGCTACCTACTACTTCAAGGAAGAGGCGGACCTATGGTGGGGAGCAGTACAAGATGTTCACGGCGAGCAACCAGACTTCGGATGGGCCGAGTTGAAGGAGCTCATGAGGACGCGGTTCTACCCTGACCACCTAAGGGAGAAGAAGCAACAAGAATTCTTGAACCTGCAACAACGGTCCATGACTGTGTCAGAATACAGGACCAAGTTTCTGGAGCTTGCAAGGTTCGCTCCATTCATGGTTCCAGACGAAGGGACCAAGGCCAGAAAGTTCAGGATAGGACTCAACTTCCGAATCCGTGAACTGATGGCAGGATTCAACTTCGAGACCATGCAGCAAGCATACGAGAAGGCTGCCAGCATTGAAATGATCCAAATTGAGAAGAGTGAGTTCCAGGAGGGAGCTAAGAAAAGACTTCATAAGGAAACAGAGAATGAGCTAGAAGCGAAGAAGCCAAACTATGGCCAAAAACAAAACCAGGGGAAAGGCAAGGCTCCTATGGCCCCGAACGGGAGGACTTTCTTCTGCAGGAAGTGCCAAAAGAACCACCTGGGAACAGACTGTGAAGGTAAACAAATTACTTGTTTTTACTGCAGAAAGCTGGGACACAGGTCGTTCGAGTGTTTCCGAAACCCAGAGTCCAAATCCTTCAAAAGGGGTATGCCCCCAGCAAACTATTCAAACCAGAGCAACCCCAAGACAACCTACGGAGGTGGAGGAGGTCAGACCAGCAATCCTGCTGAAGGGAACCAGTACAGGAAAACGGGCACGATGAACGTGATGAACGAGTTGGAGGCCCGTGCTCAAGGAAATGTGATCACAGGTACATTCCCTGTTCATGGACTTGAAGCATATATTTTATTCGACTCGGGTGCTACGTACTCTTTCGTAGCTACTACATTTATGGAGAAGATAAATCTGCCTAGGAGTACTTGTTTGGACGTATGCGTGACTATACCCTCGGGGGAAAAGATTAGATGTTCGGAAGTAGTAGAAAACTTGAACATAACTATTAAGGAGGTAGAATTCCCATTAGACTTGATAGTATTCAAGGGGCTAGAGTTCGACATTATATTGGGAATGGATTGGATGCAACGGTACAAGGCACGCCTAAACTGCTTCGAGCAGAAAATAATCCTGAAGGGTCCCTCAGGACAAAGGGTGTCATACAAGAGGGAGGCCAGACAGCCAGGAGCAAAGATCGTTTCGGCTATGACCATGGCGGCGGAGATCAGAAAAGGAAAACTGGTCTTCCTTTGTTATGTACAAGACACGAAGGAGGAAGAGAACGAGCTCGCCAAGATTCCAGTTATTGCTGAGTACTCGGACGTGTTTCCAGAAGAAATACCTAGAATGCCTCCAAGAAGGGAAGTTGAATTCTACATCGACTTGGTGCCGGGGACCGGACCTATTGCGAAGGCACCATACCGGATGGCGCCAATCGAGATGAGGGAGTTAAAGACCCAATTGGAAGAATTACTGGAGAAGGGCTACATCAGGCCAAGCGTATCGCCCTGGGGAGCACCGGTGTTATTCGTGAAGAAGAAAGACGGAAGTCTCCGTCTATACATCGACTACCGAGAATTGAACAAGGTAACAGTGAAAAACAAGTACCCACTACCCAGGATCGATGATTTATTCGACCAATTGAAGGGAGAAAGTGTTTTCTCTAAGATAGACCTGAGGTCGGGATACCACCAGATCAGAGTGGCGGAGGAAGATATACCGAAGACAGCTTTTCGATCACGATACGGCCATTACGAGTTTACCGTGATGCCATTCGGCTTGACCAATGCACCAGCAGTGTTCATGGATTTAATGAACAGGATATTCAGCCAGTATTTGGACAACTTCGTCGTTGTATTCATCGACGACATCCTGATATACTCCAAGGACCAAGAGGACCATGCGGAACACCTGAGGAAAGTGTTGGAAGTCCTAAGAGCACACAAGTTGTATGCCAAGCTATCAAAATGCGAATTTTGGCTGAGGAAAGTTGCATTTGTAGGCCACATCATCACAAGTGAAGGTATTGCAGTAGATCCCTCAAAAATTGAAGCGGTAAAAAGTTGGCCTCGCCCTACGAATGTTATAGAAGTCAGAAGCTTCTCATGACTCGCCGGCTATTACAGGAAGTTCGTGAATGATTTCTCAAAGATTGCCAGACCCATGACGAACCTGATGAAAAAAGCAGTAGGATTCGAGTGGGATGATAGTTGCGAACAATCATTCCAGCAGCTGAAGGACAGGTTGACGTCAGCCCCAATATTGACTCTACCAGAAGGAACCAAGGGACTGGAGGTTTATTGCGACACATCGAAGAATGGCTTGGGATGTGTCTTGATGCAGAATAAAAGGGTGATAGCCTATGCTTCAAGACAATTAAAGACGCACGAGCAAAACTACCCAACGCACGACCTGGAACTAGCAGCAGTGGTTTTTGCCTTGAAAATTTGGAGGCACTACTTGAAATACCCCTAACCTTTAAAATATAATTAAATGATCTATTAATGATCTAAGATGATTATTAAACATCTAAATATTATTGGGGAACAATCTAGAAGATCTCAACAAGGCAAAACACGCCTTAAGATCGGTAAAGCCAAAAATGTGCTTTAAGACACCATAAAGATTGTGTGACCTCAAATAGGATCCAAAGTGGATTCCTAAGTATTATAATGAAGTAAGGAACACAACAAAACCGTTCTCAAGGAGAACTAAGCTCAGGAACACCCTGTGACACAAAAATGTGCGCTAAAACTCCTTAAAGCACGTTTTTGTGAGATTGCCTTTTAAATTGATTTTTAATGGGCTTAAAAATATAATTATCCTTAAATATGATATTTTATCATATTATATCATATTAGGAATTTAATTCCAGGAATTTACGAATTTTTACAAATTTAATATTAAAATATTAATAAAACCCTAAAGTGGGGCCCGTATGAGTCAATATTGACCAAGCATGGTCAATGGTCAATTAATTGACCCATTTGGACCATGGTGATCGGCTGCAATAAGGGAGGAGACAGCATACAATGATTATGGGACAAGTCATCACCTAATACATTTGCTTTTTGAAAATAAGCTTACCTTTTTACATTATTTCAAATCCTTTCAATCATTCCTTCCTCCCTTGTCCGATTTCCTCCTGTCCAACCGAGCTCTCCCCTTCCTTTGAAGCTCTCAAGGTCTGTTCTTGAGCATGGAAGGCAAACCTAGCTCCTAAGTCCTTAAGGTAAGTGTTTTAATGTCATTTTTAGCCCTTTTTCTTCATCTCTTCACTACCAACACCTAAATTTCGTGGCTCATCAATTCCTATGGCTTATTCTCAGTGTTATAAGGTTAGAACAAGAGCTAAACTCGGTTGAGACCAGTAGAAGGACCAAGGTTGTTCAAATCTACATTTTAAGGTAAAAACATACCTTAAGCTTCTCAATCTTCCATGCGGTTTTCTTCCTTCAATTATTATGAGTTTATACACTCATAATCTTCATATTTACATACTCATTCAGTTGGTTAGCCATTTGGAGCAAGGGTGACCAAGATCCAAGAGAAATACTCTCTTTTAAGGCATTTTTCCAAGGTAAAACCTAATAACAAGGTAGTATTTCGAGATCTAACTATTTCCTATGTCAATATGGTGGATCTAACACCTTGTGGTGTGTTTGGTTCAGATCGAAACCACCTTGAACACTCCTTGCATTTTTAAGGTGATTTTTGCCTTAAATCTTACATTAATTATTCCTTATGGTTAAGCTCAAGCTTGGAGTGTAACCATATCTTGTTTTTGTGTATTAAACATGTCTAAATCAAGTGGTGAATTTTCCTACAAGTGACCGAGCCCATACAAGGATAAATCAAGGTATAAACACCTTAAACTTATGATTTTTGTAATTTTTAAGCATATATATATATATGGCCGAGAGTGAAACTTCAAATATAGGTCATATTGACCTAAAAATGGAAAAAAATGGCTAAGATAAATTAAGCTAGTCATTTAAGGGATTTAATTAACATAATGGTCAAATTATGACATTATGTGGAAAAATAATTAAACCTAAGTGAGGCCAAATATATATGCTATATTTTGAGACATTTATTGTGTAATTTATTTTGCAAGTTCAAGGTTGTAATAAGGCCATGTCATTAGGCCATTTTAATTTAAGTTTATAAGTTTATTTAGTTTTATTTGTGCTTATAATTAAAATTGGGGCCAATTCGTAATTACTAGGAATTTAGAAAGCTGTGGGCTTAATTTAGAACAATTTAGGGTTTTTAAATGAATTTAATAAAAATTATAACATTTTATAAAGTTTTGGGTCAAAATAGTAAAAATAGAAAAGTATAGGCTATTATTGGTAATTACCGAAAAGATTGGTTCCCATTTGGTATTAGGGTCAAAGTTGACTATATAGGAGACTTTGACCAAGTTTAGAAAATTTAAAAAAATACTACCTTATAATAAGATACTTAATAAATTGTAAAAGATTTATAAGTCTTGGGGTAGTAATGTAATTACCGAAACTTAAGGGTGCTAAATGGAGTTTAGTAAAGTCCTTAAGTTATTAGAAATTTTTAGAAGTTTATTTGGTTAAATTTGGAGTTCATATGAATTATATAAGTATAATATATGATATTTCATAACATTGTTACAAATAGATAACAAATGTATAGAAACTGAGAATTAAAAGGAGTATAAGGTTAGGAATAACATTTATAACCTTTTGGTATAGTTTGGTAATTTTTGGAATCATATATAAGGTTTTACAAAGATATATGTATAATATATAGTTGAAATGGAATTAGGAAACTATGTATTATAAATTGGGATTGAATTGTGATTTTATAGAAGTTTAGTGGTTATAATAATAGTCGAAAATATGAGGGGCTATTTGGTATTTTACAAACAAAATATGACTATAGGTTATAATTGTTTTAAATGACTTAAGTGTCATAAGATATGTTATATAACAATAATGTAACCTTACATTAATTAAGTGGTGGGTTTTGTAAATATTTAAGGACATAGGTGCTGTTCGAAAATATTAACATTTTTAAATGGAATTTATAATATGGTTTTTAATGTTATAAGAGTTATAACATTTATAATATAAGAGATATTCATTAAAAAGAATGAATATAGATTATAAGACTTACCATATAATAAATAAGTTCCATAACACACATATATAAATAAATATATATAATGGTGTAGAAAATATGATTTGGTTCAATAATTATAAATTATCATAATTAAAATGATAGTAGATAAGGAGAAAAGAATTATAAACATTAGATATCGAAATTCTAATGTTAGAAGTATACATGGAATAATAAGGATTTTAAATAATTAAAAGTATAGTTACAAATGAATTATACCACATTGAATAAAAAAAAAGAGAAAAGAAAAGAGACAAACCTTAGAAAAATAAATACTAAGGTGAGATGTATAGTGCATGACAAAGGATCACACATACAATAATGAAACAAACTGTATGATGTACAAACAAACATTAAGTTACATGCGATAATAAGTTTAACAACAACTATACTAAAATACAAACAAGACTACGCATGTAATATAACACTTTCTCCCGATCTCGAGTTAAACCTAAAACCCGACAAACATTGATAGTTAATAACGGGGGGTTAACCGGGAGGTGTTAGTGACGGTACGGGGTACCGTAGGATTGTGTTGTTATACGGTATGCTAATCAGTAGCATTATGTAATGTTTAGATTGTTAGAGACTACACAAGGAGCATAGGATCTTGCTGATTCATACTCCACCGTAATACATCAGGGTGAACGGTATGTTGTTATGTGTCTCTGATTGTCTCTGAGGACTTCCTCAGTTCAGACTTCTGTGTGATCTGTGATAAGATTGTTTGTCTGAATGTTTAATTAAATATGCATGAACTGTATAATTGTAGCTGCTCATTATTACTGTTGTTGAGTTAACAGTACCGGTTCGTATATGAACCAATATATATAAAACGAACTAGCGGCTATGGTGCTATCTTATATGAAATATAAGGATCGTCAGAAAAACGTTGTAGCACTAGGATAATAAGATATACATATTATCCGAGACTTTTATACGGAGCATTGGCCTTTCTATACGCCGCTCTCGTATCTAACACTGGATCCCGAGTTTACAGACTCCGGATTGGACTAATGACCCTAGTCTGCTGTGTTAGTAAAATTTGGTAATGCGATGCGATGGAATAAATAATTAACTAAGGAAGGAAAGTAAAGCCAGGAGGATGTGGCTCTTGGTGCGCGCTGTGATCACAAAAACGATACCAGGATGTCCGCGTACGGGTCCGCAAGTATCAAGAAAATTTCCCGTGAGCTAGAATGGCTCGTTGGTCGGAGACTCTACCGTTGGAGTGGCTACTGCCGTGGGTGACCCGCCATAATATATGGGTAACTAGGGACATGTCGTTTTAATGAGACATTGTCACTAGGTATAACTGAACAAATAATAAAGTTAAGAATTATACAGTGGCGAACGATATTGGTTTCTATACTATGGACGAGAATTAATACTTGGTTACTATTCTCGTTGTTTCGCTTGATTGTTCATTGGTTATACTTGTGGTCATGTTATACATGTTGATGGTTGTGGTTATTGTATGGATGCTACTTTTAATTGATTTACAGTTTTAAATGTTAAAACGGTATTGCATGTAATGAACCTCATGCTCTCGACCAAATAATTGAGGGGTCTTTGGGGGCATGACGGGGCATGTGATGACATACTCAGCAGGGGCTGATTCCATACCACAAACCATCTTTATTTCAGGTGATTAGCTGGTGGGTCGCAGCGAGGTGACCTTTGTGATAGTACTGTTGGTTTAGACTTTGGTACGGTGTGATACTCAGGTGGTTTTGGACTCGGGTTGTTTAACCGAGGTGTATTTGATTTAGATGCTCACGGTCTGTAATAATTGTTGATGTTAGATTTGTTTTAAGTTGTTAAGTTCTACTATCTATCTCTTGTGGTCACTGCGGGAATACGTTTCGCAAGTTGATTATCAGGTAATTCGTTATCACTCGTATGGGCGAGTGATAACAGTGACACCATTAGGGCGACAGTTATTATTTTACCGCTGCGAGATATTAATGTGCACGACTTTTATAGGATTATTAGTAGCCGAATTAGTAGGGGTGTTACACTACTTGTACGGAGTCACCTGCAAGATATTCACGGATCACAAGAGCGTAAGGTACATATTCACTCAGAAGGAGCTGAATATGAGGCAAAAAAGGTGGTTAAAGTTTGTCAAGGTCTACGGCCTGGAGATCCAGTACTACGAAGGAAAAGCTAACCTCGTGGCAGATGCATTGAGTCGAAAGAGAAGTCATGCAGCTCAGGCTATGTGGATCCTTCCAGATGACTTATGCAGAGACTTTCGGAAGCTGAACATTGAAATAATTGATAGAAGGACAAATCAAACAAATGGGTTATACCAGATGACCGTCTCGCCAGACTTGTTCAAAGAAATCCGAGAAAAGCAAGTAGGCGATGAGAAGCTCGATCATATAAAGAAGAAAATGGCAGGAGGAGACGCTCCAGACTTCAAGCTACATGAGGATGGAAGCTTGAGATTCAAGGGATGATGGTGTATTCCCAAGAGTTGTGACGATATCAAAACCATGCTGATGAGGGAGGCACACCAAACCCCATATTCAGTACATCCAGGAGGAAATAAACTGTACAAAGACCTAAAACAACATTTTTGGTGGCCAGGGATGAAAAGAGAAATAGCTGAATTTGTGGCACGATGTCTCACTTGCCAAAAGGTGAAATTCGAGCATAGTCGACCAGGAGGACTAGTACAACCACTAGAAGTTCCGACTTGGAAATGGGATTCAATATCCATGGACTTCATAGTAGGACTACCACTGACAAGGTCGGGAATGAACCAGATCTGGGTTGTGGTCGACCGTTTGACTAAGACCGCCACATTCATCCCAATGAAAGACACTTGGACGATGGAGAAGCTAGTTGATGCATACATCAAGGAGATCGTCAGATATCATGGAGTGCCTTCTAGCATCGTATCCGACAGAGACTCGAGATTCCTTAGTAGATTCTGGCAGAGTTTCCAGAAGCAATGGGATCAAAGCTGAAACTAAGTACTGCATTCCACCCAGCGACAGACGGACAGACTGAAAGAACCATTCAGACGTTAGAAGACATGTTAAGATCCTGCATGATGGACTATCAGGGAGCATGGATTGACCACCTACACCTGATTGAATTCTCTTACAATAGCTATCACAGTAGTATAGGGATGGCACCGTATGAAGCACTGTACGGAAGGAAGTCTAGGACTCCATTATGTTGGAACGACATCTCAGAAACGGTAACATTGGGCCCGGATATGATTGAAGAAATGGTCAGCCAAGTTCGACTGATTCAGCAGAGGATGAAAGCAGCTCAGGATCGACAAAAGTCCTATGCCGACTTAAAGAGGAAACCTTTAGAGTTTGAAGTTGGTGAAAAGGTATTTCTGAAAGTATCACCAACCAGAGGAGTAATGAGGTTCGGGAGGAAAGGGAAACTGAGCCCAAAATTCATTGGACCTTACGACATTCTGGAAAAAGTTGGATCCTTGGCATATCGTTTAGCATTACCTATGGAATTGGACAAGGTACATAATGTTTTTCACGTATCTCAACTGAAGAAGTACGTCCACGATCCTTCGCACGTCATTCAACCAGAGGCAGTGCAAATGGACCCATCTCTGACATACGAGGAGGTTCCAATCGAGATACTAGACTCCAAAGTCAGAGAAACCAGAACAAAAGCCATCAAGATGGTAAAAGTGCATTGGAGGAACAACAAGGTAGAAGAAGCTACTTGGGAAACGGAAGACTCAATGAGGAAGAGATACCCCAAACTTTTTGGTGAGCCTTAAGTTTGGTATAGAAGTCACGGGGTCGTGACTTAAAATTTAAGGGAGGGTGAGTCCACTGACCTTTCCTTCGTGACTATCACTTAGTACAGGTATTACATGCTTATTATCAGGAAATTAATCTGCTATGAATGAAGTTGATATTTGAGAATGGATTTAGCTACTGATAGCTTCGGTAGAAATCTATAGAGATAAGAAACTTCAAGGGCGAAGTTTGTTTTTAAGGGGGGGTGAATGAAATACCCCAAAGTTACGAAAGTTTTTACGAGGAGATTTTACTAGGCATTAACGGCTTAGTAAAAGGTTAATCGTTCCTTAGAATTTTTACCTTAGTATAACCTTGACTTTTACTAGGCATTAATGGTCTAGTAAATAGATATTCACTCCTTAGAATTATAGCCTTCACAAAAGCTCAAGTTTTGGCCAAGAACTTACCTCAGTAAAAATCCGGTTTTTACCTCGGTCATTTTTGACACTAAAAAGAGGTATTAACTTATTAACCCCTTAAAGTACTCTTTAAGGTGAATTAAGCTAGATTGTCTTATATTATTTAAGGCTATTAGAAGTCCTAAATATTAGCCATTAGATGGTAGTAGTATAGAAGGTGAAATCTCTTGGCAAGGTAACTTGGAAATTTACCGAAGAAAGTTACCTAGGAAAGGTTGTTTTATATGATTCCAATTTGTAGATTTTACCCATATCTCTTCATGGTAATTAACTACCTTAGTTACCACATCAATCTACCAAGTTACATGTGTTGACAAAGCAAAAAAAAAAGAGAGGTAAATGGCATACAAAATTCGTCCATACCCACCTCTCCCACCATTTCAGCACTACTTTCCAACACATCAAGTCTTTAGCTTATATAATTTCTTCCTTTAGCATCTTTGGGTCCCTTACATGTTAGGTAACCTCCATTATCAGACATAGAACATGACCATTACATAAAATATAAGAAGAGAAAGTAGGAGCAAGGCAATCAAGTAGCCAGCCACATGTGCCATTACAACTTTTCTTAAAGCACAAATTATCTTCTTTTGTTTTCCACCTCTTGTTCTACCTTACTTTAGCTAGTTTATGAATTGGATTGAGCATCTTCTAAAGTCCCTGATGGTGGACTAATAATGTATTCAAGTGGAGGAATTAATGGAGCACTATAATGCTGTCTAAAGCAAGCATCATTGTAAAGAGACAAATCTGGCCAGAAATGATGTCTAGCACTCTAAGGCTTGTATACTCCATATCTTCCCTATATAAACCATGAGCCACGACCTCTAACACTCACCCTTACTCTCTGGACATTCCCAAGTCTTTTACAATCACCAAGAGAGCCTAGGGTCAAAGGAAAGTGCAAGGGAAGGTGAAGAAGTCACAAAAGACAGTTTCTGAGTTCGAGAAAGTTTGATCTAGTAAGCTTGTTCTTCGAGCCTATCTTCAGGTAAAACCAATCCCAAATTAATCTTCATTGAATCCTATTCATTTTGGGATAAAACCCCATTCAAAAACCTTACCGAAATCTCTTGTTATAAAGCAATAGATTTCTGTGCGCAAGGAAAGGCAATTTGAGGAGCCTTGTGGAGTTTGTGCCATCTAGCAAGTTGCCAAGGCTCTTTTGGGAGTTTGAGCCAATAATATTCATGGTAATTCCATTGTCTATGATCCCTTCCAAGCTATACAATTTATTTGGGTTCGTAGGTACCTTAAATCTTGGTGAAAGTTAGACGTAAGGGGAAAAACGTGCTTTAAGATCCCCTAACTTGTGAGAAGGATTTAGAAGGCTATACTCTTCCATTTTTCTATTAATACCTATCAATCTGTAGGTATTTGAATCCTCTATCCAATAAACCTATTCGCTCTATTTTTCGACATCATTTGGATATTTAAATTCACTACGCCTTAAGAGGTCGAACTGAGTATTTCAACCAACTAGCCTTAAAGGTGGAAAAACGTAATTTGTGATACCCTAAATTGTAACATGTGTTTAGGGAGTTTTACTCATCCAAATTTCTATTATTATATATCAATCTCTACTGATTTGAACCTTCTATCTATTGAACCTATTCGCTCTATTTTTAGAAGTCATTTGGTTAGCGAATTGGTCACATATTTAAGAAGTCGAAATGAGTTCTAAGCTTTTTATGGTGACAAATATGTTTTGTGGTCTTATGACTATGGCCTAACTTGTAACTTATATTTTGGTTGTTTTAATCTTAAGTATATGAGTTGAAGTGATGCTTGGATGGTACTCATTGAAAGTACCTTGGTGTTTTGATAAAACTTTACCGTTGTACTAAGTGGATCTTCTAAGTGGTGAAAGTGATTTAAGCCTTGTGCTTGTTTGTGTTCTTTATTTAAGAACTTGGTGGTTGAATTGATTTATTTTTCATTTGTGGAAAAGTATTACTGGATACTTGACTTATTCAAACTTGGTTTTATGAGATATATATATATATGATGATTGGGTACGTTTGCCCGTTTTAACTCTTGGTATGCCGCGGGCTCCTTGAGTTTGCGTCAGGATTTCTACTCTATAGTTTAAAGGTACTATAGGGGGGTGTGCACATCTTTTAGGGTCCTTACGTGGTGGAAGGATAGGTTGGATCGCCTTTATGATCGGGATTTGTCCCACGTTATGAATTAAATGGTGAGAAAAGATTAACAGTGGTCTTGTTACCATAAGGTGATTTATGAACTCTTTACATTCTGAACTTATTTTGCAGTTGTTAAATGCTTGAGTTGATGATGTATCCTATATCTACTTTGATATCCTATTTTCTTGATCTTGACTTGGATTTACTCAGCGTTTTGCTGACGTTTTATGGCTTTGCCCTGCTGTCCCTTCTTTGTGTTGTTTTCCAATGACCGTAGATGAAGAATACTAGTGAAGCTTTGGAGCTGCATGAGAGCGTGGGGAAGACTTGGAGATTAGAGACTTCCACCTAGTTGTTTTATTATTCAAACTTTTATTTTGGGTTTGGATTGTTGTAATAAGCCTAGGCACTCACAGAGGTTGTGAGTGTGCGGTAACGCTCTTGTAAGACTTTTATTTGCTTCCGCGTTTTATTTGTGCACTCTGTCTATCACACCACGTGATAACAGTTGGTAGAAAATGGGGCGTTACAGTGTAACCCAGTGCGAACCCACATAGAATCTCTGAAATGACCAGATAAGTTATATCCTTAGGCAACAATCTCAGAGTCAAACAGATATTGAAGTTTCCTAAGTGGTGAGTTCCATGTTTATGAGTTCTAGTCTTTACTAGTCAATTAACATTTTAGGTATACTATAATTTTGTGTTAATCACTCACACAAGTAATTTAAACTGTAGTCATGCTCTCAAGGATTAAAGGTATGTGATAGTACCTAGACCGGTCATCGGACCAGTTCCATCGGAGCGGTCTATGATGTGCAGGGTGGACTGTTTCTGCGGTGCACCCTTCTGAGCACCTCTAGGTCCCTGACCCTGCTGGCCATACTGGTTTTGACCGTCACCAGTGGCTATCTCCTTGCCCTCTCTCTGCTTGAATTCCTGGTTGTTGCCCTTCTTGGTCGGGCACTCATACGCACGGTGTCCCATCTTGCGACAGCTAAAGCTTCTGACCTCTCTTCCCTAGCAGTCTGTGCCAGGGTGGTCATTCTTACAATACTTGCAACTAAAGGCACGACCGTCTGAGCTGCCCTTGCCTGAGCCAGATCCAGAACTTAAGCATTGAGAGTTAGCGAAATTCGGCATTCTAAGTTATTTACAACCATTTGTGGATTATCGAGAGTCTTACCCTTAGGTGGGTGAGATCTCAGTGGCTTAGCCGCTACCGACGTGGTATAGCCGAGCTGCAGAGGCTCAGTTGCCTTGCCCTTCTCAGCATAGGCACCGCTCTCTCCGGAGGTAGTCTTTTGGGTTTGGGTCAGGTGGGAGTACTTCCCCTTCTTCTTTCCCAGCCTTTTCCTTGGGTCTGCTCGCTAGAGCCAGTACCCTTGTTGCTCACCTTGCGCTTCTGCGCATTCTCCTCGTCCCTTAACTGGATGGTAATCTCAACTTTGATGCGGCATGGTAACACTCCTGATATTAGGACATTAGATGGGGTTCTCACATAATAAGGAATGATTTACATTGACTACGGCATAAGGTTGCCAAATCGACGTTTACCTGAAGAGAGGTAAACCGCGTAAACCCCATGCCATACCGGAGGCGATGGCTCAGGCCGCCATAGAAGCGGTCAACCAAGACCTGGCCGGTATACCCGAGGTGGTAGCAGTCGGAGGATAGAAGTGAAGGTGGTATAGTATTCATCGACGGTCATCTTATCCGTCATTCTCAAAGCATCAAGCTCCAGCCGCTTCTTTGTCTTTACATGTTCAGGGTAGTATTTAGATCGAAGGAGGGCAGTGAAGGCGTTCCAATCGAATGCAGGGTCAGCGACGTGCTCGCCCTTGACTAGCTTCCACCAGTCCATAGCGGCACCCTTCAGATAGTAGGCAGCTATTCTCACCCTCACTCTAGCAGGAGTCTCGAGGGTCTCGAAGGCCGTCTCCATCTCGGAGATGTAAGCCTCGAGCTTAGCTGGGTCGCTTTCGCCCTTGAAGCATGCAGGTCGAAGTTCGGCTATGGCTTTCACCCAATTTGTCTCTCTGGGTGATGGGGGTGGGGGCGGTTCAGCCTGTGTCTGCTGGTTCTGCTGTGTCTACTGCACAGCCGCAATAACTTGGGGTAGCATCTGCGCTTCCGTGGCCGCAACGATCTCAGCTATCGTCTGCGTGCCCGGCTCCTTAACAGTCTCCCCACAGCCCCGACCTCTACCACGGCCTCTTCCTGACATCTGAACAAGTAATAGTTTACATCAGGTGGTGTGACCAAATGGTCTCAAGTTAGGCAGTTGTATCGTCATTACAGACGTTATTGGGTCTCCGTTATCATAAACGGTCATTCAAGGTTAGGTTTCTACTTTTCCGTTACTAAACGGGTTGAAAATCCTAACTCGGTAATCACTACACTCGGTATTTCTTTCTATCAGAGCGAGGCTTCACTCTGATACTGCAAAACAGGTAAATTGATCTACTAAAACTAAACAAATTAATCTAGAAAATAATAAATCAATAAGTCTGTCGGGTTGCAAATGTCCCGGTCACTATAGTATAGAAAGTTAAGCAACCAAGTATCGAACCGTGGGACTTGAATAAATAAGCCTAAGTCCTATCCTAAATCCTAAGAAAACTGGAAATTCAAGGGGGGTTGTGAATTGTTTTTGAAACTGAATCGAATAAATGCAAATCAGAGTTGAAATAAGCAATCGGTAAAAATGAATGATGAGTTTGATAATATGAGTGGAACTCCGGGTTCGGGTTGTTCTTTTCTGGTTGAATCTAGTAACTCCTACAATTTAATTATGAGAAACGGAAAGGCCAATTCTTTCTATCTCTTCAATGCTAAATCCTAGTTCATTGAAGAGCTCACCTATCAGAACGTGTCAACTCTAATCTAGCAGTTGGCAAAACACATATAGGTGGAATAAGCACAAAGAATTGTTAGCGTTTGTAGGAAAGATTATCTATCCGACTAATCCTTCCCCAAATTCCCAGGTTAATTCGAACCCCCTATTAATCACCTTGTCTGATTAATAGGTTTCGCAGAAAACTCTATAACTCGCGAAATTAATAGAGAAGAAAATTGATAATCATTAACCTGAAAACAATCCATTACAGCCTCATAATCAAATTGCAGAATCTTTAACTACATTGAATCCATCTTGAACAAACCCTACCCCAGAGTTAAATCCCTACTAGCCAGACATTGCAAAGAAACAGATAAATACAATCAACATAGAAATCATCTAAAGGAAGAAAAACCCTTCTGTTGAACGACTATCCAGATCGATGAATGCAGGTGTAAGGTTGAAGATGATGGCTTCACTCCCTTCTGACGATGCTCCTCCAGAACGATGGTGATAAGCTTGATGAATGTGAATGAAGGTGAACTGATGCAATTGGTGTGGATGAATGGAGAGAACCTCGTTTATCAGCGTGAGAGTGTGTGTTGTAATGATCGATGATGAATGAATGCCTTTCTCCTCTGATTAGGTCAGTTAAATAGACTTTTCCTCTCTCTTTTTCCCTTCAAAACGCCGAGTTTATGCTAAATTTTTCGTCCCGTCCGAACATTGGTCCGGACTTCAATGTTCGGACACAGTGTTCTGAGCGCTTCAAGTCAGAAAGTTTCGACTTGTATCCGAACTTGGATGTTCGGACACAAGTTCGGACATGCTCCGTACATCAGACCTCCGGCTTTTCTTAACCATGTCCGAACTTCGATGTTCGGACTGAAGTTCGGACATTCCATCAGGCGCAGCATACGAACTCTGACTTGCGTCCGAACTTGAAGTTCGGACACAAGCTCGGACATTCCTTCAAAATCCTCTAAATTCACCGTTCGGACTCCAATTCGACCCCCGTTTGTTGCATCATCTCCCTTGTGAGTTAATCTACTGTTTCCCTGGCTTTTCTCTGCATTTAATCACAGAAAAAGGTATCAAGCCTTACCAAACAACAAACCAAAGGAAAACGGAAGATAAGTGTGGAATATTATCGATGTACGTATAAAAATTAGGCATTAAAGATCACTAAAACCATTCATTTTTCACACTCATCAAACCTCCTCACACTTAACCTTTGCTTGTCCTCAAGCAAAGCAGGAGTAAAACATCTCAGAATGCCTCAGGGCCAAACCTTGGGATTGCACAAAATAAGGAGTTTAAGACACAATAATCACCCAGGAATCGATCTGCTCTTAACTGCATGTCTCTTAAACAACGAAGCACACTTTTAAAACAAAAGAATATGAAAAGCCAAATCATGAAGTCAAAACATAGAGTAACTCATAACCTTCCAACCTTTTCTCTTCTCAAACCCGTGGATGACAAGGGGTGTGAAGTTCTGCCATATTCCGCAGAACCTTTCAACACCACGTACTCATGATCTAAGTTAAGGAATTGCCATAAACATAAGACTTTAAAGAACTTCCTCTTTTTTTTCTTTTGCATACATATCACTTTTTCGCACAAATAATTCATCCCCCAGACTTTTCTCTCCATCCTTGTAACGGTATTGGGTCTTTTATCCCAGATCAGACGACCTTAGGTAAATGGGTGATGAAACACCCCTAGGACTTAATAACCGGATGGAAGAGGCCTGTTTTTGGTTCAGAAAATAACTTAGATCAGAGGAGTACCTTGCCTTTATCCTTCATTCCAAACATTCTCATCATTCCCAAGGTTCCAAGTTAAACCAGTTCTAACTCCACAACCAACTTGTTCACAGACATTTAACAGAATTCAGCCCTTTGAAAATATGATAAGAGAGCACACAACTTTGAGCAAACCAACCCTAAAGGTCATTACCGGACTCAACTCCACAACTAAAGATCCACCCAAGTATTCAACACTAAGAAGCACTCTAAGGGAATTACCCCCACATAGCCCAAAACCAAACAAAAATTAGTGCGGGAATAAATGACTGACACATTCAGAAAGATCTCCCCCTTCCTCACACTTAATGAGGAGCAATGTCCGCATTGTTCAGAAATTTATCACAAGAAGGAGATCTGGCTAAATGTGTCACACTTACAAGGGGGGAATGAACAGGGACATAGGTATACACGTTTAAAGCACGGGCCGAACATTAACCAAAAAGGAAAAGAAACTGAAACACTCCCCTGATTTCTTTTGTGATGCTTTGAGGAAGAGGTTCTTCCTCACACTTAGTGTCCTGGTAGGGGAGAAGGTTTCCTCACACTTGCTTCCAAGCTAGTGTCCAGCATGGAGTCAGCACGATAAAGTATACTTGCACACATTCAGCAAACAACACAGAAAAGTATGCTAGAGCATCGCATTAGAGACATCAGTATTCAGAGTTAAAGATGAGAACAAACTAAAATCAAAATTAATTAAAAATACAACCCAATCGAAATAAAGTAAATAGTTTAACACAACTGAAAGTAATCCCAAAGAGAAGTCCAGATAAGGCTTCTAAACAGAGTAGCATCAACCAACGACATGATCACTGTGGGGGCGGGTAGAACGCCTGCCACTGCTGAAACTGAGCAAGCAGAGCCTCATAGTCGTCCTGAGAGCGGCGGGCCTGCTGCTGTAGAGTCTCGATCTCCGCCTGATAGCGACGATCCATATCCTCGAAACGAGACTCCAGCTGAGCAAACTCATAGCGAGTGACGTACTCGCTCCCATGGGCCGGCAGTGCAAGATATGCCTCCTGCTCGTCAGGTGAAGCAGCAGGGGCGGGCTCTGATGGTCCCTCACCCGCCTCTCGCTGGCGCTTCTGTGGTCGCGCGGCAGCCTTCTTCCTCCACTGGCCCTCGCTGAACTCAAACCACATCTTCTTCAGGCCCCGCATCAATAGGAGCCCGCGCAGCATGCAGCCCCACAGTAGGAACGGTAACCCTCTGCCCTGAGTATGCTGCAGATCATGACCGGGAAGCCCAGCTTGTGCTTGTCCTTATGCTCCATGATGTACTGCATATGCAAGAAGATCACCCATGGCAAGTAAGTGAGCTGTGCAGCCTCAGCGAACGCCGGATTCAGTACTGTCTGAAGAAGAGGAAGTCAGTATGGTTCAGGTCCGAGCTCTGACGTGGTACAACGTTCGCAGCCAGTAATGCGAGCAGGACTCTCTCCTCAGGGCTCTGAAGCGAATCAGCAGGGACGACCTGCTTGGATGGGTCATCCCCTCTGCGTCGTCGTGGTCCCTGAACCATGAGGGGGGTATAGTGTTGGATGGCAGCTGTCTTGAAGTCATTGGGGTTTAGATGCTCAGGGCGGTCTGGGGCAGGATAAGGAATGTCCAAGTAGTGAGCAATCTCCATCGTGGAGATTGCCACTCTATCGCCGTCTACTATTGACTTGATCTGGCCGTCCTGGAAGATGGCATTTGCATAGAACATGCGCACGGCTTGTTCAGAGTACTGGCCTCCCATATCTAGAATCTTGCCCCAGCCCAATGGGTCCAATAAAGCCGCAGTCCCAGCTGCTGCTCCAGTTCCCGCACCACACAGCGCTCAGCAATGATATCCATGTCTTTTTTGAACCATTCTTTGGCTGCATCATTTCTAAATTCAGGTTCTAGAGCTCGACGGCTGGAGCTTGCACCAGGCCTCGCAGCCCTCTTACCACGGCCCGTGAATCTGCTCAGCATCTGCACAAGAAAGGGTACCCAATGTCAAATAAAGGAAAGCAAGGACATGGTTCTAAATGTGCACATAATTACCCAAAATCTGACAGAGTGTCCCCTAAAAACTCATTATTCTCCACAGCAGAAGTCAATCAATTTTTTTTCAATTTCAATAGGAATCCTCAACAACTGGTGACTAGCAGAGACTTAGCCGACAAAAAGGTGCAATGTTCCAACACTTTAAGCTTAATCTCAATCACTTTTTTTTTTTAGTTCAGCCATGCAGGATAAAATCACACACTCAAATACGTATATGGAAATCACAGTTGTGCAATTTTACACATCTCCATCCAGCAACTTATAGCAAATCAGATAATAAACCCCATATGCAAATGAAGCTCAGAAATCTCAATAATAACCAGCACAGTCTCGATTTTGCATACCTCAAGTTCCAAATCTTGTCAAAAACACATTAAAAGGTAGAAAAGTAGAGAGATTACCTTGCTGGAGTTGAATGAATGTGTAGAAGGAGATAAAACAGCAAAATCTGCAAGATTAAACTCAAAATCGACCCAATGCGACAGGTAGGGTTTCGAATCGAACCGGCTCAAAATCGGAAGTATTGTGGGGGTTTCTGATCGATTTTTAGGCCTAGAGTGGTAGAGAATTGAAAGACGAACAGATTGATACTAAGAATGGAAGATTTGGTGGAGTTTTGAGGGAGTTATGGAAGATTGGAGAAGAGGGAGAGTTGGGGGCTGGTGCGGCTGTCGCGAGGAGGAAGATGGAGTTTTGAGGTTTATGTCCGCGCCCCTCTTTAATTCAGAAAATTTCGAGCTGTCCGAACTTCAATGTTCGGACAGAAGCTCGGACGCACATACCTGGGCTGCGCTTCGTGTTGTGTCCGAACTTAGAAGCTCGGACCGAAGTTCGGACATGTCGTATTTCCGCTTCGCCAGACTCTCGTGTTGAGTCCGAACTTCGATGTCCGGACCGAAGTTCGGACATAGCGTTTGCACAGCCCTCAGACTCTCTAACTGAGTCCGAACTTTGATCTTCGGACCAAAGTTCGGACATAGCGTTTGCACAGCCCTCAGACTCTCGAACTGAGTCCGAACTTCGATCTTCGGACCGAAGTTCGGACATAGCGTTTGCGCAGGTCTCTTACTCTCGAACTGGGTCCGAACTTCCATGTTCGGACCGAAGTTCGGACATACCCAAAAACGCACCACTCTGTTTCTTTTTGAGCTCCAACCACTACAACAACAACATTATCCTAAAACAAAACTATAAACAACATAAAAACACAGAATAAAAGTACCGAAAACACTGGGTTGCCTCCCAGTCAGCTGCTCTTCTTTAATGTCTTTAGCTAGACAATTCCTGCATGATCAATCAGAAGAGGTGTGATGAGCAGCTCTACAACAGCCGGTAGCGAATTCCTTCAGCCTTCTCAATTCTTTTCGCATTCGCCAAGAGAATTTCTTTTTCACGTTCGAACTCGTCTCTTGAGAATCCATCTTCGCTGTAGGATCGGATTCACTATCCAAAAAGAATATTGCCTACAAGGGAAAAAGGTTATGATCAGTACCAAGATAACCTTTTAATCGAGCACCATTTACCTTAAAGGTTTCACCAGCCTTATTTTCCACACAATTGTTTTTGTTCCCCAGACTTTTCTCTTTATCCATGTAACGGTGTTGGGCCTTCTATCCTAGATCCCGAGACCTTAGGTAGATGGGTGATGAAGCACCCCAACGACTTAATAACCGGATAAACGAGTCCTGTTTTGGTTCAGAAAATTCATGATCAGAGGAGTACCTTGCCTTATCCTTCATACCAAACTTTCATATCATTCCCAGTCACCAAGCCAAATTAGTTTAATTTGAGCAATCAGTTAATCCACCAGATTTCAGTGAAAATAGAACTAATTTTAAGAAAACAATACATACGAACAACTTTAAGCAAAAAGATTCTTGAGGTTGTCATCAGGCTCGATTTCAAAAACATCCACAAAAATTGTCACCCAAAAATTCAACATTTACTGGCACTAAAAGAAGTTTATCCTTCGTAGCATGAGAACAATCAAAAACTAGTGTGGCATTAAGTATAGCTAGCATATTTTCAGGGAAAGGTCTCCACTTCCTCACACTTAAGAGGAGCAATGTCCTCATTGTTCACAAAATAAAATAAAGAAAAGACCTTTCAAAATATGCCAGACTCACGAAGGATCCATTCAACACTCCGCATATATTAAACATTAAAAGCATAAAAGGCTAAACATAAGCAATAAAGATTGAGAAACTAAAACTCCCCTGATATCTTTAGATTGAGGAAGGTTCCCTTCCTCACACTTAAGCTTGAACAGTGGGGTAGAAGCGTTCCTCACACTTGCGTCCAAACAAGTGTCCAGCCTTGGAGAGTTAGGAATACCAAAAACAATTGCACCTACACACACTTTGTAAAACACCAAATAACGCTAGAAGCGTTGCATTAGTAGCACGGGCACCACCGTCACTTCTAACTGAAAGTAAACTAAAATAAACCTGGAAACAAAATAAAACTAGAAAAAACCAATAAAAATAAACTTGACCACCGGGTTGCCTCCCAGTTAGCTTCCCGTCTTTATAGTCTTTGGCTAGACTCTCGCTTCGTTATCCCGGATCAAAAATAAAAGTTGACAATGGTGTCAACGGGAATAAAAAGTAGACTACAATTAGTAATAAACCACCTGGATCAAAGCAAAATGTTTCCTCAACATATAAAATAGGAAAATAAGTACTCCACGAAACCTGACGTTTGAGGAAGTGTTGACGGTAATGGGTCTCAAGTAGAAGACCAGGTGTTGATTGTTGTTCTTCCTCAAATTGAAGGATGTAAACATCCTCCTTCTGTGGGTGAGGCTCAAAGAAACTTTGATGATGGCAGGGCAGTGGTGGCTCCTCCCTTACAAAATCTAGGATGTGGACATCTTCTTTGTCTAGAACCAAGGGTGGAGAGGGAGGGCAACTTGAGAATTCAATAGGTTGCTCCACTACATTGTTCAAGATTGAAGCCTGGCTGAAGAGTGATTTTCTGTAGGTAGTCTGGTTGATCCTCTAACCACAATTGCTCTTGAAATTCGAGACAGTCATCGATCTCATGAGGTCCCCCACAATACGAGCAATAAATATCCTGTGAATAAAATGATTCCTGTTCGAATTGCTCCTCAATCCGCCTCATCTCTTCAATTTTGGGGCAATCTTTGAACTCGTGATTACCCTCACACTGCGAGTGATAAAGGTCATTAGAACCAGAAGACACCTGCTCCATTGTCTGAATAGGTGTATGTCCTATAGTTAGCTGCTCTAGCATCTTCACCACACTGCTCAATGTGGTTTTCAATCGTGCCTGGTCAGTAGCCATCTGCTCCAACATAGAATTCGAAGCCTGGGAAGAACTAGCACCAACAGAATAATGACCACCATTGAGGCTCCATTGTGCCATTATCAAAAGTAGTTAGAAAATTAAAAACAAAGTAAACTAAAAGGCGAAAATAAAATAAAATAAAAACAATTGAACATCCACACAATTCAAATTGGAACTAAAATAAAACAAGAAGTAAACTAAAAAAAATGATGAAATAGCTAAAACAAAATAAACTAACAATAGAATATAAATAGTGTCAAATAAAATAACATAAAATAAAAATAATATTTAAATAACGAAAAATAAAATAAACTAAGAATAAAACAGAGTAATAGTAAATAAAGAAAATAACAAAAAATGAAACAAGATAAAAAAACTAAGTAAAAAAAAACAAATAAAAACTGACAAACTATCAAATAAAAGAATTCAAGATAACTAGAAACACAATAAACTAACCATAAAAATAAAACTAAATAAAATTAAGAAAAAAATAAACAAAACAAGACAAAATAAAATAAAAAAAAAATAACCAAACTAAGAATCACCAAATTAAAATTATAACTAAATAAAAAAAGAAATAAAATATAATAAACTGATGAAACTAAAATAAATAACTAAAAATAAAATGAACTCAAAGTAAAACAAAATTAACCAAACAAAATAAAATAAAATAAAAACAAAATATAATAGACAAATGAAACTAAAATAAAATAAAAAGAAATAAAAAAGAAATGAACTAAAAGTAAAACTAAAATGAACCAAATAAATAAAAACAATCGACAACCAAGGCTAAGGACTAGACAAAGTCAAGTCCCCGGCAATGGCGCCATTTTGCAAACAGGTAAAATTGATCTACTAAAACTAAACAAATTAATCTAGAAAATAATAAATCAATAAGTCTGTCGGGTTGCAAAAGTCCCGGTCACTATAGTATAGAAAGTTAAGCAACCAAGTATCGAACCGTGGGACTTGAATAAATAAGCCTAAGTCCTATCCTAAATCCTAAGAAAACTGGAAATTCAAGGGGGTTGTGAATTGTTTTTGAAACTGAATCGAATAAATGCAAATCAGAGTTGAAATAAGCAATCGGTAAAAATGAATGATGAGTTTGATAATATGAGTGGAACTCCGGGTTCGGGTTGTTCTTTTCTGGTTGAATCTAGTAACTCCTACAATTTAATTATGAGAAATGGAAAGGCCAATTCTTTCTATCTCTTCAATGCTAAATCCTAGTTCATTGAAGAGCTCACCTATCAGAACGTGTCAACTCTAATCTAGCAGTTGGCAAAACACATATAGGTGGAATAAGCACAAAGAATTGTTAGCGTTTGTAGGAAAGATTATCTATCCGACTAATCCTTCCCCAAATTCCCAGGTTAATTCGAACTCCCTATTAATCACCTTGTCTGATTTTAATAGGTTTCGCAGAACAACTCTAACTCTCGAAATTAATAGAGAAGAAAATTGATAATCATTAACCTGAAAACACATCCATTACAGCCTCATAATCAAATTGCAGAATCTTTAACTACATTGAATCCATCTTGAACAAACCCTACCCAGAGTTAAATCCCTACTAACCAGACATTGCAAAGAAACAGATAAATACAATCAACATAGAAATCATCTAAAGGAAGAAAAACCCTTCTGTTGAACGACTATCCAGATCGATGAATGCAGGTGTAAGGTTGAAGATGATGGCTTCACTCCCTTCTGACGATGCTCCTCCAGAACGATGGTGATAAGCTTGATGAATGTGAATGAAGGTGAACTGATGCAATTGGTGTGGATGAATGGAGAGAACCTCGTTATCAGCGTGAGAGTGTGTTGTAATGATCGATGATGAATGAATGCCTTTCTCCTCTGATTAGGTCAGTTATATAGACTTTTCCTCTCTCTTTTTCCCTTCAAAACGCCGAGTTTATGCTAAATTTTTCGTCCCGTCCGAACATTGGTCCGGACTTCAATGTTCGGACACAGTGTTCTGAGCGCTTCAAGTCAGAAAGTTTCGACTTGTGTCCGAACTTGGATGTTCGGACACAAGTTCGGACATGCTCCGTACATTAGACCTCCGGCTTTTCTTAACCATGTCCGAACTTCGATGTTCGGACTGAAGTTCGGACATTCCATCAGGCGCAGCATACGAACTCTCGACTTGCGTCCGAACTTGTAAGTTCGGACACAAGCTCGGACATTCCTTCAAAATCCTCTAAATTCACCGTTCGGACTCCAATTCGACCCCCGTTTGTTGCATCATCTCCCTTGTGAGTTAATCTACTGTTTCCCTGGCTTTTCTCTGCATTTAATCACAGAAAAAGGTATCAAGCCTTACCAAACAACAAACCAAAGGAAAACGGAAGATAAGTGTGGAATATTATCGATGTACGTATAAAAATTAGGCATTAAAGATCACTAAAACCATTCATATTTCACACTCATCAGATACCATTTTTGTAACACCCCTACCGCTAATACCCTAATCATGGTCTGATCGTCTCATTAACATAGCTAATCGCAGCGGAACTACTCTCGACTACGGAGGGTGAAACAATACCATAAGCCTTGCATAGCTAACAGTCCTAACTAAATACACAGTCCTGGATAAAATAGAAATACCTTACTTACATCATCATAATTTACAACACTTGATTACCGAGTACTAAGAGTATGCATTACATAATGATCTCAAGTCTCACCAAAAGAATATGAGTTTAACAAGCCACTCACTATCCCACATATCTACTCTCAAAATACAACGGGTGTACCCCATAGTACACCGACTACCCTAGGGCTACAAGCCCGTGTACAACTCGGTACACCACTATTTACCCCAACTACCAAAAGTATGTTGCTCCTTAACATCTTGACAATCAACCGTCTCGGGTACCTGTAAGATTAGAAAAACATCGCCCCAAGGGGCTCAGCTAAAGCTGCATATGGTAATCGCATACCCCGCGTGCTAACGGGGGTACGCCGACCACTTGGTCGTATACATGGAGTTCATTAAGATATGAGCAAGCATGCAAGTATAAACAGCGATGTATCCATGTAAAACGATACTCACACCATAGTGAATCACAATAATGTAAACAACACAAGTAGCCCACGCATTAGTCATGGAGGCCTTGAGATTCTCTCCTCAAGTTCTTGCCTCTTCACATGTTAGCCAATTTCCCATCCGGTTTAGACGGATGTTCTTAATTCTTTTCTCATGATCATTTGTCTCGCACAAGGCATGATCCACACTTAACCATTATTTATCTCTTGAAACAATTTACAGTTAAGTCGGGTGACCTCCGGGCAGAGATAAGGCATGCTCACCATAACTCACCACCGGGCTTTAGGTTTGGCGTACTTCCCCGGGTTGTGACCTTGAGGTTCGGAACCATGGTGGGAAGGTTAGGCCAGAACTCGGTAAGCAATCTCTCATGCTTCCTCATTCTCACGCGTGGCCGAAACTATATCGGTCTCCTCTCAATATTAGTTACCCATTCTTAAGTTAAGTAGGTCAGAAGGCTAGGGTGTTAGAGAGAACTTCTCAACACACAAGATTTATCTTCATTCAAACATTTCATGAATTATACAAACTTGTCTTACAAGACATAGTTCAATCAAGTGCAAGGACAGGCACATGATATAAGGAATCACAATAAATCATATTCATGCATTTTATCTTGATTAGGTGATTGTAATTAAACAAGCAACACACAAGCCGGGGTAACCGGGTTAGAATACAGGGCATGAGAAAACCATACCGTTCACCGTCATTGTTCGTTTGCCAACTCTCTCTCGGTGTCCGACTAATCGCATCCTATAACATACATTAGGTCGGAGGTTAATTATCCATAATTAACTTAACTCGTTACTTCGCTAATGTTTTCACGAACTATACTTACTTATTCATTAAGTCCCAAGCCTAACTCACACAAGTTCTTACTAATTATTATTACTCAAATTCATATACATAAGTTACTTACTTACAAGTATTTCCTAAGCTTGTTCATACTCTTAATGACCATTAAATACCATTAACCAAGTCTTAATTACCTTATACCATCATTACCCATAAAGCCCCTACCTTAACATGGCTTAAAAATAGATTCTGTGAAGAAATTGGGGTGGTCTGAGGGTTTACAAACCCGGACCAATGCTTCTGGTCACTCTCGGGTGAAAATATGACTGGTCCGGGTATGTATGCTAGTTTACAAACCCGGACCCATAAGTCAGAAACCTCTCGGGTGAGTTTAGGGGTGGTCCGGGTTAGTGTCCTGGTTTGTAAACCTGGACCACTTCTTTGTACAACAATCTGCCAGTTTCAGCATGGTCCGGGTTTCCGTACTTGTTTACAGACCGACCACTTACAAAAATGAGATTCCTCCTTGTTTTGATTATGTTACAACTCCAAACTTATACCAACTTCTTCCCCATCTTCCTACATATATTCCAGCATGTTTCGACATTGGTTATCCATTCAAAATAACCTAACCCACTCTATATCTTATCTGTTACTAACCCATTCCACTGTAATTTCCCCTCTGTTATAGATTCTGCTTCTTGTTTCTGTTGCAGTTTCAACCCTTTCTTTCTTACCTTTCCAAACCCTCACGCATAACAACTCAAGCCCATAGTTTCCTAGACAAATTTGTACAGAACTTACCTACTTTCTAAGCATCCTCCACACACTAAATGGCTCACAGAAATCAGTTTTTCATCCCTGTTTGAACAAGTATAAATCACTGCTACAACATTGTTTTTCCCACCTTGTACACACATATGTAACAGTTACTCCAAGGTTTATTTCCCACATCAGGCACATTAAATCAGCTCCATAAACATTCAAACTGTAGTACCATTACTACACTAAAACAATATCATTTAGACTACTTACAAAAACCTGTTTGCAAGTCAAATAAAACTAACTCAAGGTGAGCATTTACCTTGTTTTGTTCTCGGTTTTCTTTCCCTTCTTCCTCGTCTTGTTTCCTCTTCTCTTCTTGTTTCCACACCAAACAAGAGGATAGATTGCTAGCTACAATCATTTCCCCATACACACATAACAACCTAATTAATTCAATTCTCCACACAAAAAACTAGTATTTCAAGAACTAGTTCTTAGGGCTCTAACTTAAATATTACCTTAGAGTATCCAAAATGAGAGCTTGGCAATCAAAATGGTGAAGTTCCAGCACTCCACAAGAGCATGAAGAAACCGGCTGAACTGGAGGAGAAGTTCAACGTATTCAAAATTTTGATTTGCAAGGAGAAGCTAGAAATGATGAGCTTTTGACTTCATTTTACCTTAGAGTATTAAGAAGATGATGGAGACCCAAAACACCTCTTAAGCTCCAAAATGGCCTACTTCCATCGAAATGAAGATGAAGGTTTCAAGCTTTTGAAGGGTGGAAAACAAAGCTCTTGCGATAGGAATCCAACAATACTGTTTTGTTTGATTTGTTTTGTTGATTTGAGCAAGTTGGAGAAGAAAGAAGGTGGAGGCTGTTACTCCTATGAAATCGCCATGTGCAGAGGAAGAAGAAGATGAAGCTCAGTTTGGAGGGGGAAAAAACCGTGAGTGAGAAGAAAAGGAGGTGAGAGAGTACTAATATCTCCTTTTTAACTATTCCCTTGCTTTATTTCTTTTGTCTTCTAGTGACTTAATAAAACTAGACTAATTAATGCGTGTGTGTGTAGCAAATAAAAACCGGCCCACACTAATAGTAACCGGGTCGTTTTTTGTCTTTTCGAATTAAACGCGTTTTGTCTCCCCGGTTTCGACACTATTCACTCCTGGACCCGTTTTCTGGAATTTCCGTTTAATTAATTTAATGCTCTAGACTCTCACTATGGTCTATTTATAATTATTTAATCAACTATAATTATTATAAGTTCATTACACACGTTTAAAATCACGTTTTTCCGGTTTCTCGAAAAACGGTTTTAAAGCTCGTTTGGATTTAACTCGTCTTCCGGATCCTTTTTCTCCGGGAATCGCTCCCACATATTTATTTAGGCCTAATTAAGCTCTTTATATATTTAGTTAGCCTAATTAATCCTGTTTTTAAACCCGGGGTATTTCACTCGGTGAACTCACATCATTAGGTAGATTTTGTTACTTAAATAAGGTGTCATCCAGCCTTGCTTTTCCACCTAAAATTTGGATATTTTGGGGTCTTATGTTGACCATTGGACCATGCTAGGTAATTAAGGCTTAATTTGGCACTATTTAGGTACTATTCACATTTGGTGCCAAACTTTGGATTTTTTTTTTGTAAATTCTTTGAATTAGGCTTCCTAATGTGATACTAAATACCACACGTGTTGATTAGGGTATACAAGGCTAATTAGCCACTCAAAGTCAATTTTTGAACACTTTCATAAAAATGTGTCTTAAGAAGTTTTAGAGCTTTTTGTGTTTGAACTTTATGGAGTTTGGTTTACTTTGAAAATGGTTTTATTACTTAATACTTTAGTATAAGGCTTAGGAATCACTTTGGATCCTAATTAAGGTTACTCAACCTTTTAAGTTCATTACGGCACATGTTTGCCCTAAATGGTCACAAAACACAATGTTGCTTGTTAATGACCTTTGAATGTTCTCCAATAATTCTTTGAGGCACATTTAAGCCTTAATAAATATAATTAGGTGTTTAAATCATGTTTTATTAGTTAAGGGTATTTCAGTTACACTTGCACCTATAGGAATCGACCGACCCAGCAACGGCCCAAGGTGGGTCAGTTGGATAAAAAGTTGCACATGATGTCTTCTCTTAGAGGCAACTGACCCATAGGTTCACCATGTAGGTCGGTGGGACAAAACATTTGCCTAGATGTGTGTATTCAAAAGTTGAATTTTGGCCCTCTTGTCACTATTCACTCACCCATGATCCACTTTACTCACCACAAAAGAGGCGATAAGAAAAGAGAAAATAGGAGGTGAAAAGATGAGAAGAAGAAAAGAAGAAAGAGGAGGAAGATTTCACCACCATTGAAACTCTCAATTCTCCATTAATGGCTATTCTTACTCTTTTTTCCTCCTATACTGTAACGCCCCTATTTAACATATTTATAGCGGAAATAAAATACTAAAGGCGCACAGATCATCGGGTTCCAAAACCCGGTACAAACCTCACCAAAACACAACTTAAGGTTACAAAAGTCACGGCCTGAACCACGAGAAAACTTAACAAAAATAAGAAGTAATAAAACATAAAAAACTCTCCAAGCCTAATCCCATCCCAATCACTCTTCCTCTTCGTGGCACCTGTAAGATAACACGTACCTGCAAGATAAACCAAGCAGCCCACCCCAAAAGGGGCGGTCAGTTCCCTGGAATGAACTGGTACGATCCTCCAAAAACAACTTAAAACACAATCTTAAATAAATAATAACTTGAAAACAACACTTAAAACACTCAGAGAAATAAAGCATTTCAAATCACCAAATAAAGATACCAAGATAAGAATAAAGTTTAATAACTGAAAAAAAAGTTAGTGGAGCAAAATCACATCATGTGTTAGTGAACATCCATTTCCTTAGTTAACCCAATTCCCGTTAGGAGTAGAAAGACTCAGATAGTCACAAGGACTAGGAATGATAATATAGATCCAAGAATCAAACAACTCAAGAGTGGAATAATTTAACTGGGAGAGATGGCCCCCACGCCAAATATCAATGTCCGTATGGACGAGGGATACAGCCCCCTACTGTCAAATATCATGTCCGTATGGACGAGGGATATACAGCCCCCTACTGTCAAATATCAATGCCCCTATGGGCGAGGGATATACAGCCCCCTACTGTCAAATATCATGCCCCTATGGGCGAGGGATATACAGCCCCCTACTGTTCACATTAAAGACGCGCGCACGTCGAAAGAAAGATTCCAAGATTGACCTTTTCCAAAAATCCCGCTAGATCACCAAACTACCCAGAGCAATACCAAAACACTCAGTCCTACAGAGTGCAGAAGCGTAAACCCTAAGCAGCCAATGTCTAACGGGCAACCAAGTAGAAGAAACCAATACCCAGTGAGTTCCACATCCAAGGCTCAGTTAGACACACAAGCTGAGTCAGTCCACAAACCATTTCCTTTTTTAGAAGTTCCACTTAAAGTCAGTTAGCGTTTCTAGACTTCAATCTAACATAACTTTGGCTAGGATGATCCGTTTTTGACGTTCTTTGTATCGATCTTCATGGTTTCCATAACCTATTTATTGGTATAGGTTTCATGGGCTAGTTTGACCATTCTCAAAAAGTCACTCTAGCAAGGTTAATAAGCTTTAAGGTTTCTAGAATTTTATATTGACTTTATGTTTCAAAACCATGTCCAACACTTCCTAAAAATCTTTATAATATATTGGAGTGCTTAATAATTTTCCCAAGATTTATGACTTATAAATCTTATTATTAAATTCACAATACTATATAATAATGTATAATAATTAGGGTTAAATAGGAGAAAACCCCTAAATAAATTCCACAATTCCATATAATAATTCAATATTCATATTACACATAAATTTAATTTTTAATAAAAGAAATCCCCAAATTAATTTAAATTATTTAGGGGTATTTCATATACTCTCTAATATTCGAGTAGACTCTAATGTACCCTAGGATAAGGTTGACCCATAAGATACCCAAATGATGCTTGTAGACTTACCTCATGTATCGTAGTTGTTTATCCTCTTCATTGTTAAATTAATGCTTTAATTTGATCATCTATTGCATTTATGGTGAACTTATCCACATTAGATTTTGAGATAGGGGTTGTGACCAAGGATGGGATAACCTTAGCTTTCACACTCTAGAATTGGGGGCCAACCTTTGGCTATAGTTAAGAGCTTGTGATTAATGCTATCTAATGAATCTAACCTTCTTTGAATTAAGAGGTATGATTAATTAAGCAAGATTTTATTTAGGTGATTCCCACTATCATGGGGTACATTATCTTAAATTTAGTTTAGTGTTATTGATGTCCTTTGCTTTTCTGTCTATCAAACCAAACCACAACAACCCTAAACATTTTGTAACACCCCTAAGCTTAAACTGTAATGACGTCATAACTCGTAGTATAATAAATAACTAATCGCAGCGGAAAATAAAACTATCTAACCTTGGTGTTACACGCCGTCACTCACCCTTGTGAGTAACAAGGCATCCTTACACTTCCAACATTACAACTTCCACACGCTGTGATGAACAGATACTGAGCACTCTACTTATTACAAACCAAATCCAACTAAATGAGCAACTATCTGAAATACAACAATCCCAAAATATAATACACAACAAATCCACAAGTGTTTATAAAATCACAACGGCTACCCTGTTCCCCGCACTCCGGCTTGTGTATTCTTCAGTGACCTGAAATGTTTGGCCCAATGAAGGGCTCAGCAAACTATGCTGGTATGCTAAATGTAGTCCTAAGTCTTCTAGATTCCTTAAGTCATTTTAGCCATCTTGATATTAGATTCATTTCAAGATAATCCGGTTTACAAGAATAACAGGAATACAATAGACACAGAATAATCACATAACAATTCACCTGCAAACATTTAGTGCATAACAATACACATCAAACAATAATCAACACCAACAACCCAAATAAGGTGCACATATTAAACAACTGTTCTTGTTAGTAGGTCATATGACCCTAACCACTTAACCTTTCCAATTAATTTACCTTAGGCGTCCTGTTAAGACAACCCTTATTAACTTGTGAAGATGGACAGTGTGTCCCATTGGGTTCCAAAGGAACCGTTGCCAGTAGACCTTATGGCCCTGGATAAATATATGTAATGACCGATCCGGTCGAAACTGTGCACCAACGGCAGTGCATTCCGCCATCCCCGAATGTGGCTGATGGATTTGGAGTGACTCCCTTCTTGAGTCTCTCATAGTGATCACAATGCGCAACCAGAAAGTCGAAACGATCTGGATTCCTCTCTTTATAAGTTAGCCCTTTTGTCAATGACATAATAATCAACACTTGAAATAAGACTATAACAATAGACCCTTGTTAGGTTCAATAATACCTAAAGGTCAGTTAGTCTCTTTTTGTGTGTTAGATGTGCAAGCTTTTAGTCATAAGACATTCGCGTATAAAATACCACGCAACAGTTTAAGCAACATCATATACAATATCGATCACATAAAATCATAGATATCGTTCTTAAACATTTAAACACACAATGCCTGGACCTTAGGATAATCCTTAGGACATTCAGACCACACAATTAACATACCGTTCACCAAGAAACTGCTAGCTTTGACAAACTCCTGTTTAGTTGTTCCTCCCCGTACGCTGTTATTTAAACATGCAATACCGGTAGTATTAATATAACTATTCACTAAATATTACAGTACTGTCACTGTAGTGTTTATACTCGTCGTATAATAACTCCGTATGTTATTTATTTTCCCTGTTATTTAAACAGTGGTTCTAGATAACCTAGCAGTTCATTATTTTATGTGAAACTCACATGTGATAATGAATTATCATTTATACGGTACATCTTTACTTCATTAATTATATACTTATAATTATTTCCACTTATCATTTATATTATATCCCTTGGTCATTTTTATTATAACCAAAATTATTTAATAAACTTTATATTATATTCCTTATTATACCATAATACATTATATTACCTAGTTTCACTTCCTTGCCTTATTAAATTACAAAACCAACCTTATTAATTCGGTATTTATATATTGTACCCAACAATTTAATAAATTACTAAATAACCACATATAATTTCCGGTAATCGTAATTGATCCCGTTAACTTTTACAACTTAACAAATATCCATATACTTTTATAATTTATTAAATACCCTTATCAATTTCGAAAATTGTAAAACAATTATGTTAACTTCTATAAACTGCCAAATAACCTTATAACTTTTACAATCCACTAGTTACTCACATTAACCTTTGTAAATGTTAATTAACCTCCTTATTTTTACAATTCACCAAATACTCTTATTATTTCGGTTAATACAAATTAATACCGCCAGCTTTATAAATAACAATTAAATTAAGCTCATAAGCTTTTCGGTTTATTCATATAGTTTTCTTTATTAACACTTTTAACCCAAAACTTTATATAAGTCACATATTAACTTATAAACTATAGTTTTAATATTCAATTTCTTTAAATAACCAAAGTAACCCAAATCCTTTCTTGAATTGCATTTTCGCCCACATTAATTTTCTATCTTTCATATATACTTCATAAATTACATATTCACCCCACAACTTTTATAAACTTAATATTTTATGTCATAAATCATTTTAACCCAAAGTTTTTGGTCAACACTTGACCAAGACTTAATTTCACAATTAATACTTTAACATACCCATAAAATCATAAATATTACCGGCCATACTCTATATTCCCCAATAATTACAAAATAGTCCCAAAACTTAATAAATTGTTATTTTAACACTTAAACACTTATTTAAATTCACCAAAATTCATAATATTAATTCCTACCTATATTATATCATAATTATACCAATATACCCTTTTAGTTCTCGGCATTTATAATAAGTACACTAAACTTTTCAAAATTCATATTTTAGCCACATAACTTAATAAACTTGCCATTTAAATACTTGTAGCTATTTTTAATACACCCAAAATTTATAATATAAGTTAATATATATATATATATTTCGAAAATTCATCAAATATAATATATAGCTCTCGGCTTTAGTTTAATTTTATAATATGGTTTTAAAACCTGTTTTAAACTTTATAATAAATACATATAAATGGATATAAGCCATATAACACTTCTAAAAATTATGCTAATGACTTTGAATGATTATAGACTAAAAATAGAGCAATAAATACCTAGACCTCTCGGTTTGAATATATGTGCTACATAATTAATTTTTATGACCTAAATATACATCTTAAGGTAATAATCTTACCTTACATGTTATAAATTATTTTCTTGGCAATATAACCTATAGTTTTTCGGTCTTAATTTATTTAAAGGTTATACAAGGTTTTTACACCAAAGTTTGAAGCTTAAATTAAACTTAAACTTGATAAACCTTATTTATGTAAACTTACCCTTAAATCAAGACAATACTTGTACTTGATTTTCCCTTGAATTTCCAAGCTCCTCAATTGCTATATTGAAGTTGATAAATCGAACTCCTTGTACATGTGTAAGAGATTTATTTGTTAGACTACTAATAAGAGCTTATAAATATTATTGTAGAAATTTTACAAGAGTTTTACCTTAGGAATTTATCAAGGTATTTTTGATACACCTTGAGATTATTGTAGATCCAATTTTCCTTCATGAAATAATGAAGAGAGAATGGATTTAGAAGGCATATATTTTCGGACATATAGTAGGAAATTGTCTAAGTTTTCAAACATGAAAATACCTTAGATTAACCTTGATTACTCCTTGAATTGATGTTGAATCAAGACAACTCCTTGGAGAATAATTGTTGGCGATTTCCTTTAGAGATTGCTAGGATTATTCTTGCTCCAAGACTTGATAGAATTAACTAGGGAATTACATTAAAATTGGTGTTAGGAATTATTACACCATTAATAGAGTTTATTAGCATTTATGAATTAAGTTAGGAATTGAACAGAGAATAAAGAGAGAGCTAGGAGAACTTACCAATTCGTGGAGATGGCAAGAATGGAGTGCCATTCACGTAGGTTATAAGGTAAGTTCTCATTTGTTTTTTGTTTTATTATTTTATGATCATATTTATTTGATTACTTAATTATTACATAATTTAATTCACCATTATTGTTGGCTTTAATAGCCATACGGCTGTTAGTGGGAATTAGCATCATAATTGCTTTCCTTTGGTGCTGCTCCACGATCACAAAGAATGGTTGCAAATTAAACTTAGTTATTTTATGTAATTATTGAGAGTACTAACCTGATTTTTTTTGCTTTGCAGGTGAGTACGATCGTTCATTCAAGGCAACAAAATTCCACTTGCAGCCAACAATCGTAAATGGAGCACTTGACATTATAACTTTGTGTTATTAATTCACAACATGGCAATCAAATTTTAGGTACTTGTCTTGTAGTAATTTAGTGGGCAATTTAAACACTCCACTAACATATCTCATTCGGTGGTTATATGACTAGTTTAATTTGTTTAATTTGCAGGTATAGAACCGACACAACATGGAGCAAATGATGCAGCACACACATGCTTGTTACGGTAGTATATAGTTAGGTAGATAGATTTTTGTTTGTTAATTTATAACATGTCAATTATGTAAGTTAGGTATATGTCTTTACTTGAATAATTTACAGCAATTATTTGTTATCCTCTTTAGCATAATTGGTGGGTATAAGCTAGCACATGACAAGATTCCAAGTTGTTTAATTATCTAGTTGTAATGTGACTAGACTTCCAATTCATTTCATTATTTTTGTTGAACTAACTTTTAATGTTTCATGTTGATCCCATGCAGATTATACGCACTGGAAGAGGTTATTTCATCTGATTTAATGCTGCTCAATTCCCACATGGAACTTACGTGAGTCACCTAAAACATTAGGCAATATTTGGCAAAGAAACTAGCCAATACATGCACAAGTTAACGCATGGCTTGGTGGTCAAATGAGCTTGATTTTTCCTTTAATTTTTGCTACACTATATTGTACTAAGATCATACTAATATGTGTTATAGGTTCCAGCATTTAATTGGTACATTTTTATTATGATAAAAGATGAAAGTTTTAAGGTAAAAATGCTGATTTTAGGTATCTTTTTGTACTAAAATTCGCCCCCATAAATACTATGAGTTTAGTACTGCCATCAATTGATTTAGATGGTCATTTTACACTTTTAAGTTTATCAACTCGTGGCTCCTCAAAAGCTTTAAGGTAATTGCGTAAAACTCATTTTCGTGACACCCGAAGGTGCGTTTTTGTGCTTTAAGGATTTTTCTGGGAATTAATTGGTCGCTATGACTTCCAAGTGTTTATTAACATCATTTATAGTCAATAATATTATATTAAGGTGTTACATTAAATTATATGGGGTTATATAAACTTGTAACTCAATTTTCGGGCTAAAGGGGCACTCCCGAGGTAAAAGGAGCGTTAAGAAATTTCCCCCGAGCTCTTTGTTTATTTCTGAAGAAGTAGCTTGGGAATCCTCTTATAATAATTAATAATAATTTTAGGAACTCCTAGAATAATTTTTATAGAGGTTCGTGCCACCTTGGCACTCCTCCTAGGCATTCCCGGGCTTTTATGGGGCCCACATCGGGAACTTCCGAAAACTTTGTATATTTACTCAGTTTTAACTGAGAACTTGTATTTTAAAGATCATAAAATGATCCTTGGTTAAATTCATATAAATATCCATAGCTTATATAATTATTTAACTTAAGGTCGGGTTTTAACGCTCGTTTATGACCTTAAGGAATTTAGGTGCGTTTTCTAACGCCTGAGTGTTTATATGTTTTCTTAGGGCTTAATAAACCCCCAAATAATATTTATAATTCTTCAAATAATATTTATTTACTTATATTTAATTATTTAAATGTTAGGGGTATTTCAGTCTACCCCCCTTAAAAGGACTTCGTCCCGAAGTCATAATTTGTACTTGTTCATCCTATGGAATCAAGTTCCTCATATCTACCCCTGTCTATTTATCATTCTTGGGTGTCAATACTGTACTGACACTACTATATTCCATCACTACTCTGAGTGTATATAATTCCTATAGACAAATATTCTTTATTTGTGATACTAATATATCACTGCATAATAACTTAATAAATACTGTAAAACCATACATGTTCCAACTTCCTAGCTATCCCACTCGGTCATCACTGCACAAGTGCAATACCAAATCCTCAGTCCTACAGAGTGCAGAGGCGTAAACCCTTGGCAGTGAATCTCTTGTGTGATTGTAGGAATAAATATAAATATACTGTAAAATAATTAAGTGCTTCATAAACATTCAAGTGTTACATAGAACACACAAATAATCATTCAAGTGTCACATAGGACATATCATAAATCACCAAATGTCACATAGGACATACTAATAACCAACCAAATGTCACATAGGACATAACCATCTAATTAATTGCACACATGCGCAACAAACAATCAAACACAAATAACCATACACAAGAATAATATAACCTGCAAATATGCAAGTCGCATGTGGTGCTCTACCCCCCTTAAAAAGGGTTACGCCCACGTACCCCTACAAGTATACACAAAACGAAAAGAAAATTGTTGGATACTTGTCTCGCATGGAGTCTTCGAACTCCCATGTCGTCTCTTCAATGTCGTGAGTTTACCACAGAGTTTTGACCATTCTAATGGTCTTTTCCTTGTCTCCCTAGTGTTGGAGTTTAACATGCGACTTGGGGTCTCCTCATATCTAGATGTAGGATTTAGCTCGAGTGTCTCGGGCTCTAAGTTATGTAATACACATCGTGCACTCTTCCAACTCAACATATAAGTCTAATCTGTAGGCTAATGGGCCCACTCGCTCCGTAATAAGGTACGGTCCTACATACTTCGGTTAAGCTTGCTCTTCTGCCCTAAATTTAAAAGTTCCCTTCAAGGGTGAAATTTTAAGGAAGATTCGATCGCCTATTGCGAACTCGAGATCTCTCCTATGGACGTCAGCATATGACTTCTGTCCATTTACGAGGTCTATCCCTCAAGGATCTATGTATTCTTTGATATATTTTCTAGTGCATTAGTATGCTTTTTATTATTATATTTTTTTGAATCCCGTATGTATGGGTGAAGATGATCTCCTATCTTGTAATTTGCCATTACTGTTTCATGGCTTGTTTATACTATTTGTGTATAACACACTTTCATCAATCGTCTCTCAGTTGTAGTTATCGACGCTCGGTCTTGTATTAATATTGGGCATACTCAAAATCCCTTTCTTTAGGTTATCATCTTGTGATTCTGGTATTTTAGTTTACTGTCGTCATATACGACTTTCATTTTCACTGTAAAGTATGAGCTACGGTTGAGCCGTGCATCTTAAGTATATTACAGAAAGATTGCTTTATATTATTGATTCACCTATGATTGGTAGTATATATACGATTATTATCGTCTGTTCATCAGGTATACCACAGTAGGGTACCTGTTAAGGTTTCTAACAAGGTGTAGTTTCCTCTCGATTCAACATGTTATTGTGTTTCTGAATCGACTCTGGTGAGTATTAGTATAATGTTTATACACTTTATATTCTACCATGTTTATAGGTAGATTCCCATTTAATATATTGGGTTTTAAATTCCTAAGAAAGACTTAAAGTCTATTTTCCCTTCTGATGGCAATATGGCCATAACTTATAATCTAGTTGAGAATACTCTTATTACGAGTTATTATCTCTTGATCTCTTATTTAATTATTTATATGGTTCATGGGATAATAATAGTTAGTATTTCCTTTATAATTGACTATTTTTCCAACATATGCGGAGTTATTTTAGCTATTTAATCTCCTCGGGTATCCTAGACAACCCAACTCTTAACTTACACCTTCTACAACTCATATACTTCGTTTATTAAATTTTTATATTAAAATTAGGAATAAATACTTACTTATCACAGAAACATTTGTGACCACTTGTAAGGAGTCTCAGGAATCATCCAACCCTAACGGGGTCAGCGTCAGAGTTGAACTATCCTTCCACACCATTTTGTGTTTGGTTTTCCCTTGATCTGACCAGGATCAAGTTCGACCTCCCACGTCAAATATCAAACAATCACATAATTGTCATCTTCCAAATTTTATCTTATTAGACTTTGTGACGTGGTGAGTATTACATTTTCTCCTGATCAATATACTACTATTCCAATAACTGTTATAACCTATACTTGAATCTAGGATATTACCAAAATCCCCAGAACAATATTCCTTTATCAAATCATCAAGGGGAAGCCAGTTTTTCCTCTTGGCATTAAAGGTAGATTCTTACTAAAGCATTTAGGCTCATTCAGTCTAATAACTATATCCATCAATCCATTTATCTCTGAAATCCATCATGCAAGTAATAAATTCCGTCATTGACTTGCATACTTTAGAATACTCTCTTCACTTTAAAAGGCTTATCTAGTATTTCTCTTATCAGGGCTTGATTATTGCCTATTCTTGATTATCATCAGTTAGAGCAAAGACAGTCACATTTAGACTTCAAGAAAAGTTTTCATGACTCCATCCACAACTATAGTTCCATAAGGTATCATTTCCTCCACCTTAAAGCTTAGTTTTTCCCTTATTCCATCTAAAATCCATAAATCAGGTGAATCATATGTTCACCCTAGTCAAGTATCTCTTAATACTAGTACCATCTCAACTAAGGATTTCCAGTTTGAATCCTACTATTTACTAACAGGACATTCAAGGCTTATTATTTGTTTCTATCTCTTAGAACGTGGTTAATCCGCTAGCTCAATGGCTTCCAAAAATAAATCGGTTAGGTATGTCAAATAGAGGATTTAGAATCACAGGGTTTGGTATATCACGTTAAGACGGTTCACGTATAAAATAATGGTTACAAACCTAGGGTATGTTTCCCTACTTTTATATTTAATTTACACTCATTTTTGTGTATATATTATTTCACACCCGTATGTAACTTACACTCACTCTCAGTGTATTTATTAGTTTCAGCCTTTGGTATAACTGACACTACCTTTACAGTAAGTGTCAAGGAAAGTCGTTTGTTATCATGTTTATACTAGAGTTTAAATTACATATGTTTCAACCTTATACTCTAGTTTCACTTTTATTTACTGCGATCTTTGCATTCATAATTGACCTGTCATATAGTAGACATATGCTCGTATAGATTCATAAGGTTGGTATAGGACATGTGTCTCAAAATAGGGTAGGTATATTTTATGGTACTCAACCTTCTGAAATGTATTAATACCCTCAATGTTTTGGGTTAATAACCTCTAAATTATTTTATATATGTAGCATTTGGTAGTGCTAAATAGGTAGTTCTCCTGACTTCAGGAAATGTAGATTCAAAGTTTGTTCTCTACCCTTCATTAATTAGGAGTCCAGCACTGTTATATATTGATACTAGCTGGGACCCTTGGTATTTGCTCAGGTAATTCAAAACCGTGCTTATCCATTATGGATATTTAGTTATATATTTGAGATTCTGTCTCTCCATTGTCATATTTCAAGGTTTCTCACTATCTTCTCTCGAAGTTTATAAGAGATTGTAAGCTTTCCTAGATTCGCACTGAGCGGTAAGCTCGGTGCCTGGGTATCCCATAAAATTTCAGTGTTTGCTCTTTATGTGAGCTCTTTTGACAGTTCCTGTAGTCTTAAGTATTTATATTAAATAATGTATTCCCGTTCGTGACATCCGCTCGTCATTTAGGCAGGTCATAATTTGTGGTTAAGTATTTCTTGAGTAGGATCATGCCGGGTCAAAGTACTTGGCATTATGCCTCGGGATATTCCCGACCTTCGCTCATAGGCTCAGGTGACCACGGTCTCATAGGTAAGGGAAAACTAATATCAAAGTATCTTATTATGTGAGAGGTTACCCACAGTAGGTCTCTCTAAATTTTGATACTCACTAATCACATATATAAGTCTCGTCGACTGATACTTATAACACACATTTATGCATCATGCATTTAGTTTAGGTTTTAGGCTTACCGATCTCGCGCTGAGCGCTCGCCTCAGCGCCCGAAGTTCCCACTGTCTACGAGGTATTTCTTCATGGAACTATCTCCTTTCCCTTATGACTTCCGGATGAGGATGGCTGTCCTGCCGGTCCTCCAGTATAGGTGTTGTTCTGCGGCGCCTGGCCTCCTCGAGGTCCGCCCGCCTCATTAGCTAGGGTTCTCTGTGAACCTCTAGCTCCTTTGTATACTCGACTCCCTGGATTGGAAAAGCATTCATACTCCCGGTGACCTTCCTTTTTACAATAGCGGCACTCCACCTTTTCCTGCGCAATCTACGCCTGGGTGATCTTTTCCACAACGTTTACAGTAATAGTGACGTCGGGTTGGCTTGTTGCCTCTAGATGGTGCTGTTCTTAGTGGCTGAGCATCAATAGCTGAGCCGGTCAGACGAGGGACTTGCTCCTCCGTCTTCTGACCATGGAAACCATTCTGTCCCTTCTTCTTTTCAAAGAATTTCTTCTGCTTCTTGCAGTAACCGCTAAAGGTTGCCCTATCATCATCTCTTTCAACATTCTTCCTTTTCTTTCTTCCTGAGTGAGAGTGGTTGGCTCCTGGTATATTGTTCATCAAACTGGTGCACCGTGCGCAGTACTGGTCAACTGTTGTCTCCCTTGGATTAAGGTCTTGATCTCCTGCCTTTTCCTCTGCTTTATGTGTTCGGGGTAGTACTTCTCCCGCAACACTTCTACGAACTTTGTCCATTCAAATTCGGTGTAGCCCTACGGTGGCCCTCAACAGTCCGCCACCAAATGTCAGTTGCGCCCTTAAGGTTGCATGCGGCGATGCCGACCTGTTGATCTTCTGGAACTCCGACAGTCTTGAACGTCTTCTGGTGCTCTGTAATGAATTTTTCCAGTGCGGCGAGGTCCGGTTCCCCTGAATAAGTTGGTACTCTTGTGTTTGCAACGCTCCTCAACCAGTTGGTTTCTCTGGGCCGCGGCGGGTGGGGTATGGCTCCCGTAAATGGTACTCCTAGTTCCGGCGCGAAAGTTGCCATGGCTGCTGTTAGGTCTTGTACTGTTGGAATATCCGCCGGTGTCTTGCCACTGCGTCCACTGCCATCTTCACGTGGTCCTTCTCTCGTCGACATCTAAGATAGTATATTTTTATTTCTACTCGGCTGCTACACCGTATCACATACACAATCTAAAACATGTAAGTAAGCTAACTACTAGCAATAAAATCTCCCTAGGGTTTTTTCTTTCTAGGTCACGAATCCTCACGGACGTTTTCCCGTAACCCAATATTCCAATGCTCATTGTCCTAGACTCAGTATCTTTCATCAGAGCGGTACTCCGCTCTGATACCACTTTTTGTAACACCCCTAAGCTTAAACCTGTAATGACGTCATAACTCGTAGTATAATAAATAACTAATCGCAGCGGAAAATAAAACTATCTAACCTTGGTGTTACACGCCGTCACTCACCCTTGTGAGTAACAAGGCATCCTTACACTTCCAACATTACAACTTCCACACGCTGTGATGAACAGATACTGAGCACTCTACTTATTACAAACCAAATCCAACTAAATGAGCAACTATCTGAAATACAACAATCCCAAAATATAATACACAACAAATCCACAAGTGTTTATAAAATCACAACGGCTACCCTGTTCCCCGCACTCCGGCTTGTGTATTCTTCAGTGACCTGAAATGTTTGGCCCAATGAAGGGCTCAGCAAACTATGCTGGTATGCTAAATGTAGTCCTAAGTCTTCTAGATTCCTTAAGTCATTTTAGCCATCTTGATATTAGATTCATTTCAAGATAATCCGGTTTACAAGAATAACAGGAATACAATAGACACAGAATAATCACATAACAATTCACCTGCAAACATTTAGTGCATAACAATACACATCAAACAATAATCAACACCAACAACCCAAATAAGGTGCACATATTAAACAACTGTTCTTGTTAGTAGGTCATATGACCCTAACCACTTAACCTTTCCAATTAATTTTACCTTAGGCGTCCTGTTAAGACAACCCTTATTAACTTGTGAAGATGGACAGTGTGTCCCATTGGGTTCCAAAGGAACCGTTGCCAGTAGACCTTATGGCCCTGGATAAATATATAATGACCGATCCGGTCGAAACTGTGCACCAACGGCAGTGCATTCCGCCATCCCCGAATGTGGCTGATGGATTTGGAGTGACTCCCTTCTTGAGTCTCTCATAGTGATCACAATGCGCAACCAGAAAGTCGAAACGATCTGGATTCCTCTCTTTATAAGTTAGCCCTTTTGTCAATGACATAATAATCAACACTTGAAATAAGACTATAACAATAGACCCTTGTTAGGTTCAATAATACCTAAAGGTCAGTTAGTCTCTTTTGTGTGTTAGATGTGCAAGCTTTTAGTCATAAGACATTCGCGTATAAAATACCACGCAACAGTTTAAGCAACATCATATACAATATCGATCACATAAAATCATAGATATCGTTCTTAAACATTTAAACACACAATGCCTGGACCTTAGGATAATCCTTAGGACATTCAGACCACACAATTAACATACCGTTCACCAAGAAACTGCTAGCTTTGACAAACTCCTGTTTAGTTGTTCCTCCCGTACGCTGTTATTTAAACATGCAATACCGGTAGTATTAATATAACTATTCACTAAATATTACAGTACTGTCACTGTAGTGTTTATACTCGTCGTATAATAACTCCGTATGTTATTTATTTTTCCCTGTTATTTAAACAGTGGTTCTAGATAACCTAGCAGTTCATTATTTTATGTGAAACTCACATGTGATAATGAATTATCATTTATACGGTACATCTTTACTTCATTAATTATATACTTATAATTATTTCCACTTATCATTTATATTATATCCCTTGGTCATTTTTATTATAACCAAAATTATTTAATAAACTTTATATTATATTCCTTATTATACATAATACATTATATTACCTAGTTTCACTTCCTTGCCTTATTAAATTACAAAACCAACCTTATTAATTCGGTATTTATATATTGTACCCAACAATTAATAAATTACTAAATAACCACATATAATTTTCCGGTAATCGTAATTGATCCCGTTAACTTTTACAACTTAACAAATATCCATATACTTTTATAATTTATTAAATACCCTTATCAATTTCGAAAATTGTAAAACAATTATGTTAACTTCTATAAACTGCCAAATAACCTTATAACTTTTACAATCCACTAGTTACTCACATTAACCTTTGTAAATGTTAATTAACCTCCTTATTTTTACAATTCACCAAATACTCTTATTATTTCGGTTAATACAAATTAATACCGCCAGCTTTTATAAATTACCAATTAAGCTCATAAGCTTTTCGGTTTATTCATATAGTTTTCTTTATTAACACTTTTAACCCAAAACTTTATATAAGTCACATATTAACTTATAAACTATAGTTTTAATATTCAATTTCTTTAAATAACCAAAGTAACCCAAATCCTTTCTTGAATTGCATTTTCGCCCACATTAATTTTCTATCTTTCATATATACTTCATAAATTACATATTCACCCCACAACTTTTATAAACTTAATATTTTATGTCATAAATCATTTTAACCCAAAGTTTTTGGTCAACACTTGACCAAGACTTAATTTCACAATTAATACTTTAACATACCCATAAATCATAAATATTACCGGCCATACTCTATATTCCCCAATAATTACAAAATAGTCCCAAAACTTAATAAATGTTATTTTAACACTTAAACACTTATTTAAATTCACCAAAATTCATAATATTAATTCCTACCTTATATTATATCATAATTATACCAATAACCCTTTTAGTTCTCGGCATTTATAATAAGTACACTAAATTTTCAAATTCATATTTTAGCCACATAACTTAATAAACTTGCCATTTAAATATGTAGCTATTTTTAAACACCCAAAATTTATAATATAAGTTAATATATATATATATATTTCAAAATTCCATCAAATATAATATATAGCTCTCGGCTTTAGTTTAATTTTATAATATGGTTTTAAAACCTGTTTTAAACTTTATAATAAATACATATAAATGGATATAAGCCATATAACACTTCTAAAAATTATGCTAATGACTTTGAATGATTATAGACTAAAAATAGAGCAATAAATACCTAGACCTCTCGGTTTGAATATATGTGCTACATAATTAATTTTTATGACCTAAATATACATCTTAAGGTAATAATCTTACCTTACATGTTATAAATTATTTTCTTGGCAATATAACCTATAGTTTTTCGGTCTTAATTATTTAAAGGTTATACAAGGTTTTTACACCAAAGTTTGAAGCTTAAATTAAACTTAAACTTGATAAACCTTATTTATGTAAACTTACCCTTAAATCAAGACAATACTTGTACTTGATTTTCCCTTGAATTTCCAAGCTCCTCAATTGCTATATTGAAGTTGATAAATCGAACTCCTTGTACATGTGTAAGAGATTTATTTGTTAGACTACTAATAAGAGCTTATAAATATTATTGTAGAAATTTTACAAGAGTTTTACCTTAGGAATTTATCAAGGTATTTTTGATACACCTTGAGATTATTGTAGATCCAATTTTCCTTCATGAAATAATGAAGAGAGAATGGATTTAGAAGGCATATATTTTCGGACATATAGTAGGAAATTGTCTAAGGTTTTCAAACATGAAAATACCTTAGATTAACCTTGATTACTCCTTGAATTGATGTTGAATCAAGACAACTCCTTGGAGAATAATTGTTGGCGATTTCCTTTAGAGATGCTAGGATTATTCTTGCTCCAAGACTTGATAGAATTAACTAGGGAATTACATTAAAATTGGTGTTAGGAATTATTACACCATTAATAGAGTTTATTAGCATTTATGAATTAAGTTAGGAATTGAACAAGAGAATAAAGAGAGAGCTAGGAGAACTTACCAATTCGTGGAGATGGCAAGAATGGAGTGCCATTCACGTAGGTTATAAGGTAAGTTCTCATTTGTTTTTTTTTTTTTTTTTTTATGATTTTATGATCATATTTATTTTACTTAATTATTACATAATTTAATTCACCATTATTGTTGGCTTTAATAGCCATACGGCTGTTAGTGGGAATTAGCATCATAATTGCTTTCCTTTGGTGCTGCTCCACGATCACAAAGAATGGTTGCAAATTAAACTTAGTTATTTTATGTAATTATTGAGAGTACTAACCTGATTTTTTTTGCTTTGCAGGTGAGTACGATCGTTCATTCAAGGCAACAAAATTCCACTTGCAGCCAACAATCGTAAATGGAGCACTTGACATTATAACTTTGTGTTATTAATTCACAACATGGCAATCAAATTTTAGGTACTTGTCTTGTAGTAATTTAGTGGGCAATTTAAACACTCCACTAACATATCTCATTCGGTGGTTATATGACTAGTTTTAATTTGTTTAATTTGCAGGTATAGAACCGACACAACATGGAGCAAATGATGCAGCACACACATGCTTGTTACGGTAGTATATAGTTAGGTAGATAGATTTTGTTTGTTAATTTATAACATGTCAATTATGTAAGTTAGGTATATGTCTTTACTTGAATAATTTACAGCAATTATTTGTTATCCTCTTTAGCATAATTGGTGGGTATAAGCTAGCACATGACAAGATTCCAAGTTGTTTAATTATTAGTTGTAATGTGACTAGACTTCCAATTCATTTCATTATTTTTTGTTGAACTAACTTTTAATGTTTCATGTTGATCCCATGCAGATTATACGCACTGGAAGAGGTTTATTTCATCTGATTTAATGCTGCTCAATTCCCACATGGAACTTACGTGAGTCACCTAAAACATTAGGCAATATTTGGCAAAGAAACTAGCCAATACATGCACAAGTTAACGCATGGCTTGGTGGTCAAATGAGCTTGATTTTTCCTTTAATTTTTGCTACACTATATTGTACTAAGATCATACTAATATGTGTTATAGGTTCCAGCATTTAATTGGTACATTTTTATTATGATAAAAGATGAAAGTTTTAAGGTAAAAATGCTGATTTTAGGTATCTTTTTGTACTAAAATTCGCCCATAAATACTATGAGTTTAGTACTGCCATCAATTGATTTAGATGGTCATTTTATCCACTTTTAAGTTTATCAACTCGTGGCTCCTCAAAAGCTTTAAGGTAATTGCGTAAAACTCATTTTCGTGACACCCGAAGGTGCGTTTTTGTGCTTTAAGGATTTTTCTGGGAATTAATTGGTCGCTATGACTTCCAAGTGTTTATTAACATCATTTATAGTCAATAATATTATATTAAGGTGTTACATTAAATTATATGGGGTATATAAACTTGTAACTCAATTTTCGGGCTAAAGGGGCACTCCCGAGGTAAAAGGAGCGTTAAGAAATTTCCCCCGAGCTCTTTGTTTATTTCTGAAGAAGTAGCTTGGGAATCCTCTTTATAATAATTAATAATAATTTTAGGAACTCCTAGAATAATTTTTATAGAGGTTCGTGCCACCTTGGCACTCCTCCTAGGCATTCCCGGGCTTTTATGGGGCCCACATCGGGAACTTCCGAAAACTTTGTATATTTACTCAGTTTTAACTGAGAACTTGTATTTTAAAGATCATAAAATGATCCTTGGTTAAATTCATATAAATATCCATAGCTTATATAATTATTTAACTTAAGGTCGGGTTTTTAACGCTCGTTTATGACCTTAAGGAATTTAGGTGCGTTTTCTAACGCCTGAGTGTTTATATGTTTTCTTAGGGCTTAATAAACCCCCAAATAATATTTATAATTCTTCAAATAATATTTATTTACTTATATTTAATTATTTAAATGTTAGGGGTATTTCAAATTTACATTTATGCACTTGTGTATATATTTATGCACATATAAGTAAATTTATAATTAGTTAGATAGTTACAAAAGTCCTGAGAAAATACGACCTTGTGGGAGTACAACGATTAGGTTGGTTGGACTCATCCCTTCACCTAATAGAACCAATCGACCCAAGAGGACTGCCTCAGGGTAGTCGGTTAATTAAAAATTGTGCATGTGACGTTTTTCCTAGAGGTGACCGACTCAACCTAGGGGAGGTGAACCGATCCAAGTGACGCCCCATGTGGGTCAGTCGAAACAATAATTTGCCCAAAAATCACGTTTTAAAAAGTGAAATTCAATAAACTGTTCTCATTATTCACTCACTCACGATTCCACCTCTCACTCACCACAAAAGAGGCGAGAAAAGACAAGAGAAAAGAGGAGGGGAAAAGTGGAGAGAGAAAAGAAGAAAAAAAGGAAAACAATTTCACCTTCATTGAAGCTCCCAAGCTCTATTAATGACTATTTCTTACTCTTTACCCTCCTCTACTCTCTAATGTTTGAGTAGACTCTAATGTACCCTAGAATGTGGTTTGACCCTAAGATGCCTAAATGATGCTTGTAGACTTAGCTCATGTATTGTAATTGTTTTATCCTCTCCAATGTTCAATTCATGCTATAATTTGATCATTTGTTGCATTTGTGGTGACTTTTATCCACATTTGATTTTGAGATAGAGGTTCTAACCAAGAAAGGGATAAACCCTAGCTTTTGCACTCTAGAATTAGGGGGTAAAACCTTAGGGCTATGGTTAAGAGCTTGTGATTAATGCTATCGAATGACTCTGACCTTCTTTGAATTAAAAGATATGATTAATTTGGTAAGATTTTATTGGTCCAAGATAAAGAGATCTTTATATTAATTCTAATAGACAACTAAACTGAGTATGTTTCCAAGAATGTTGGGGTGATTTAGGTGATTCTCAATATCCTGAGTACATCTATCTTTGAGTTTAATTTTATTGCTTTCTTTGTTTTCTGTCTATCAAACCAAAACCCAAACATTTTACATTTATGCACTTTGTATATATTTATACACATCTAATAAATTATAATTAGTCAAATAGTTACAAATTCTCTAAAAATACAATGTAAACAGCTCTGATCAATGGCAAGGCAAAACGAGGGAATGACATAGGAGCCTTACCAGGACCCGCTAATCATACGTCCCTCTTTCCTTTATACGGGTCGACGCACATCTTTTCTCTTCGCTCTCCTGAACCCAATCTCCTGCTTGCTCTGTAGGCTTTCCTCCGGATCACAGCTGTTAAGTGGGGATTTCGTGGGTCGAATAGAACGACCGTAGGTGAATCTCTCTCGCTTGTCTCTCTCTTTCTTGGGTTACTAACATGTTCGCTGTTCGTGGGATTAATTGCCTCCTCTCTGATTTCTCTCTCGTCCAATTCGCGACGCAGACATTAGTTCTCTTGGTGTAATCATTTGACCACCGAAATATCTTCGCGCTCGTGGGGATTTTCTCAGTTTTTTGAGGGATGAAGATGTAATATCTAGTCAATTTGGTAAAAGTTATACGCGTGGGTAGGTCTATTAGATCCGTATGCGGGATGCAAATTATGGGGGTAGATCTGGGTTTGAGCTATCAAAACTTCAATTTTCATGTATCTTTCTCGAAATTGTGATCGTTGGGGGCATCTAAACCTTGCGTTACCGTACATTAAAAATATCGCCGATATAGTAGCTAGAAGGCGAAGCTATCAGGTGCTGGTATCCTTCTCCCAGTTGAGTCAGTTCGATCAATAGTTATTGACCATGCAGATGCTTGTGTTGGTCTTATTAACGATGATCCCTACCTTATATTGCGTTTATAGAGTCGATAATCTGGTGTTTGCCTCTCTTTCTCCTGATGGTTTGATATGAATACGTGCAAAGTGATGGGTAATTAGCAGTAATCAAGTCCTCTGATATGAATGTTGAAAATTTGGATTCGATACTTCTTTATGCATTTTGATTAATAAAAATCTTACTGGGTAATTTTGGTGCTTGAATGCCTATCATCAGCGTAAAGTTTGGACCTGATTGGACATATTGATATCCAAAAGGGTCTGAGATGGCAGAAAAAACCTGTGTTAAGCGCCTGCAGAAGGAGTTCCGAGCTCTTAGTAAAGTGAGTCTTCTTCCGCTGTCTGATGCAGGATATGATAGAACTTATTTGTACATCTCAACTTATCACTTATTGAATCTTCTTCCTGTATGGCTTTACTGATCTTTCTTACCCTGCTTACTCCAGTGCTATTATTTTAGCAGGGCCATTTTGTTTCTTAGATTCAGTACTGTTAGTTTCTTTCTTCTCTGTTAGTTACTACCTTTTGTAGGCAAAATGTTTTTCCATTGTTTTACTCTTACTTAACTCACACTCTGAATTTGCAGGAACCAGTTGCTCACATTGTTGCTCGTCCTTTACCTAATGACATTCTTGAGTGGCGTAAGTGTTTTTAATGGAAGGGCTGTAGTTTTTATGCATGAGTGAAGAAAATATTATATTAACCATCAATAACTTAATTACCCATGTTTGGATGAGCCATATTAGCCCTTAATGTACTTGCTGGTTTTAAGTCAGTTCCTCTCATGTCATTTGCTCACTAAAAAAGGCTGACCCTTATATATCGCTCCAACTCACTTCAGCTAGGTGCCTTAAGTCGTTTGCAGTGTAATTTGTTTTGTGGGGTACATTATTTGGGTTGGAGGAGAAAATGTATTACTTCCATCGCATTTTTTCTTTCCCTTCCCTCTTCCTCGATACTCCCTTCCCCTCCCCTCTTATTTTTCTTTGTTCTTATCTAGGTTATATAGTTATACGCTTGCCCATTTCTACTTCAAGGTGATGACCATATGCTATATGATAGAACCGGACAAGGAAGTGGGGACCAACCACCTGTTCTCGTATATCTGCGCAGGCACCACCATAAGAAAGGACTTTCACTAGCTGGCTAGAGAATCACATGAGTGGGAGCAATTTCAGAGACCGTTGGGATGTTTATCTACTTTCCTTGTTTATCCTTTCCTTTTCTAACTAGTATAAGTAGTAAGTAGACCTCCCAGTAAACGACATCTTTGAACTTTACTCATTTTGGCCACAGCCGTGGATAGGCAGGCTTGGCCCTGTGTTTGGCTCCTTTGGGAGATTGCTCTATTGCTTTTCCCTATCTGATTAGCTATTTCCGGTCACTTCGTGTAAGGCTGTAGCCACATTTGCCCTCATCAATACACGAGACCGACAGTTTTTGAGAACAGAGTAGTTTGGTCTCATCAATTGGTATCAGAGCCACGCTCTTGGGCGTGGAAGTGGGCAAGATCAAGATCAAGAATTTTTTTTTATTAGTGGAGTCAATACACACATACCAGCCTCTGATCTTCAGCGGAGAAGAACCCGCGGCTGGCTTAACGAGGTTGAGGATTACTTCACAGATTATTTGTGGTTTCAAGCAACGGGTGAGTGCTTGAAGGGAGAAGCTTTTAGCTGGTTTGAAGGGGTGTGGATTAATTTCGGTGAGCTCCCATGGCTAGGATTCCATAAATTACTCCTTGAAAGGTTTGGGAACTCTACTCGATCTTAATTGACATAAGAAATGGTGATTAAGAAACCAATCAGCAAGAGGAATCAAGAAGGAGCCAAGGAATCGGAACCAAGGGTATTCTCGAAACCACGCTTCAGTCAGAAATGCTCGAAGACCTACTGGAGTTGGAGGAACTGGAATCTAACAACCCAACATTATTAGTCACCAAGGAAGACACGACTGCAGGACCGAAGGCAAGGAGAAGGAAGAGTGGTGGGAAAATTGAACTCCAGAAAGAGAGTAAGTAACCCGACGGAAGGAATTTCTAGTATAGCCATATGAAGTTTGGGGGAACAGAAAGAAGGAGAAGACATAAAAAGAGTCATCGATTGAAGAAGGAAAAAAAGAAAAGTAGAGTAGAAGAGAAGAAGAGAGACGGTGATACTAGGATCGGTGGAGTGCTTGGAGTGACTCGGTGCTTAGAAACCATTGCGGATCTCCTTCCTCGATCTTACGGTGTGCACAGTTGCAGTCTTCAGGCAGGAGTGTTTCTTCAACAGGGTCAAAGATGCCTTGCTGCCGGTTGCCAGACGCCGGTAGTTCGGGATGAAAAGGAAGATAAATCACAAAAGATTGAGAAGGGTTTGTTGACTACTGGTGTTGATCGAAGACTGGTAAGCGATGGAGGCTTAGTCACTCTGGCAATGGATTTTGTTCCCCTAAACCGGCGTAGAACCGGAGTCTCTAAACTGGCCCGGTCTCGGAAAAGATGGAGTCTCTCCTTCAAACGGTATATACAAGCAGACCAACATTGAAGGGAATTCACAAGCTAACTCAGAATAGGGCATTAATTTGGGTCCCAATTCTCGATTTCTAACCCTAAATCAATTCGGGGTGTCCACAATTGAGTGTATCCCAACCGTGCTGATCATTGACTTTTGGGTCTGGCAAAATTGAAATCCCGCACGCCTCAAAACTGGCTACATACACATAAGAGATTCAAGGTCAATTGCGTACGTGGGAGAAAGTGGTACACTAAGGTTAGTAAGTGGGATGGCTGTCTTGGCCGCAAGGGAGTCCACACATGGAGATCGGTCGTCGCCCAACCAAGTTTCATCGATGGAGACAGTGACGCAACCCTCACATGGGTTTGGGTCCTGAGTGCAAACCAACCACCATGACTACGATTTGGGCTCCATCCATCAAGATTAATGCAATCAGTAGCTCCTGCACCACCTTGAGGACAAGGTGGTTGTCTACCGGGGAGGGAAGGAGGATGAGGAAGATACTGTAGGCTGGGCTTCTCAAAGCTATGATAAGACAGGAGTTGTCGGGCCTCGACACCAATGGCGTCACCTAAAGAGACCAAATGGACTAGATATTCAGCATTTTTTTAATGCACCACCTTGGAGATAAGGTGGTTGTTAACCGGGGAGGAATGATAGAACCGGACAAGGGAATGGGGACCAACCACCTATTCTAATATATCAGCGTAGGTACCACCATAAGAAGGGACCACCACCAGCTGGCTAGAGAATCGCATGACTGGGAGAAATTTCAGAGACCGTTAGGATGTTTATCTACTTTCCTTGTTTGTCCTTTTCCTTTTCTAGCTAGTATATTAGTAAGTAGACCTCCCAGTAACGGACATCTTTGAATTTTACTCATTTTGGCCACAACTGTGGATAGGCAGGGCTTGGCACTGAGTTTGGTTCCTTTGGGAGATTGCTCTATTGCCTTTCCCTATATGTTTACCTGTTTTTGGAAACCTCCTAGAAGATTGTAGCTACATTTTCCCTCATCAATACAAGAGACCCAACATAGTTCTTTGAGAAAGGAGTAGTATTAAACCTTGGTCTCATCGTTATACCTTAAATATACTTGCTATTCCACTTTCAATTCTAAATGGATTTCCTTTTCCAAGTTTGCAACCAAACACAGGCTAAATAGGATAAGATGAAAATATAGTGATTCTTCCAGTCATCATGTGTGTTCCTAAATTTTTCAGCCCTACTTAAAATTGACGTTGTAACCTTTCCTGTGTGTTGATGAGTCTAAGGTGTAAACATATTTTTGTTATCAAGAAGGGCAGGCCTTTATTTTCTTAACTGGCCTTGTAAATGGAATTATTCGTGCTTAGTTGTTTCGGTTCCTGAATGCATATTAACAACTACTACACTATGGCAAGACGGTTTTTCATTCCTCGTATGATAAGGTTGGAGAAAAAAAAAAAGTACTCTATCTATTTCAAATTCTGGATCTTAATAAGGTGAACTAATTGCTCAGGGCAATCTCTTTGATTTGTTTCAGAACTTGGGAGCATAGTATTAAAAGATACAAAGAATATGTTAATATAATTATTTGTAGGGTTGTTCTTTTTGCATTCCTTTTCTACTCCCTGATTATGCAACGGATAGCTCCTTCCCTCATGAGCGTTGTATTCGAAAGAAGTATACAAGGATACACCATATAGACTTTAACTCTGAATTTTCTCCCCAGATTATGTATTGGAGGGAAGTGAAAAGACACCATTTGCAGGTTTGTTTAATTGACTGGACTAGATTTGTTGAAAACTTTTTCTTTATTCCGTTTGGCTAAATTACTGGCTGGTGATTTTGTGGGCTATGAAACATGTTGCTTGTTTAGGTGGATATTACCATGGCAAGATCAAGTTTCCTCCAGAATATCCGTTATTAAACCTCCAGGCATTAGGTAGGAGGAGCTTCTATGATATCTTATAATTATTCGTGGCGTATAAGTTTAGATAAGGTGCTATTATAGACTTGACTTTTTGTGGATATGGATTCATCCACCAGTTGGTTTTATGTTTTGTGGCATATGCCTCTTGCTTCAGACTTGTAGGCCCAAAAGAACCCTAGAATGCTTTGTTGTCCTACAAAGCAATAGTGTGTTTTTTTTTAACGTTCTTTCTCATATAAACTGATCTTTTGCCAGCATGATTACTCCAATGGGCGGTTTCTGACACATAAAAAGATCTGCTTATCCATGAGTGATTGTAAGTTATCCTGGTTCTTAGATATATCCACTATTTTTTCAGTCATACGGTTGGTTTTGTGTTTATTTCTCTGCTTTGATTTTGCTGTTCAGTTCACCCAGAGAGTTGGAACCCAATGTGGTCGGTATCAAGGTGAAGAAATCTAACACACCTGAAATCTGTTCTGTATATTGCAGTTTCAATAGGACAATAATAGAATTAATTAATCTCTGTAACTTATACTTTGAATTGATTGCAACGGTCACTAACCAGTTATAGTGTATTGTTGATACAATGTTTGTGTGTTTTTTTGAACTAATATTGACGAGCTTTGTTTTCTGTGAAATGCAGCATATTGAATGGTCTTCTATCCTTCATGGTTAGTTCAGAAACCTCTGATATAATTGTGATCCAGATGCATTTCTCTGTATCTTCTTTCATGTCCAACGCCTGTTGCTTGTTCTCCAGTATGCTGTAATCTTTAGCTTCTTAGTGAATATTACGTGAGCTTTGCTTGGAATGAACTTGTATTGGCCTCACTAAACAGTCACTTTGAACTGCTCAAAATATGTTGACTGGGTGTTCAAGGAACATCTGGATCCTTTTCAGATGCTAACGGAGTTTACTAAAAGAATCGGTTTATTTATGGTCATCTGCAGATGGATAATAGCCCCACAACAGGCAGTGTGAATACTACAATTGCTGATAAGCAGCGGATGGCAAAGGCTTCCCTTGCGTTCAATTGCAAGAAGTGAGTGAGTTAAATTAGACCTTTCTAGTTGATTTTCTGTGGGTCGCTGTGCAATAGTTTTATGCTTTAACTGCAATATTTAGTAGTAGAAGGAAAGCGATTCTTAATATTATTTACTGAATTATCTTTTGGTTTCTATTTGACAGCCCTACTTCAGAAAACTCTTTCCTGAGTACGTGGAGAAGTACCACCAACAACAACAGGCTGAAGCAGAGGAGGCATCACCTGCGTCAGCTTCAGCCTCAGGGGACGAATATTCCGTTTTAGTTAAATCTAAGAAGGATGCAACCGACGAGGGAGAGCTGAAAAGAGTAGCAGTTGATCAGATGCAGATGAACAGGAGAAACATTAAGAAGCAATCTTTTCCGACATGGTTGCTTCTTTTGATTTTCTCCATGTTTGGGCTTGTGATGGCTTTGCCTCTTCTCCAGGCTTGATCCTCTGAACAAAACTGAGTCGAGTCTTTGAAAACCAAACCTTAATAGTTGAAGCAAGTCGCAGTTTATCAGTTTCTCAAAAAAAAAAAAAAAGAAAGAAGCAAGTCGCAGTTTATTATTGTATGGAGCCTATTATATGGTGTAGCCGGTTTTGTAGGTTGGTTGGTCCCTTGATACATTGGAAAGAAACATTTTTTTTGTAAATAGTAAAAATCTGGAACAATGGGTGCTTGTTTGTTTATGTCATCTCATATTGTAAGAATATCATCGCCTATTGGAGTCTACTACTATTGGTGTCGACTTATTATCGTGGAAGCCAGGATTTTTTTTTTGTGTGAGATTTTTTTTAATAATATGTTAATTTTTAATTTTAAAATTAATATAAATTTTTAATATTTATAATTATATTTAAAAATTGATATTACATATATACCAACTCCGTTACATAGTATAGTTTTTTCACTTTATTTGATAAATAATTTATAAAACAAATTTCTAGTTTTTGACATAAGGATTTTATTGTAATAGATTTGTAAAATTATGTTCGTATATGTTAAATATTGAAGTTAAATAAAAAATATCAAAATGATAAAGAGAAGGTAAAATGGAATTGGGAGAGTATATTTTGACATAAAAATTGAAATATATTAATTAATAAATAAAAAAAGTTTGTTATCTTTTTTTTTTATTGTTTTATATTATTCTAATTTACAAATTGTAATAAAATTAAACACTTGTATATGGGTAGAAGGGGTATATGATTATTAACACAGACATAATAATCAGTTTTATTTTAGACTATATTGTTAAGATAAAAATATTAAGAGTTCTCTTATCTACTATAGACAAAAATGATTTTTTATAATATAATTCTTAAACAATTATTTAATAAAATAAAATAGATAATAAATAGAATTTAATGATTTTGTGGTGATTTTGTATAAAATGTTGTAGATACGAACAAATACTATATAACAAAAAAACTTAAAACTCAATTAAACATATCCGAGTGAATTGGGGGACCGCACACCCACCTGTCCCTTGTCTTGGCCCGTATATATGGCTTCTTTTTATACCCAATATAAGGCAGGCATCTATGAATGCAAGTAAATGAATAACAACATAGTATACATACCATGCCTTGTCACATGTTAAGAACGTGATCTCCCAGACTGAGACGAAGGGTGGCCTGGCCTCCGATGAATTACTGACAATGGGACACTCTCCGGAGTGACAAGTATTTCGTAGGTATCCATCCACCCCCGCTCAGCTTCTATCTCTCCTCTTGGTCATGGTCCTCGGCACCATCCGGAGAGCCAACAATGGTTAATGGATCATCAATAATCGGTTATGTTGTAATCAATTTTGTTTCATTCATCTATAAACCGTCTATTCTTGACGGGTAATATGCAAACCCGTGACTAGAATTTTTATTTCAAGTTGGTATTTAGTTTGATTGTTTCAATTCATACGTAAAATATATTTCTAACTATTCAATAAATAACATAAACACTTGGCATTAGAATAGTTACCTTAAACAAAGAAAACAAGCTTTGGTTAAAACAAGAGATTTTGAGAGGAATTAGGAGGAAGGTTTTAAGAGAGTGTGTTGGGGGGATATAAATTGTCAAAATAATAATCTTTTTACGACGAATTATAAAACATTGACTTCATATTGTGTTTTGAATTTACACAAAAATTTGGCTGTATTTTTCTTTTTTTTTTCTAGTATTTTTTAACATTCTTTTTATAAAAGTTCATCAAATGTCCTTGGAAAAAAGAGTATATTGTGAACTTGAAATATGACCTGTAAGTCTGTAACGTCTGGGGTAAAAGTATCATTATTCAAGGTCATTTCATGGATTAGAGTATTTTGTGAATTTTGAAACTTTTTAGGGGTATCTTGTGAACATATTTTGAAAAAGGGGTATATTGTGATTTAAATTTTTAGGGTTATATTGTGAATTTTCTCTTAAGATTATCATAATTTCATATTATACCCGTGAGGTTTACCCGTTTTATTTTACAAAATACTTCCACTTCACAAATCACTACAATACACCCCTGCATAGTGTAACGACTATATTTTCATGATATACCCCTATGAAGTGTAATGATTTCTTTTTTCACGATATGCCCCTTCAAGCACGAATGGAATGACACTCTACCTCATAATTGGACAAACATGATGGAACCCTATTTTACTCGGTGTACCCTACCCACTAATTAGCGCAAATACCAATAATATTGCACCCAACACACCACCAGATGCATTATTTATTTCACATTGTAGATTTTTTTAGTTTGAAAACTTGGTTGATGTACATCTAAAAACAAAGATGCAAAACAAAGATTCTTTATATAGCATGACGGTAAAACAACGAGAGTGACAATTATCCCTAAAAATGCTTTGGATTGAGATAAAGACTTCCCAGAGCTAGGCTGTAACACTCGGCGTGGTGTTCCTCCCACATCGGTTGGAGAGGAGAACAAAGTGTGCTTTATAGGTGCATGGATACCTCTTCCTTGTGTGACACGTTTTGGGGCTAGGAAACCCCAGGAACAAATCCGTGCGGTTTGCGTGTCAAAGCGGACAATATCACACATGTGGGCTGATTAGGCTGGGCTGTCACAGATGGTATCAGAGCCAAACCCAGGTCGGTGTGCCAGTGACCCCGTAAGGGCACTGGGTTCCCTAAGGGGGGTAGAGTGTAACACCCGGCGTGATGTTCCTTCACATCGGTTGGAGAGGAGAACGAAGTGTGCCTTATAAGTGCATGGATACCTCTTCCTTGTGTGACGCGTTTTGGGGCTAGGAAAGCCTACGAACAAATCCATGCGGCTTGCGTGCCAAAGCGGAAAATACCACACATGAGGGCTGATTAGGCTGGGCTGTCATATAGGCGAAGGTTCAAGTGATTGGCTTACAAATAAGAAGACGAACATACTTGCCAACAGCTTGTCCAATATCCAGATATGTAATGATCTGTTTTTCCTTATCTAAATATTTTTTCAAGAGACTGTTAGATATGTAACCAATGATTACAAATAGAACCAACAATATAACATTAACCCAACCCTCTTCTGCATGGTATGCCCACATATGCACTAACTTCTAAGAAAAAAATCATTATAAGATTATCAAGTGCAATTTAAGAATATATCTAAAAACTTAGGCATCAATCTAAGAGGCCCAATTTACACTAAAGATCTAGAACAAGAGGTGGGGAACTTCCTGTTTTCTTTACAAAGTCAAACATGACACATAATATATCTCTTCACCAAAGGTGAAAGCTAATTTGACACTGATCTTAATTATACCACTGAACACTTTTTGTGAGACACTACATATATGTGCTATTTCTAGTTTTTAAAGGCCAAAACTAGTCGCTACACTGTGCACGAGTATATTATGAAAAAAGTAGCCGTCACACTGTGCAGGGGTATATCGTGTAAAAAAAATCATTACACTTCAAGGGTTATATCGTGAAAATGTAACTGGTACATTGTGCAGGGGTATATTATGAAAATGTATATTTGTTACACTTACAAGGGTGTATTGTAGAGTAAAATAACCCCGAGGGGTATATTGTAGAGTAAAATAATCCTGATGCATATATCGTAGAGTAAAATAAACCTGATGGGTATATTATAGAGATTTGTGAAGTTTATGAGTATTTCGTAAAAAAAAAAGGATAAACCTCAGGGGTATATTATAAAATTTCTCTTTTAGCTATTTTAATATAAAGATAAAAACATATAGCAATTTTTAGACTAAATGTGATTTGGTAGCTAAAATTACAAAATAGAGTAAAAAAGTATTATTAATACTCTTAATTCATAAAATTTAAAAAAAAAATGAAAAGTTCATGACGACTGTAAAAAAATTATACTTATTATGAAATACCCCTAACCTTTAAAACTTAATTAAATGATCTACTAATGATCTAAGATGGTTAATAAACATCTAAATATTATTGGGGAACAATCTAAAAGATCTCAACAAGGCAAAACACGCCTTAAGATCGGTAAAGCCAAAAATGTGCTTTAAGACACCATAAAGATTGTATGACCTCAAATAGGATCCAAAGTGGATTCCTAAGTATTATAATGAAGTAAGGAACACAACAAAACTATTATCAAAGAAAGATAAGCTCAGAAGCACCTTGCAACACAAAATGTGCACTAAAACACCTTAAAGCACGTTTTTGTGAGATTGCCTTCTAAATTGGGTTTTAATGGGCGTAAAGGTTATAATTGCCTTTAAATATATATTTTATCATATTATATCATATTAGGAATTTAATTCCAGAAATTTACAAATTTTTACAAATTTAATATTAAAATATTAATAAAACCCTAAAGTGGGGCCCGTTTGAGTCATATTGACCAAGTTTGGTCAATGGTCAATTAATTGACCCTTTTGACACCATGGCAGTCGGCAGATAAGGAGGAGAGGAGACAGCTCACAAGACATTGATTGACAATTAGCTACCTAATACCATTTACTTTTGAAAAACTTACCTTTTCAATAATTTAAACTCATTTCCAATCATTTCCTTCCTCCTTGTCCGATTCCAGCCCTTCCAGCCGAGCTCCCTCCCTTCCTAGAACCTCTCAAGCTTTGTTCTTGAGCATGGAAGGCAGATCTAACTCCTAAGCTCCTAAGGTAATGTTTTAAGGTCATTTTTAGCTCTTTTTCTTCATCTCTTCACTACCTACACTTAGATCTCGTGGCTCATCAATTCCTATGGCTCATTCTCAGTGTTCTAAGGTTAGAACAACACCCAAACTCGGCTGAAGCAGGTCTAGGGGCCAAGGTTGCTCAAATTTGCATTTTAAGGTAACAACATACCTTAAGCTTCTCTAGTCTTCAAGCAATTTTCTTCCTTTGTTTTTATGATTTTACACTCATAATCTTCATATTTACATGTTCATTCAGTTGGTTAGCCATTTGGAGCAAGGGTGTCCGAGATCCAAAGGAAATACCCTCTTTTAAGGCATTTTGCCAAGGTAAAATCAATTACCATAGCAGCTTGTTGTTGTCTAGCTATTTCCTATGTTGATATGGTGAATTTACACCATTAGGTGTGCTTGGTACAGGCCGAAAACCATTGGAACTTCCCTTGCATTTTTAAGGTGATTTTTGCCTTAAATCTTACATTAATTATTCCTTATGGTTAAGCTCAAGCTTGGAGTATAACCATATCTTATTTTGGTGTATTAAACATGTCTATATAGTGTGGTGAATTTACCTCTAAGCTGCCGAGCTCATACAAGGAGAGATCAAGGTATAAACACCTTAAACTTATGATTTTTATGATTTTTAAGCACATATATAAATTGTGCCGAGAGTGGAGTTTAACATATGGGTTATATTAACCTAGAAATGGAAAAAAATGACTAAGATAAATTAAGCTAGTCATTTAAGAGATTTAATTAACATAATGGTCAAATTATGACATTATGTGGAAAAATAATTAATCTATGGTGAGGCCGTGAGCTATACTATATTTTTTAGACATTTTAAGTGTAATTTATTTTGCAAGTTCAAGGTTGTAATAAGGCCATGTCATTAGGCCATTTTAATTTAAGTTTATAAGCTTATTTAGTTAAATTTATGCTTATATAATTAAGTTTGGGGCCAAATCGTAATTGCTGGAAAATATAAAGCCGTGGGCTTAATTTAGAGGAATTTAGGGTTTTTAAATGATTTAATAAAAATTATAACATTTTATAAAGTTTTGTGTCAAAATAGAAAAGTATGGGGTAAGATTGGTAATTACCGAAAGTTTGGGTCCCATTTGGTATTAGAAGTCAAAGTTGACTATATAGGAGGCTTTGACCAAGTTTGGAAATTTTAAGAAATTAAAATACTACCTTATATTAGAATAGTGATTAAATTGTAAAAGATTTTTACAAGATGGGGTTATATTGTGATTTCCGAAAACTTGGGGTACTAAATGGAATTTAGAATAGTCCTTAAGTTAGTAGGAATTTTTAGAAGTTTATTTGGTTAAATTTGGAGTTGGTATGAATTATACAAGTATAATATATGATATTTTATAACATTGTTACAAATGGGTAACATATGGGTCAAAACCGAGATTTATGGAAAGTATAAGGTTAGGAATAATATTTATAACCTTTTGGTATAGTTTGGTAATTTTTGGAGTTATATATAAGATTTTATAAAGATATATGTATAATATATAGTTTTAATGACATTGGAAAACTATGTATTATAAGTTGTGGAGATTTGGTAAATATACAAAATAGGTGGTGGGAATTTAATTAAAACAGTCCTAGGTCTGTTCGAAAATTATAGCCTTTAAAACTATAGGTTATGATTATATTAAGGTTTAAGGATTATAATATAAGGTACATATTATAAGTGAAACAATGAAATATAATTTGGGGTGATTTGTGATTTATAGAAGTTTAGTGGTATATGGTGAAAGCCGAGAATATAAGGTAATGTTTGGTATTTTATAACAAATTTAACTATAGGTTATAATTGTTTTAATGACATAAATGTCATAATATGTTATATAACTATAATATAACATTATATTAATTATGTGGTGGATTTTGTAAATACTTAAGAAAATGGGTGCTGTTCGGAAATATTAACATTTTTAAATGGAATTTATAATATGGTTTTTAATGTTATAAGAGTTATAAAATTTATAACATAAGAGGTATTCATTAAGAAGAATGAATATATGTTATTAACTTACCATAATAAATAGTCCCATAATACATATTATAGATAAATATTGTTATGGAGTGGAAAAATATAATATGGTTTAATAACCATGTATTATCATAATTAAAATGATATACGGTCAAGGAAAAGGAATTACAAACATTAGATATGGAAGTTCTAATGTTAGGAGTGTACATGGAATGATAAGGAATATATATAATTCAAAGTATTTTACACATGAATTATACCACATTTAGCTTGGAAAGACAAACCTTAGGAAAATAAACACTAAGGTGAATGTATAATAAACGATGAAGGATTATACATGCAATATAGAAACCAACTATATGATATACAAGGGTATATTAAGTTACATGCGATAACAAGTTCAATATTAAGTATATTAATGTACAAGACAAGACTACGCATGTAACATAACGTTTTTCCAAATCTCGAGTTAAAGCCGAAAACCCGACAAGCATTGACAGTTAATAACGGGGGATTAACCGGGAAGGATAAGTGACGGTACGGGGTACCGTTAGAGTTGTGTTGTTATACGGGATGCTAATTAGTAGCATTATGTATTGTTTAGATTGTTAGAGACGACACACGCGGAGCATAGGATCTTGCTGATTCATACTCCACCGTAATACAATCAGGGTGAACGGTATGTTATTTATGTGGCTTGATTGTCCTGAGGATTTCCTCAGTTCAGACATTGTGTGAAAATCTGTGATAAGATTGAATGTCTGCTTGTGTGAATTAATATGCTTGAGTTGGGTATTAATGCTGCTTTATTATTACTGTTGTACGATAACAATATCGTTCGTATATATGAACATATTATAACAAACTCGCGGCAATGATGCTATCTTATATGTGTAACATAAGGAATGTAAGTAAGACGTTGTAGCATCAAGATAATAAGATACATATATATATATATTACCTGAGACTGATATACGGAGCATTGGCCTCTTTAACGCCGCTCTCGTATCTAACACTGGATCCCGAGTCGACATACTCAGGATTGAACTAACGACCTTAGTCTGTTGTGTTAGGAAAAATAATAAAACGATGCGATGGTATAGATAGTTTATCAAAAATGGCTCTTGCTGTGAACTATGATCCATTAACGATACTAGGATATCGCGTGGTAACCGTAAGTATCAGGATAAATTTCCAACGAACTACAGATTGTTCGTAGGTCGGAGACTCTACCGCTGGAGTGGCTACTGCCGTGGGTGACCCACCATAAGAGATGGGTAACTTAGAGGCACGTCGTTCTAACGAGGCGTTGTCATTAGACATGACTGAACAATTACGAATGACTATATTAACTCGTACATTAGGCGAACATTATTTGGGCTTGCATGCCAATGATGAGAGTTTATACTCGTTTATAATTCTCGTTGTTTCGCCTTGTTGTTCATTGGTTGTGCTTTGTGTTATGTGTGGTATGTTGGTGGATTTGTTTGAACGAGCCATCGTGCTCATATTGTGTGTTGTGGACGGGTTGTGTCGAGTCGCTGTACTCATGTGTGGATTATGGTGGATTGTTTGGTCGGGTGAGTCGCCGAACTCAATTATGAACTATTAAGTGTTTGTTGGAATAGAGTCTTTGTACTCATATAAGCATTGTAACGCTTTCAGTGGTTTGTCACGATGCGATGTGTGAAGCCGGGGGCTTGTTTGTTAATTGAGTTTACTGCAATATATATTGTTGCTTTACAGTTTTATATTAAACTACTTGCATGAAAATGAATTGCATGCTCTCGACCAAATAACTGAGGGTCTGAGGGGGCATGACAGTCATGTAGTAACATATTCAGCAGGGGCTGATTCCATACCACAAACAATCATTTTTGCAGATATGCAGCTTCCGGTGTCGGCAAAGAGAGGGACGCGCTGGGTAGTCTAGTTACAGTTGTTTAAATATGCATTGTTGCATTTTGATACGAACTTAGAAATATGTATAGGATTGGGATACTTAGAATGCTCACTGTGAATGTATTTTATATTGGTTTGGGAAGGTTAGATCTATCTCTTGTTGTCACTGCGAGAAATTGTTTCGTATTAAAGTGTATATCAGAAAGCACGTTATTACTCATATGGCGAGTAAGAACGGTGACACCGGTAGTCAATTGTTGAGATTACCGCTGCGATTATATTGTTAAGTAAGGTGATTAGGAGCCGATTAGAGTAGGGGTGTTACAAAGTGGTATCAGAGCGGAGTACCGCTCTGATGACAAGAGATAATAGGACTTATACAGTGAGCATAGGTTTTTGGAATACGGGAAAACGTTGTGAGGATACGTGACCTTGCGGGGTTGATGCAAAGCTTAAAGCTTGCACACCATAGCCGTAGAGGCACTTCAATATTAAACGACCGAGACTACAGTATTAGACCGAGTAAAGGTCTAACCCGTCCTCTTGACTTATGTCAGGGAGAGGTCTGGGTAACAGTACTAAGGAAGAACACGGAGCAGCAGAAGGTGGTGAAGGTCCAGCAAACCCCAAGTAACGCGAAGATGGTATGAACCGCTCGCACTTGATGGGAGAGCATCCCGGGAATTTGCAATGGTACCCCACCCGCCGCAGCCCGTATCTCGAGTACTATCTAGTGAGGCAATGAAATGAGAAACACCACAGAGATAACTCTCCTGATCGGAAAGACCCGATGTGGATGCTAAGAAGATTATGTTAAATGTAGAAAATAAGACTTTGTGTTTTGATGTAATGTTTAGGACCGGGGGTCCTGGTAATGACGTAATGTCTACCATACGAGGTGAGATAAATAATGGACCGAGTTCGAGGAGAAAATTCCTGTAGGACTAATGGGGCTAACTTGCTATAAGTAAGGTGACCCTGTCTTACATCCAGGAAAGCACCGATGGTGCGCTTGGGGGAAAAGAGGTAGAAACGACAAGTAATGATTAGTTTACGAGATATGTAGTATACGGAAGGAATTACCTTTAGAAGTCTCACCCGAAGCGAGTAACTTAAAAACCATGCAACACTGGAGGTTCAAAATGGCCCGACGTGCATGAGGAGAGATCATGAGAACTGTAGGAACAAGAACTCGCTAAGTTGCTATCATGCAACGCCTCGTGAGGAAAGTACGACCTAACCACCATGGTAAACTTGTGAGAACGAGTGTGGGAGCGAGACTATATAAATTCGAATAAGAACCTTTGACGGGAACGTGAACCCGATTAAGGAATAACACTGCACTGACACCCGTACCGGTGACTCAGTCTGCATGGTGCATTTGCCACTGCAAGTGCCGCACTAACCAAAGAACTAAATTTCAACCCGGCCTTGCGCACTTGCTACAGCAAGTGCAGCAACGGTAAACTAACCCTGAAGGACCGAGTGGTCCAGGTGGTTACCAATAAACACTAAATTTTATGTGAGTCCGTAATGCAATAAAGCAGGACAGAGCCTTCTAAGGGCAGAGGTACGAAACCCTCGAGTTGGAGGTCGATAAAACCTCGGGAAGACCTAGCCGGTCTGGCCATTAAACCTGAAAATAATACACCATTTAGTAGAATATTAAAAGGGGAGTAAATGATAATAACAATAATTAGTGCCTACAAGCCTAACCCCAGTGCCGGTATGGACATTAAACGTCAATCATTACCGGTGGGGAGTGACGGGTCTTCAGGACCAACATAACCATATTTAGAGAGTGCGCGACACTCGTGGTTAAACCACTACCATTGAACATTGCCAGAGGGCAAGAAGTGAACTATACGAGTCAGAACTTCAAAAAAAATTAATAGGTAGATGTGAACGTGCAATAAAGGGGCCGATTTATGCCCGCACCACACATACCGGAGGGGTTGTTGATCCATTATGCTGCTAGACTCCCGTATGGAGGGCAATGGATATAAACTAAAAGTGAAAATTGCCTGATGACGGAAGATACCGTTACCTCAAAAGAGGATGGAGGAAATATGAGTTGAATAAGAGTAAGGACTACACAATGAAGAGGAATGATTAGCGGAAACCACTAAGTTGTGGATACCCAATTGTAACCTCAGGAGAAAGTATTAGAACCATCTAGGAATAAATTAAATAACAAGACTAACAATCATTTAACTATCAGAATAAGTATTGAGTCTGAATATCGTATGGCATAGGCCTACAGAGGGATACCTTAGTACCACCAAAGTGACCCAAAACTAGGAGAACAAGGGTGATGTAACACCCCTCTCCACAATCACGCAATAATCCCTCACGTAGCAATAAATAAAACGTCTCGCAGCGGAAAATAAATAACAATTACAAAACTCACTCGGGTGTCACCGGCCATTACTCGCCAATGCGAGCAACGCAGCCAAACTACATCCAACTTCCAATACGAATAAACTGCTAACCGCCGTGATAACGAGAAACTCCTATACATCATACTAAGTCCATAAACCATAACATCGACAAGTGAGCGTCTACCCAATCCTGAATATACATAACCTTACCATAATACAATTCACCATCCTCATCGCTATACAACATCTCCATGTGTGGTAACAAAATTATAACTCCAATTACCCTGTTCCTGCTCTTCAGCTCCGACAATGATCAACAACCTGTAATGGTGTAGTATCAGCGATAGACGCTGAGTATGCCGGGCCTGGACCCTAATGGTCACTTGTCATTTTAACCATCTTATTATTAGATTGGTTTCATGTTTTACCATTTTACAGTTATAAACAATACCGAAGCATAAATGTATAATATACATAATCATCCATCCAAATATCCACAAACATTTAACCATCCATCCAATCCAAACAGTCATAGAATATATCAAACAACATTTGTATATCGAACGTATCGAGTATTAACAGTATATTGTACAATGTACAATCGCCGTAGCGTTCACCATCCACTGTCAATTTATTTTAGTTTGGCTTTCAAGCCCCCATCCATATGTACAATGTACATTCGCCGTAGCGTACAGTTTCCATAGTTAATTATGTACAATGTACATTCGCCGTGGCGTACAGTTTTCATATTTAATTTACCTTAGCCTTGTAGGCTCCATCCAACCATGTTTAATTATTAATATCAGTTGGGCGTCATGTTAGGACAACCCGATAACCTCACCATGGACAGTAGTCCCCCGTACACACAAAGGTGCTCATTTCGCCAGAGGTCCGGAGGCCCCTGACTCTCTTATGTCTCGTAAGACGTCCATAAAAAGGCCGTAGCCACCTGATCCACGATCCAGTTTGGGCTCATTGGATATAACCTGGAGCGGAATCCAATTAGGAAACCCCTCAGTGATCACAAATGCGCAACCAAGTGGTTCGTAAACCACCGGGATTCCTCACCTCATCTCATACCATCTCTCTCATAATGTTTAAGATCTGCTCTTAGTCTTATGGAGAATAATTATTAATTAGCGGCCCAATGGGTCACGCATACCTAGAAGTCATCTAGGTTATGTTCATGTTCGAGATCCATGCTCTAGAGACCGACAATGTCGTGACTCATCCTAAGTGTTTTACTTAGGTTACCATATACTTAATATTAATATCATGGTATTATATCAAGTAACCGTCATGTCATCACAACGCGTATGTATGTTATATAAGTCGATCTATAGTCGACGTAGTGTTAGTCCCGTAGGACGCCCGTGCATAAATAAATAATGCAGTAACACTTAATCATATACATGTAACCACACACATAACATACAGTTATATCAACCAAATCCGAGCCCAAGGAGCAACCTTAGGTCAACTCGGATCAAACCCCTTTACATACCGTTCACCCTGATTGTATTACGGTGGAGTATGAATCAGCAAGATCCTATGCTCCGTGTAGTCCGCTAGCTCGTCAAGCGTCCTTGTCAGAAGTATACTCTAAACGGTATTAAAACTATAAGTCAGTCTCCATGACTAACTACATCCGGTATTTCCGAATAATAAGTAATCCCGACAGTTCACCCCTGTTTTCTACAGTTGTTGTTACGGGTTTCTCTAAAATAGTCAGTTTTGTTACTTAAAACGCGTACGTCATAATATTTCAACTGTTAAGTTTAACTCATTATTTCTTTTTACCTTATCCACCATCTAGTTTAGGTACATAACCTTTAGTTGCATGTATTCATGCATGATTGTATTATATTATTTTTTTGTATTGTAACATTCTCCCACCATCCATTATAACACATAGTTTGTAACTATTTATTTTTTTAAACAACCACCACCATTATATTATATGGCCTCCAACCATAATATATATCCATCCTTATATACATTATTCTTGTGTATGTATATATTTACCGCGTAGGTAATTCCCATGAGTTTAATAAACTCTTATATTTTATGTTACTTTTTATCATCTTTTATTAGATGATTATTCCCATTAGTTGTATTATATTATACAACTTATATTAAGATTATTATCCTAACATGAGTAACATTTTATGTTGTATATTTACAACTCCTAAGGTTTATTCCATAAATACCTTAGTTTATAAATCCCATTCATTTATAGTTTGTCACATTATTTTATGTGAGTACCCTTCCTTATATTAATTCCATCTAAACTAAACTATATAATTGCTATAACACTTATAACATTATAGACCTTAGTCTAAAGCTCATTTTCCAACTCTTATATTTTCGGTACAGCCCTTAACTTTATTTAAATTCTATTTTGACCACATAACATTATGTAATGTTATACCATGTACTCATATCATACAATGTGATATTTTTATTCCCTTTAACTTGTACCTATAGTTTTTATACAAAACTATTTTATATTGCCTCTTAGGCACCGTAAGAAAATCTTATTCTTTTCCATAAACCATAGTTTCCTTAATTTACAAAATCACCCTTAACTTATACCATGTTATATATACCATTTAATATAACATTTCTAACTTATAAAAGAGTATAACCTATGGTTATTTTTGTAAATTCCGAACAGCCCTTGTGCTATTCTATAATTGCCATTTGGCCCTATTTATAACATATAGTTTACCATATCATTAAAACTATATCTTATACACATAACTTATTAAATTCTCTTAATAATTCTAAAAATCATCAAATTCCACCAAAGGGTTATAAATATTCTTATTAGCCCATATACTTTCGATATTTACCATTCCACCATCTATTTTTCTTCAAAGTGTCATAATGACATAATAACTATATATTATACATATATAGTTCATTCTAATTCCAAAAACAACCCAATAAATTCCTAAAATTCCTAATAGCCCATGGGTGTTTATAATACCATTATACACCCTTAATTTTCGGTAATAACATATTTACCACATATGTTATGAAAATATTACCATAAGATACTTATCTTTTTATAAAACCTTAAATAAGTTATCTAACTTATTTATTTTGGTCAAAACCTAGCATATGGTCAAGGTTGACCACCTTAATATTTCCTTGACCATTAATTCCTTATAATTACGGTTTTAACCCCTAAGTTTCCAAAATTCATCATTTAACCCCAAAACTTTATAAAATCTTATAAACTTTATTTTAACTCCTTTTAACCCCTAATTTTCGGCCTTATTTTTATAAAGCCCCTAAATTTGATTTAATTACACTTTGACCCCTTATTCATTTCGGTAATAATTATATATCACCTAAACTTAAATAAAAGCTTGTAAATGCATAAATAAAATGGCCTAAAATACATGGCCTTATTACAAACATTGCTCACAAAATAAATTACACATAAATGTCCCAAAAACACTTATAATTCTCGGCCTCACCATATAATTTTCATTTAATTACCAAACTTCCACATAATGTCTTAAATTTGACATTTATGTTACTTAATCACTTAGATAAATTTACTAAGCCATTTCTTTAAACATTTTAAGGTCAAAAAGGACCTTACTTCCATGTTCTCTCACGGCAATAATATTAGAAATAGCTTAGAACATTTTAACTTAGCAAAGTTAATGTTTAAGTGATTTATACCTTGATTTAGCTTAGGTAAATCCTTGTTTGGATTCGCCACCTTAAGGAGAGTTTCTCTCCAAAGCTTGATTTACTTGTCCTCATGTAAAACAAGACATGATTAAACTCCAAACATGAGCTAACCATGAGAAGTGTTTAATGACAATTTTCAAGGTAAAATTTACCTTAAAACACCAAGGTTGTACAAGTTAACTTCGGCATGTTTTAACAGTAGGAAAAGGTCATCAAAAGAGATACTAAAACCAAGCTTTAAACTGGTGTAACTCAGATTAGGAGATGGCTAATTTTTACCTTGTTTAAATTGCCTAAAATGGTGTTTTTGGCTTGGATCTGGCTATACCTCAAAGCTCTTGATGTACCAACTGAATAAGTATGTTAAGATGAAGATAATAAGGCTAGGAACAAAGTTTCACAGCCGAATTTGAAGGGAATCAAAAGATATGAGCTTAAAGCACATTTTTGTACCTTAAGAACAAGTTTGGGTTTCTCCACCTACCTCCTCCCTTGTTATGTCCGAGATTCCTCCTTAATTTAACCTCCAAGAACAACCTAGATCCATGGATGGAAGTGGTTGATGTTTAGATCCACCGAAAGAAGAAAGATTGGTGAAGAAATTGAACATAAATTGACTAATTAAGCTCACCTAGGTACCAAGGTGTTCTTCAATGTTCTTGGTGACTTACCCACGACATGGAGGAGCCAAATAGAGAGTTTGGAAATGAGTCCCACGGTTGGAATGGGACTAATGAGAAAGAATGACCTAATTTTGCTTAAAACACATTTTTTTGCATTTTTTATGACTTTAGTGACTTGGTGACTCACCAAGGGTGATTGGAGTTGAATAATTGAAGCAAAATCGGTGGAGACAATGGCAAGGGGCAGCCGTCCTTGATTGAGAAGGTAGGGTATGATTGATTCCAATTTTGATTGAAAAATGAACTAATAATGTTACTTTAATTCAATTATTGTAAGGTGACTCATCACTCTTGTCTTATTCTTGCTTGGAGCCTTGTAATCAACCGTGTAATAAGGAGAAGGAGGGGCTCCAAATCGGCTGCACTCACATGGGTAGACAAGAGGTAAGTTACTTTTTAGTTTTATATGTTAAAGTTGCTTTTTCCTTATTTTATGTAAAAGTAAGGTGTATATTTAATTGTCACATGGTTATTGTCACATGGTCTGTCTAGGAGCCTTAATAATCTGATTTTATGCAGTCCAATTCGTGGTCAATGGTCAACATTGACCAACTTAGTCAATGTTGACCCAAACGGGCCCCACTTTAGGGTTTATTAATATTTTAATATTAAATTTGTAAAAATTCGTAAATTTCTGGAATTAAATTCCTAATATCATATAATATGATATTTTATTATATTTAAAGGTAATTATAACCTTTTAGCCCATTTAAAACCAATTTAGAAGGCGATTACACAAAAACGTGCTTTAAGGAGTTTTAGTGCACATTTTGTGTCGCAAGGTGTTTCTGAGCTTGGTTTTCTTTCACAACGGTTTTGTTGTGTTCCTTACATGATATTTGATCATGGTGTCCAATTTTATATCATTTAGAGGTCATTAGACCTTTAAGGTATTCTTAGAGCACCTTTTTGCTCTACTTGACCTTGAAGCATGAAAGTGCTTGTTCTTTGTGTTGGAGTGTTGTCCAACGGTTATAATATGTTTAATATTATGTTAATAAACTTAGGACAAATTTTTAGGTCCTAAGAAGTTCATTTGGGTATTTATTTACCCTTAACAGTCAAAGGGTGCAACATCTTGTTTTGTGTTGACCACTGTTGTTCTCAGTTGACTTTTAAGGCATGTTTAGGCCTTAATTAATGTGATTAGGTATTTAATCCATGTTTTATTAATTTGGGGTATTTCAGGTGATGAGTCACAAGTACTGATTAATATCAGACTAACGGGACTACCATAAGACAGGGGAAACACGAGGTGTCAACCTTTATCATGGAGTCCGAACTACACCATAGGGTATAACCCAATGGATTGGGTGGAGTCCTAGAACTAAAAACTCATACCTGAGGGCGTTAACAGCCTAGGAGTGAACGGGAGAGGTAATAAGTAGTTACTGATCCCCACTCACAGATACCAGATGACGAGCATGTGGAAACCAGAATTAGGGCGATAAGTCACAAACACCTATCTTAGAGAAGGTAAAGGAAATACACATTAAAAGGAAACCATAGAACCTAATATTAGGGCCATTCTGACGAAGGTTAAGAATTGGCAGCATAGTTACTCAAACATAAATTACCGAGACTAAGAGTACGATAATCACCTGGTACGAACGCTATGAGTGCACTAAACGAGACATGGGACGACCGCACTCCTAGGAGCTTGCGGGCCTGACAAACTATATTAAGTTAGTTGGGTAAGTAGTAATGTATCAGTATGGTACCCCATGCATGTAAACGAGTAGTGTAGGACCCAGGAGGTAATCAACTCTGTGTCTAAGTCAGCGAATGGAACCCTGACTAGGTAAACCATGTAATGATGAGAGAGATCTCAGTCAAACTAGCAAGGTTAGGAAAATCAAGGATAGCTTGATAATAAGGTGACATAAGGTCGCAACTCCACAGTGGAGGAGTCAGAACATAAGTTTTTACGGATTTTAGTAAACGAGGAAACTAAGGCCAATTTAATGGTGATGGCAAGTAGAACCCATGAATGAGAAGAGGAATTGTGGTATCTAAGGAAGTTATATTAGAGAAACCCTTGTGATGATAGATGCTACCTGATAAGCCGCAAACTTATCATATTTTATGTACTAGATTTAGGATTTTATTTATCTAAATAAGGTTAAGTAGTTAATATTTATGTTATATTATGTATTAAAGTGTATTATTTGTTCAGCCTTATGTTTTTATATGTTTTTCATGCAAGGAAACACTTTTGACCAAACTGGCGGACATAAGGCCGGTTAACTCCTGCACGGCACAAGTGTGGAGCAGAAAGAGGTGCTATGCCGGGTATGTTGCCGGGTACATCCTAGCCGGCTCAAGTAAAAAGTTGCCTCAGTTCACCAGAAGTTAGCATTACATGAAGAGGTTCCTTTTGATGAAGAGGTGTCTTTTGATGAAGAGGTGTCTTTTGATGAAGAGGTGTCTTTTGATGAAGAGGTGTCTCTTGGCAAAGAGGTGTCTCATGGTGAAGAGGTGTCTCATGGTGAAAAGGTGTCTTATGGTGAAGAGGTGTCTTTTAGTTGGAAAGATGTCTTTTGGATGAGAAGACACTATGGAAAGACATCATTTGGTGATGTGTCTTTCCATACCAATACAACTAGGGTAAAAGGTATCTCTTTGCTAAAGACATGTCTTGTAGGTGTATCTTTATGGAAAGACATCATTTAAGATATGTCTTTCCATAGAATCACTTCCAACACCTATAAATACCCTTCCCATGTGGTCATTTGAGAGCACATTCCAACATACCAAATCCACTCCATTCACTTCTATATTTTCCGCCTCACTCCATTGTTGGTGTCCAAAGAAGTCTACGGATCCATCCACGCAGAGAAGAAGAAGACCTTGTCGGGTTAAGGCTATTGACATCTCCTTCTCCCCCTTTGTATTCTCTTCTTGTAGTTGTGTGGATGGTGATGTAGAATTCTTTGTCTTCTCTGGTTAGAAATGGTTCTCTTTGTAAACGTACTATGTTCACTCAATAAAAGGTATAAGTTCAACTTGGAATTTTGTGTTTATTGCAATTAGGAATGAAGTTGCTTCTTCTTCCAAGTACTTCAATTCTGACCTTGGTAAGGCAGAAAGGTTGAGGAATTCCAAGTGGTCTTTCTATTTGTCTTTTATAACTTAAGGATTAAATGTAAGGCTTAGAATTTTCCCCTTTTCTGTTCGTTGATTACCTAGACATTGTTAGTTTTCGATAATGATTAGGGAGTGCTTAGTTCGACTTCGAACTGGAAGAGTAAATTGACATTTTGAGAAGGCCGGATGGCATGCCAGGTGCAAGACGTCCGCCACATTCAAGAATCTTGTCTTTGCCGGGCGCATCTTGTCCGGCATAATATCCGGCAGTACCAAAAGTCGGTTAGTTCGGAATTTATTCTTTTCCCTTGGTGTTCAATTGTCTTTTTATGATGTTGCCATTTCGAATCTGGGGTAGATCATTATAAATACTATTTTAGTTTAGGTTTTAGATAGTTTCTTGATTCGTACTTACACTTACTTTCCCCCCGTTGTTATAGAATAGGCTTTTGCCCGGATTAGGACTAATTTTCTATAAGTCCCTTGGGTACGATTCTCCCGGTCGTAATATATTTACACTATACTCCGACCGGGTTTTTATATGCTACCCGTAGTAGAGTTGTAGGTTTAGTTTATTATTTTATTCTTTTTATATATAGTTTTATCCTACAATTCTCGTTTAGCAATTTGCTAAACGAGAAATTGTAGGATAAAACTATATATAAAAAGAATAAAATAATAAACTAAACCTACAACTCTACTACGGGTAGCATATAAAAACCCGTCGGAGTAAAAATATATTACGACCGGGAGAATCGTACCCAAGGGACTTATAGAAAATTAGTCCTAATCCGGGCAAAAGCCTATTCTATAACAACGGGGGGAAAGTAAGTGTAAGTACGAATCAAGAAACTATCTAAAACCTAAACTAAAATAGTATTTATAATGATCTACCCCAGATTCGAAATGGCAACGTCATAAAAAGACAATTGAACACCAAGGAAAAGAATAAATTCTGAACCAACCAACTTTTGGTATGCCGGATACTATGCCGGACCAAATGAACCCGGCAAAGACAAGAATCTTGAATGTGCCGGACATCTTGCACCCGGCATGCCATCCGGCCTTAACAAAATGTCAATTTACTCTTCCAGTTTGAAGCCGAAATAAGCACTCCCAAATCAGTATCGAAAACTAACAATATCTAGGTAATCAACAAACCGAAAAGGGGAGAATTCTAAGCCTTAAATTTCATCCTTTAAGTTATAAAAGACAAATAGAAAGACCACTTGGAATTCCTCAACCTTTCTGCCTTACCAAGGTCAGAATTGAAGTACTTGGAAGAAGAAGCAACTTCATTCCTAATTGCAATAAACACAAATTCCAAGTTGAACTTATACCTTTTATTGAGTGATCATAGTGTGTTTTTTACAAAGAGAACCATTCCTAACCAGAGAAGACAAAGGGGAATTCTACATCGCCATCCACATAACTACAAGAAGAGAATACAAAGAGGGAGAAGGAGATGTCAATAGCCTTAACCCGACAAGGTCTTCTTCTTCTCTTGTGTGGATGGATCCGTAGACTTCTTTGGACACCAACAATGGAGAGGCGGAAAATATAGAAGTGAATGGAGTGGATTTGGTATGTTGAAGTGTGTCCTCAAATGACCACATGGGAAGGGTATTTATAGGTGTTGGAAGTGATTCTATGGAAAGACATATCTTAAATGATGCCTTTCCATAAAGATACACCTTCAAGACATGTCTTTAACAAAAAGATACCTTCTACCCTAGTAGTATTGGTATGGAAAGACACATCACCAAATGATGTCTTTCCATAGTGTCTTCTCATCCAAAAGACATCTTTCCAACTAAAAGACACCTCTTCACCATAAGACACCTTTTCACCATGAGACACTTTTTCACCAAAAGATACCTTTTTGCCAAGAGACACCTCTTCATCAAAAGACACCTCTTCATCAAAAGACACCTCTTCATCAAAAGATACACTTCATCAAAAGGAACCTCTTCATGTAATGCTAACTTCTGGTGAACTGAGGCAACTTTTTACTTGAGCCGGCTAGGATGTACCCGGCAACATACCCGGCATAGCACCTCTTTCTGCTCCACACTTGTGCCGTGCAGGAGTTAACCGGCCTTATGTCCGCCAGTTTGGTCAAAAGTGTTTCCTTGCATGAAAAACATATAAAAAACATAAGGCTGAACAAATAATACACTTTAATACATAATATAACATAAATATTAACTACTTAACCTTATTTAGATAAATAAAATCCAAATCTAGTACATAATATGATAAGTTTGCGGCTTATCACTACCCAAAAAGGGGGCACATAGAGAGTTATACCACGCGCTGAGAGCGCTGCGATGATGTCGCATTAAATAATAATAACGACATGCTCAAGCCATAAAATGTTAGTATGTTAGTACCAATTAGGGTTGAACAGAAAATGAATACCAAGCTAAAACCACAGTCGTATTGTATGTTTACAACAGACGAAGGGCAAAAGCGAGCATTACAAGAGATACTCTAAGCTGGAGATGAGATACTCCATGCAAACCGCAACGGCGGATAATCGTCCAATCGACTGGTACATGGTGCGCAACAAGCGACCATTATAATAACTGTTAACCGAATTATGTTGGTACGAATCAGAAGGGGGAACATCAGATAAACAAATGGATTCCCCTAATCGAGAAGAGGGATGAACCATATATGTGGATACTAAAACCGAGGGATACGAGTTCACACTAGCAAAAGCGGACCTACAAGGTACCCAAAGAACGAACTCATTCCAGAGGGAAATAACTTAGAGTCATGAGGCGCCAGTTAGATGCGCATATCAGACTCGTCTTGACATTTTAGAGAAAAGTATTGCAAGCACTAGGTGCTACAACATAGCTCGACAACCCTTATACCGAAGGTTAGTTCGGTAGGGTGGCATGAACTCATGGGAATAAACCATGAGCATGTATAGAATTCAGGAGGGCTGAATAGAATGGCTAGTTGAAAGAATAGGCGTGTGTGACTAACGATAGCACGCAGCCGAATAAATTACTCCATTCCCATAACTATGGAAGACCGTGTAGAAAACACCGTCAAATGGAGTTGAAACCGACATGAAATTACCACCTAAAAGGGATAAACTAACCATATAGTAGTTGGGCAGACTGCTTGCGGAGCGAGTGGGCCCATATTGCTTAGGTTTAACGTACCTAACGGGTTGGGAAACAAATAATATGTTTACACCTCTAGATCAAACCGTATATGAATATACACACCCTAACCGAGGCAGGCGGTATAGCCTGAGGGGCTAAAGCCCGACCCTATTAAAAAAAAAAGGAGTAACGAAGTATGTAGCACATTAGTGCACGAATAATTCCACTGGAATGGAGCACCTTGAACTTATTAGATTACGTGGGCGTAATCATTTTTAAGGGGGGTAGAGCGATTTCGCACGCTTAAAATATACCGTACGTAGGAGTACGTAGCGCATGGTACACATGCTGCAAACTATCATTGTACGTAGAGTACAAGTGTCATGACTGTGTTATATTACTTGAGGTAATATTGTGATGTATTATGTGTATGAATATATATATATATTTAGTTCGCATTGTCGTGACGAATAGGAAAGGGAGAACAGATAGAGTGTTCTTATTCTATTTCCGATTATTTATGCAAACGTTGCGAACATTAAACACATAAACGCCTAACTTGTTAGCTCCGGTTGAGAGTTCATGTAGGTCTATCTGGTAGTTCCAGTGGGAGATGGCAAATAGAAGGAGTAGAAAACTCCATACTATATGATTGTGACTCGGTATGAAACCGATTATTGGAATGCGATGAGTGAGTCGGCATGAGACCGATGTATAACCTAGTGGAGGTAAACCTCTAGGAATTGTATGAATAATTATAAGTCGAGTGAACTTGGTATGAGGGTTAGGATACTGACCCTATATGCCGGTGATTAGATTAATTACACTAGTTGACTTGTGTATCTATAGAACACAAGGTGGCAAATATCAAGAGGAAACAAGATTAGAAGTGAATAAACAATTGATTGATTGAAATTGACGTGGGAAGTTGAACTTGATCCTGGTCCGATCAAGGGAAACCGAACACAAATTGAGGTGAGAGATAGATCAACACTGATGCTGACCACGTCGGGGTTGAATGATTCTCGAAACTTCCTACAAGTGGACACAGATATGAATAGAAATTGAAATTTAGGGCGTCACTCGAAGAGCCATGGACCGTGGAGTCCTTCGTCATTAGACCGGTGTGTCTGCAAGTGACATCACCCAGAGAACCGTGGACCACAGAGCCCTTTGTCATTAGACCGGTGCGTCTGTGGGTGACTAAGGAAATAAGGTGATACTGTCCGAGGAGCCGTGGACCGCAGTGTCCTTCGTTATTAAACCGGTGTGTCCGCGGGTAGTAGACGTTGGTTAGCATGGGGTTGGGGATCGTCAAGTCCAGGTCTTTAAGACTGCTTCCCTGTGATTTGTCAACGTTAACTATATGTGCATACATACATGTGGAATGATGTGTGAGTATCCTCGCGAGATACTAACATGTAGATAGGGATGCGTGGAGTATCCCTTGCAAACACCTTTGAGTACTTTATGAGATTTGCACCTTGTCTAGTGCTGTGTATTATGAGATTTGCACCTTGTCTAGTGCTGTGTACTATGAGTTTTGCACCTTGTTTAGTGCTGTGTACTATGAGTTTTGCACCTTGTTTAGTGCTGTGTACTATGAGTTTTGCACCTTGTTTAGTGCTGTGTACTATGAGTTTTGCACCTTGTTTAGTGCTGTTTACGTATGAATGTGTCATGATTATTGACTATATGGAATGAGATGGATGCTGTATCAATCATGATACATGTAGACTAGGTCTGAACCTAGTGGGAGTTACTCCCTAGCGATGGACTGTTTGGTTACTTAGTGGAACTTGATTCCTTAGGTGAACTGTAGATGATTAAGGACTTCGGGACGAAGCCTTTTTAAAGGGGTAGTCTGAAATACCCCTAACCTTTAAAACTTAATTAAATGATCTACTAATGATCTAAGATGGTTAATAAACATCTAAATATTATTGGGGAAGAATCTAAAAGATCTCAACAAGGCAAAACACGCCTTAAGATCGGTAAAGCCAAAAATGTGCTTTAAGACACCATAAAGATTGTATGACCTCAAATAGGATCCAAAGTGGATTTCTAAGTATTATAATGAAGTAAGGAACACAAAAAAACTATTATCAAAGAAAGATAAGCTCAGAAGCACCTTGCAACACAAAATGTGCACTAAAACACCTTAAAGCACATTTTTGTGAGATTGCCTTCTAAATTGGGTTTTAATGGGCGTAAAGGTTATAATTACCTTTAAATATGATATTTTATCATATTATATCATATTAGGAATTTAATTCCAGAAATTTACAAATTTTTACAAATTTAATATTAAAATATTAATAAAACCCTAAAGTGGGGCCCGTTTGAGTCAATATTGACCAAGTTTGGTTAATGGTCAATTAATTGACCCTTTTGACACCATGGCAGTCGTCAGACAAAGAGGAGAGGAGACAGCTCACAAGACATTGATTGACAATTAGCTACCTAATACCATTTACTTTTGAAAAACTTACCTTTTCAATAATTTAAACTCATTTCCAATCATTTCCTTCCTCCTTGTCCGATTCCAGCCCTTCCAGCTGAGCTCCCTCCCTTCCTAGAACCTCTCAAGCTTTGTTCTTGAGCATGGAAGGCAGATCTAACTCCTAAGCTCCTAAGGTAATGTTTTAAGGTCATTTTTAGCTCTTTTTCTTCATCTCTTCACTACCTACACTTAGATCTCGTGGCTCATCAATTCCTATGGCTCATTCTCAGTGTTCTAAGGTTAGAACAACACCCAAACTTGGCTGAAGCAGGTATAGGGGCCAAGGTTGCTCAAATTTGCATTTTAAGGTAAAAACATACCTTAAGCTTCTCTAGTCTTCAAGCGATTTTCTTCCTTTGATTTTTATGAGTTTATACACTCATAATCTTCATATTTACATGTTCATTCAGTTGGTTAGCCATTTGGAGCAAGGGTGGCCGAGATCCAAAGGAAATACCCTCTTTTAAGGCATTTTGCCAAGGTAAAATCAATTACCATAGCAGCTTGTTGTTGTCTAGCTATTTCCTATGTTGATATGGTGAATTTAACACCATTAGGTGTGCTTGGTACAGGCTGAAAACCATTGGAACTTCCATTGCATTTTTAAGGTGAATTTTGCCTTAAATCTTACATTAATTATTCCTTATGGTTAAGCTCAAGCTTGGAGTATAACCATATCTTATTTTGGTGTATTAAACATGTCTAAATAGTGTGGTGAATTTACCTCTAAGCTGCCGTGCTCATACAAGGAGAGATCAAGGTATAAACACCTTAACTTATGATTTTTATGATTTTTAAGCACATATATAAATTGTGCCGAGAGTGGAGTTTAACATATGGGTTATATTAACCTAGAAATGGAAAAAATGACTAAGATAAATTAAGCTAGTCATTTAAGAGATTTGATTAACATAATGGTCAAATTATGACATTATGTGGAAAAATAATTAATCTATGGTGAGGCCGTGAGCTATACTATATTTTGAGACATTTTAAGTGTAATTTATTTTGCAAGTTCAAGGTTGTAATAAGGCCATGTCATTAGGCCATTTTAATTTAAGTTTATAAGCTTATTTAGTTAAATTTATGCTTATATAATTAAGTTTGGGGCCAAATCGTAATTACTGGAAAATATAAAGCCATGGGCTTAATTTAGAGGAATTTAAGGGTTTTAAATGAATTTAATAAAAATTATAACATTTTATAAAGTTTTGTGTCAAAATTGTAAAAATAGAAAAGTATGGGGTAAGATTGGTAATTACCGAAAGTTTGGGTCCCATTTGGTATTAGAAGTCAAAGTTGACTATATAGGAGGCTTTGACCAAGTTTGGAAAATTTAAGAAATTAAATACTACCTTATATTAGAATAGTGATTAAATTGTAAAAGATTTTTACGAGATGGGGTTATATTGTGATTTCCGAAAACTTGGGGTACTAAATGGAATTTAGAATAGTCCTTAAGTTAGTAGGAATTTTTAGAAGTTTATTTGGTTAAATTTAGAGTTTGTATGAATTATACAAGTATAATATATGATATTTTATAACATTGTTACAAATGGGTAACATATGGGTCAAAACCGAGATTTATGGAAAGTATAAGGTTAGGAATAATATTTATAACCTTTTGGTATAGTTTGGTAATTTTTGGAGTTATATATAAGATTTTATAAAGATATATGTATAATATATAGTTTTAATGACATTGGAAAACTATGTATTATAAGTTGTGGAGATTTGGTAAATATACAAAATAAGGTGGTGGGAATTTAATTAAAACAGTCCTAGGGTCTGTTCGAAAATTATAGCCTTTAAAAACTATAGGTTATGATTATATTATGGTTTAAGGATTATAATATAAGGTACATATTATAAGTGAAACAATGAAATATAATTTGGGGTGATTTGTGATTTATAGAAGTTTAGTGGTATATGGTGAAAGCTGAGAATATAAGGTAATGTTTGGTATTTTATAACAAATATAACTATAGGTTATAATTGTTTTAATGACATAAATGTCATAATATATGTTATATAACTATAATATAACATTATATTAATTATGTGGTGGATTTTGTAAATACTTAAGAAAATGGGTGCTGTTCGGAAATATTAACATTTTTAAATGGAATTTATAATATGGTTTTTAATGTTATAAGAGTTATAAATTTTATAACATAAGACGTATTCATTAAGAAGAATGAATATATGTTATTAAGACTTACCATATAATAAATAGTCCCATAATACATATATATAGATAAATATATGTTATGGAGTGGAAAAATATAATATGGTTTAATAACCATGTATTATCATAATTAAAATGATATACGGTCAAGGGAAAAGGAATTACAAATATTAGATATGGAAGTTCTAATGTTAGGAGTGTACATGGAATGATAAGGAATATATATAATTCAAAGTATTTTACACATGAATTATACCACATTTAACTTGGAAAGACAAACCTTAGGAAAATAAACACTAAGGTGAAATGTATAATAAATGATGAAGGATTATACATGCAATATAGAAACAAACTATATGATATACAAGGGTATATTAAGTTACATGCGATAACAAGTTCAATATTAAGTATATTAATGTACAAGACAAGACTACGCATGTAACATAACATTTTTCCAAATCTCGAGTTAAGCCAAAAACCCGACAAGCATTTACAGTTAATAATGGGGGATTAACCGGAAGGATAAGTGACGGTACGGGGTACCGTAGAGTTGTGTTGTTATACGGGATGCTAATCAGTAGCATTATGTATTGTTTAGACTGTTAGAGACGACACACGGAGCATAGGATCTTGCTGATTCATACTCCACCGTAATACAATCAGGGTGAACGGTATGTTATTTATGTGGCTTGATTGTCTCTGAGGATTTCCTCCGTTCAGACATTGTGTGAAAATCTGTGATAAGATTGAATGTCTGCTTGTGTGAATTAATATGCTTGAGTTGTGTATTAATGCTGCTTTATTATTACTGTTGTACAATAACAGTATCGTTCGTATATATGAACATATTATAAAACGAACTAGCGGCAATGATGCTATCTTATATGTGTAACATAAGGAACGTAAGTAAGACGTTGTAGCATCAGGATAATAAGATATATATATATATATATATATTATATATTACCTGAGACTGATATACGGAGCATTGGCCTCTTTAACGCCGCTCTCGTATCTAACACTGGATCCCGAGTCGACATACTCAGGATTGGACTAACGACCTTAGTCTGTTGTGTTAGGAAAAATAATAAAACGATGCGATGGTATAGATAAGTTTATCAAAAATGGCTCTTGCTGTGAACTGTGATCCATTAACGATACTAGGATATCGCGTGGTAACCATAAGTATCAGGATAAATTTCCAACGAACTACAGATTGTTCGTAGGTCGGAGACTCTACCGCTGGAGTGGCTACTGCCGTGGGTGACCCGCCATAAGAGATGGGTAACTTAGAGGCACGTCGTTCTAACGAGGCGTTGTCATTAGACATGACTAAACAATTATGAATGACTATATTAACTCGTACATTAGGCGAACATTATTTGGGCTTGCATGCCAATGATGAGAGTTTATACTCGTTTATAATTCTCGTTGTTTCGCCTTGTTGTTCATTGGTTGTGCTTTGTGGTTATGTGTGGTATGTTGGTGGATTTGTTTGAACGAGCCATCGTGCTCATATTGTGTGTTGTGGACGGGTTGTGTCGAGTCGCTGTACTCATGTGTGGATTATGGTGGATTGTTTGGTCGGGTGAGTCGCCGAACTCAATTATGAACTATTAAGTGTTTGTTGGAATAGAGTCTCTGTACTCATATAAGCGTTGTAACGCTTTCAGTGGTTTGTCACGATGCGATGTGTGAAGCCGGGGCTTGTTTGTTAATTGAGTTTACTGCAATATATATTGTTGCTTTACAGTTTTATATTAAACTACTTGCATGAAAATGAATTGCATGCTCTCGACCAAATAACTGAGGGTCTGAGGGGGCATGACAGTCATGTAGTAACATACTCAGCAGGGGCTGATTCCATACCACAAACAATCATTTTTGCAGGTATGCAGCTTCCGGTGTCGGCAAAGAGAGGGACGCGCTGGGTAGTCTAATTACAGTTGTTTAAATATGCATTGTTGCATTTTGATACGAACTTAGAAATATGTATAGGATTGGGATACTTAGAATGCTCACTGTGAATGTATTTTATATTGGTTTGGGAAGGTTAGATCTATCTCTTGTTGTCACTACGAGAAATTGTTTCGTATTTAAGAGTATATCAGAAAGCACGTTATTACTCGTATGGGCGAGTAAGAACGGTGACACCAGTAGTTCAATTGTTGAGATTACCGCTGCGATTATATTGTTAAGTGAAATACCCTGAACTTAAATATAGGGATTACAATTTATCTAATACGTATTTAAGGGCCTAATGGTACCTAATTAATACTAGTAAGGAAAAATAAATCCAAAAGAATAAATAAACTCTTAAAAGCGGAAAACGCTAAATAAGCGTTAAATAACCATAGGAGGTATGAGACCTCGGTTAGAGTATTATATGGATTTTAAAGGTTTAATAAGACCTAAATAAAATATGGGAACAAATCCCGAAGAAAACGGATCCTTAAAATGGATTAAAAACACTAATGAACCTTAAGCGCGTTTTTCGAGATAACCGGGAAAGCGTGACTTTAAGCGGGTCAAATGGACTCGTAACAATCTTGGTCAACTAAATAATCATTAATAAATATTAGTGGAGCTTTAGTGCCAATAAAATCAATAAAACGAGAAATTAGTAAAAACTGTCAAAAACGGGAAGTTGTGGGGCAGAAACATAAATAAACCAAACTAGTGTGTCCACTTTCATAAATAAAATTTTAAAAACCCACAAAGGGCTGTGCACAGCCGATGCCCTTCCCTCTCACACACAACAAATAAGTAAATAAAGAAAGGAGAAAGAAAGAAGAAAGAAAAGAATACAAAAAGGTAAAGGAACACTCTCTTTCCTCACTTTTTCTTCTCTCTCCCATTCCCTCCTTCCCCATCGTACTCCCTCTCTTTCTTCTCCCTTGTGGCTGTGATTTTGAGAGCTTCAAGAAGCTCTAATGGCTTCCCTCCTTCAACCTCATGCTCTACCTCCATGTGAGCTCCAAATGTAAAAATAATTACATATTTGAACTCCCCTCATTCTCCTCTACATTTCCCTCTTTTCAAAACTCGAAAAGGAGAACTTTCATCTCCATGGGTATGGAGCATTTGGAGCTTCAAGACTACTACTAGAACTACCTTCTTCTCCTTATCATCTTGAGGTAAAAAGAAATTCGAAAATCCATTATTTCTAGCCCTTGTTTGCATTATAAGAAATTTCAGTTTTTGAACTCTTGGTTCCTTGTTGCTTCAGCCGATTTTGGCTCCTTCTTGGGCTAGGAATATTGTTCTCTTGCTAGACAAGAACTTCATCCATCCATTGGAAGGTAATACTCTTTCCTAAACCCTAAAACATTTAGATTCTAGGGTTAGAGTAAAAATGAATGCTAAATGGTTAGTGTGTATAGTTATGGGTTGTAGCACTTGGTGTGTGTGAACCTCATTGGGACCGAGAACAAAGGAGAAGAAAGGAAGAGAAGAAAAAGGAAGAAAGAAAACTAGAAAGAACAAGGTAAAGTCTCTTACCTTGAGCTAGTTTGTATCTTGTAATGTAACAGTTTTTGGAGTAGTAAAAACGAGGAATGTATTGAGTAATGAGTAGTAAGTATGTGGTAGTATAATGAGTAATGATATTGAAACAGTTTTGAAGTTTTTAAATGGAGTTTAAAAACTTAGAAAACATTGGGTAGTGAATGTGTATGTGCAGGAATTGTAATGTGTGTAGTGGAGTTGAATTGTGGGTATAGTGAATTGAATGAACAGGCATGTGAATGAGCAATTTGTGAGCTGAAATAATGTGTGGAGAATGTTAAAAATATAGGGGAGACTATGTCAAATTCTATCTAGGAATCTGAGGACTTAGATACATTTGGAACAGATTTTTTGGAGAGTTTAAAATGAGTGGTTTTGTAGCTTGAAACAGATTTGGAAAGGAGTATGTTAAGGGAATGGAACTAGGATGTGAGTAACATATCTAAGATGCTAAGAGTGGCATTAGTTGAGAGAGTAATGAGGGATAGAAGTTTGAGTGAAATCTGTAGCAAGAGGTATTGGATTTCATTGGAGGAATTAGGAAGAATGAGAGTACAAGACTTAGTAAAATGAATGTCAGACTTGGGTATAGATGTGGTAATTGTTTGGAAATGTATTTGGGATGCTAATGATGGTATTGGTAGTAGGAGTATTGAGTGTAAGGAGTTGGAACAAAAATGTTGTAGCGTTGAAGGATGAAATATTGTAAGTGTGGAAAGGGAATGAGGAAATTGTGTAAGTTGATTGGGGTTTACTAAGGAACATGGTGGATGAACTAAGGGGTATTAGGAGGCTTAATGAGTGTTAAAACATGTGGGATTAAGTGTAGGAACAATGGGGAAGTAATGGTAAAAGATAGAACTGAAAACAGAAATAAAAATGCAAATACTGGGCCGGACCGACCTTAGGACCGAACTTGCAAGGTCGGTCGAGCCCAGATTTACGAAGACGGGAAAGCTTCTGGAATGGAACGAACTTGCGACCGGACTTGCAAGTTCGGTCGGACCAGAGAAATTCTCCCGTCTGTAACCTACTGGAATGGACCGACCTTGCGACCGGACTTGCAAGGTCGGTCGACACAAAATTTTTCCGTCTTGTAAGTTACTGGAATGGACCGACCTTGCGACCGGACTTGCAAGGTCGGTCGGGCTAAAAATTTCACGTCAGGTAACTCACTGGAATGGACCGACCTTGGGACCGGACTTGCAAGGTCGGTCGGCCCTGTAATTTTCCAGCGTACTATCCTACTGACTTCGACCGACCTTGGGATCGACCCTGGGTAAGGTCGGTCGAGTCATACAAAAAAAATTTAAATTAAATAATAATAATATATATATGTATATGTATATATGTATACCCACATATACATATGTACATATATGTAAGTATACCGATGTTAAGTAAGAAAACTAACTTAAAGGAAGTAAACAATGTGTAAGTATAAGAACATTAAGTGAAACCAAAACAACGGGACAACGGGGTAAGTACGGGAGTAGCAATTATGTATGTAATGTAATGCGTAGTATTGATTGAACCGTTTGGCATGTAGCCAGGGGTTCAAGAATAAGGACTAAGGAACAAGAGGGCACCGGTAAAGTAAATTGCAGGAAAAAGGTATGATTTCTTCATGCCCTGTATCCTAATCTGGTTACCCCGATTTGTGTGCTTATTTGATCACCTAATAAGATAAATGCATGAATCGGATTATATTGCACTTACTTGTGCTTGTTTACATTGTTCTTGATATTTGTCTTGAACAATAGTTTGTATAATTCATGAAATATATGAATGATGATGACTTGTATTCGAATCTTGTATTGTACTTCAGTATTGTATTGTATTTTGTATAAATGGGTATTGAGCATAGTAATTGTGTATGCGGCTTGTATGAATGACTTCTGCTAATTCCTAACTACCTAACTCCTAACTTAAGTGAGTAAACTGGAATGAGTAGAAGTCCGATATAGCTTCGGCCACGCGTGAGGATGCGGAGTCACAAGAGGTTGGCTGCAATTCCTGACTCTTAAACTGGTCCGTGGCCCAAATCCCTTAAATGGGTAGCATCCCGGATTGGTGAGTCAAGTAAATCCCGGAGGTGGGACGGCGTAGTCCCCAGGGCCGGAGGTCCCGACAACTTAACATGAGTAAGAGTAAGAGTAAGTAGGTATGAGTATGAGTATGAGTATGTATGCGTATGTATGAAGTAATGAGTAAAAGAGTAATCTCCACCCGATTAACCCAGGTGGACCAATGAAGCTAACAAGTATTGTATATTGTGTATGTAATGTGTATGTGTAATTCGGAAAAAGGTAAGTATGTATTGGATGGTTTATGTTGTACTTCTTGTATGTAATGAAGTGTATGTATGTGCGTATGTCTTGCGTAATGTATTGTAATATTGTGTATAAGAGCATGTATGCATGTATGCATGTATGTTTGAATGAAAATGAACTGCATGTATTCGAACAAGTGGTCGGCGTACCCTCACTAGTACGCGGGGTATGCGGTTATCATGCGCAGCGAAAGCTGACCCCCTAGGGGAACGTTTTTAGTGTGCAGGTACCTGAAGCGAATATGGTCAAGATAAGAGACCGGAGGCACACCCTTGTACTTAGAAAGTAAGTAGTTGTGAGGAATGGGTAGATGTGGACTCTTAGTGAGTATGTATGAACTCGGAAGAGATATTATAATTGTACAAGGATCCTAGTAGACTCGGTTAAGTATATTGTATTGTATGAATTTTGGAGGAGTAAGTATTGAATGGAGCATTGTTGTATTTGATTGATGAATGGAGTATGTAATATAGATGTGTAGTACTCAGGATTCCGGTCCATCAGACCGATGCTGTATGTAGAAGTAGTAGCCTTGTTAGTCACGTGGGTGACTAACGGCATTGTATCACCCACTGTATGTAAGTATGTATCCGCTGCGTGTATCTGATGTGTAAGGAGATTGGACGGTAAGCATTGTATTAATGGTAGGGGTGTTACAAAAAGTGGTATCAGAGCGAAGTATCGCTCTGATGACTGGAAATACCGAGTTTAGGAAATACCGAGTTAGGAATTAGAAGCTTAGGGCTAAGGGCTGAGTGTTAGCATTAGAGATATGCTAGTTAGGAACTACCGGTGAGTACCGGATACCTACAATACCAGTCCCGCCCGCCGCAACCCCCACTGTATAACTTGGGAAAGGACACCAGAGAGAAGAAAAGTCTTCTCATACTCGGGAACCCGATCTGGCAGTTGTGAAGCAATCACACAGTAACAGGAACCGACATATGGTAGATTCCAGGAGTTGGAAGTCCCGGAGATGGATCCCGGCTGGACAACAATACCGCACTTAATAGCGGTAGGATGAGCACTCCAACCATAAGGAGACTACAACATGCAACAACATGGGGCGACGTGCTTAGCAGTCGTAAAACCTGGTAACCAACCAGCAGCAGGAAAAGGAGCACTAAGCGTGCAATGACGCGGAAAAAGGGAGCAGTAACGGAACCCGAGACACAAGTCTACGGGATAGTGATACTTGAATAATACCACCAACGGTATGCTAGCCGACTAAGGACATAGTCGGAAGCGGTTAACTCCAAAGCTACAACGCCACTAAGGTTGAAATACCTGGCCAATATAGCTCAGACAACTACAAGAACAACCATGAGATATAATCCAATAGGACTACAAGAGTAGTGCCTAAACAAGGAAGGCTCAGTGACCACCACAAATGTGTGGGAACGAGCCACAAGGAATGACACTAAACCAAATAGAGTGGGAATCTCCAAGGATTGGAGAAGTACCCAGATCTACGACAACCATGTCTAGACCACCAAGAAGCTACCTAAGGGACCGAGTAAACCAATTACGGTCGATAAGATCGAGGGAAGAGTCCGCAAGACTGACAAGTACCAGTGAAAACCATACCGTGACCGGTGTAGGTTTACCCAAAAAAACCACCAATACCACGCACTTGCCACGACAAGTGCAGCAAGGACAGGAACATACAGAGGAACCCTAACACGTCACAAGTACATAGTAATGTGCTGTGACCATAATGAAACAATTACTGGATCACAAATGCTGACACTGAAAGAATGGAACCTTGGAAAGGCCTAACGGCCCGACCACTATATTTAGAACATACCAGTCAGCGAGAAGCTGGACTTGGTCAAGATTTCGAACATGGCTATGCCATGAAGAACTTCTTTTAACACCGAACCATAGTTTTCAAACCAAGTTTTCTTTCAAAACCACAAACCTTCTTTTAAACCCTTGGATTTTAAAACCCGAACCAACATGATTATGGTGAGTATCATAGAATGATACAAGAGGAGTTGGCAACAGAATACTTCACCTAGGCGTGTGACGAACACTACGAGTGTACCCGTTACGGGATGTGGGACAACCGCACTCCGAAGGAGCTTCGGGCCCGACATATAGTTGGGTAAGTGGTAACGTATCAATATGGTACCCCACGTATGTATACATGTAGTGTACGACGCACGGGAAGTAGTCAACTCCGTTCTACGGACCATGAGTGAGTTCTAACCAGAACAGCTGGACACCTCAGACGACCAAGTATCAAGGAACTCAGAGAATCCATCTGAAGATGAGGAATAAGAACTAGGAAGTGCAAAGAGCACATACTAGTAAGTATAGACATTGGATATGTCTCAAATAATCCAAGCAATTACCTGACAGGATGGAATGCCCAGCCTAAACACATTAAGGCGAATGCCTAACGTGAACCTAACAATGCTCAACAAACGGGGCGGAATTCCCAAGAGCAACCCCAAGATTACCACAAGTATAATCCATCATTGAAGGGGATGTCAAACCTAGTCTTAAGCACTAGGAACAGGTGTAAACGGTCTACCCAACGACGGGAGACGTTATAAACCTAAAGGGAATAACTTAATACAAACCATAAGATGGTATAGAGGACAACACATGTTATAAACATTAGCCGGATGTAACGGCACACTACCAACACCCAGGAGCGATCCTTGAAGGGTGTCTGCGTTAACAACAGTTGAACAAGCGTAATGACATGAGCACGGGAGCTAAAACGAACGCTCGGTTAGGACACCGAAGGGATTTCACTTAACATGAAATGCCCTAAGATACTGAGAGGCACCTATTAATACCATTTGCCTAAAAAGGCCTCCTATGAACGGAAGCGTGATGCCACGACTTACCATGGAGCCCAATAATATCTCCAACCTATGACGGTATACATGAAGTGGAAACATGTATAAGCAGCTTGCAAAGAGCATAGCTTGCAACAATACGGCTCAGAAGTCGTAAACCAAATACGTTATATAAACTTAAACGGTTGCAAAACCGGCACCAATTGTTAACAATATTTGAAAGAGACATTGTCTCATACGACAAGAAATCAAAAACTGGACCATCAATTCAAATCCAACATCCTGAGTGGCCTGGAGTAATGGCCACCTCAGTGTCACTGTCACTAGGGCACCAGTCTAGTATACAGTTGACGGAGTTTAATTACCCCTCATGCCTTCTGTAGCAACTATACACAGAGGCATAAGAATCAGGATAATGCCAACGTTGGCCTAGTCCATATTTGGACACTACGAGAAACCCAAGGGAAGGTACCCCTCGTTAACCGAAGACCACCAATGCGGTGATGATGTGAACCCTTAGAAAAGGCTCCACCTACTATGACAATAAAACCACGCAATAGATATTGCCAAGGGGTGATGGAATAAGGAAATGAGATTTCCAAACCATTACGACTCAAGGGGTAATCATACTCCATATGCACCCTCAACATGTGGTGGACCATTGTGTAAACACCAACATAGCAAACCTCGTCATGAGATCTATGAGTGGAGACAACCCCTCAACAAGAACTTTCACCTACTAGTGATGAAATACTCTTCAATTGGAGAACGGGACCAGAAAACCCTTGAAGCTTCATGGGATGTCCCGGTGATGTACATACAAGAATAAAACCGCACAGCTAGAGCCTATAAACAATGCTCAGCTTTGGGAGGACAGTAATTGTCAAAAACAATCAATGTGAGTGCACATTGCACACCATCAACGACCAACGCTCAAGAGAGCTTGTAACCCGGTAAATTGCTTTATCCTTGGTCAACCAAGATACTTGGTAAATTGTATCACAAATGATGATAGAATGTGAGGTAAGTTAACCTACACGTAAAACCTAAGTGGAATAAGACATCTCCACATTGGGAAGATAATAAGATTGCCATATGTGAAATACCCCCAACCTTAGTATATTGTTTAAACACCTAAATATGGTATACTAAGACTAAAAATAGTCTTAGAAACATTAGTAAATAAATTTAAACAAAAGAAAACACAAAATGTGCCTTAAGGTCAATAAAGGCCAAAATGTGCTCTAAGCTTGGATAAGCTTGGTTAAGACCTAATGAACTTACCAAGATCTTATTTATATACTAATGAACATATAAACCAATTACTAAGAAAACCAAGCTTGAAAACAAGTTAAAACACAAAATGTGCTTTAAGGAGTCTTAAAGCACATTTTTGAAAAATTGTCTTGTAAATGAGTTTTGAGTGGCTAGATGTCCATCATTACTCTAAATATATATGTGTACCATATAATATCACATTTGGATGTCTATATCAATAGGAAATCAAAAATTTCACTTCTATGTGCCTTGTTTTCATGAATAGTGATTTTAATAAGCTATTTTGTAACATATGTTGTTATAAGTAATTAAATTGACAAACAAAGACTATATTACCCTTGTTATAATAAAGGGGGCTGGTTTTTGTAGTGAGGAGTCACCAAACATGTTAACTTGTTAAGTAAATAAATGTGACTCATAGGTTACTATTTGCTTTAAGCCATAAATATCTTCTAAAAGCAAAACAAACTCACTTAACTCATTCTTCCTCTCCTTTCTTCATTCTCACGGTTCCAAATCTTCTTCAACCTCTCTTCTTCATTCTCTCACGGTTTGCAATAGTACACACCACCATCTCCATCTTTGATCTCTTGTAAAATCAAGCTCACTTATCCAAATCAAATTCTGAGACCACCATTCTCTTCCTCTCATCAAGCTCTTCAACCTTACCCTTTCAAAATCTCAAGAGCTCCATTTTGGTGCCAAGAGGAATCTCCATGGAAGGAGCTTGAGCTTACCTTTCTACATATTGTTGTTCTCCTTTGCTTCAAGGTAAGGAATCTCAAAGAAAAATCAAGTCTCCTTCATGTTTTTGTGTCACCGAAAATCACCTCTTCATGGTGTTTTCTTTTGCCTTGTTCTAGCTTCATTTCATTCATTCATGGACTAGGTGGAGTCCTCTCTTCATTGATATTCAAACTCTCTTCAAAGATCAAGGTAAAACAACTACATTAATGTTTTTGAAACAATGTAAAATTAGGGTTTACAATGAGATGAAGCTTAAAGCTTGAATACTCATTATGATGTTTGTATATTGTTTAGAACTTGACAAGGAATCAAATACATTACCGGTTTTATAAGGAAACAAGAAAGAAGTTGTTTGGAAAGGAGGTAAATATACTAACCTAATGTGGTTTAAAGTCTTAGGAGAAATGAGCTTGCAGTTCCTATGAAAATGATCTAAGGAGCCAATGAGAAGTGACTTAGAAGAATGCTCTCAAGAGCTTAGTAAAAGGCATATGTGTGTTGAGTGTATTTGCAGGTCAAAGGCAAATATATTATGGAAATTCGGTGTTTATGATTTATGCACTTTAAGGGCCTAAGAGCCATGTCATTTAAGGGCCTAAGTGCCATGCAATTTAAATTATGCACTATATTGTGATGTAGTGCTATATGAGTGAAGTTTGTGTATAAGAAAGTGCTTGATGGATTTTTAGTGTTCTGGGTGTTTGTTGGTGAAAACAATATGTTTTGGTTAGTAATGTTCTAGGAGAACCTACGTCGAAATTTAGACAATAAACAAGAAGTTCTAAGAGTTTAAAATGAGTTTGATAAGTTAAGAAGTGTTTAGAATGGTTAGGTGCCTTCCTTATGAAAGAAACATGCATTAAGGTGATTTAAGATGTGAGAAGGGCTTAGGCAATGTTCTAGAGGATTTTATAATGCAAAAGAATATTGGGATACACCAAAGTCATTTGGACTTGTGTTAGGATTTAGGCAAACTTTGGTGAACAAGGAGAAAGTGTAAACTTGAAAAAAAAGGATTTCAAGAATGACATAAGGAGTTGATGGTAAGAAATGATGCTTGGGAGATGATGTTAAAATGAGGAGAAAGCATTTTGGGATAGTAGTTATCGTAGGTATGAAACACCATTGGGGAAACTAAGGAGGAAATAACATAAGTGTTAGGAATTTCGGTATGAAATGAGTAAATGTTAAGGTGATAGATAATGAGTTTCATGGATGTTGTATGTGGATATAAGTGTACCAAATGTTGTTAGGAAACATTAAGAGGCTATAGGAGAAGTTTGGTGAAGATTTGACAAAGTTTGGGCAAGTTTAGAGGACGTCCGACCCAGGGGTCCGACCCAAGTTTGGGTCGGACAGCCTCTGTTAGACTTCAGGAAATTGTTCTGGAATGGTCTGACCCAGAAGGTTGGGTCGGACATGGGTCGGACGGTCATGTTTTAAGGGACAGAAAATGTTCTGGAATGGTCCGACCCAGTCTAGTGAGTCGGACGTGGGTCGGACGGGCATGTTTGAAAGGTGGTAAAGGTTCTGTAATGGTCCGACCCAGTCGAGTGAGTCGGACGTGGGTCGGACATGTATGTTCTGAGGTCGATAGAATTCTCTGGAATGGTCCGACCCAGAAGGTGGGGTCGGACATGGGTCGGACGAGGTAAGTTTCTTCAGACCCAAAAATCACTGGAAGTGTCCGACCCAGTTGTGGGTCGGACGGTGGGTCGGACAGACCAAAAACTTAAAAAAAACAGAAAAGAATGTGACTTATGTAATTAACCCTAGGGTATAATGAAGGTAACCTAGAGTTAGTTAGACATTAAAAACATGTCATACAATCATGTTAAACATTTAGTAAGTTTGAAGTTAAATAAATAATTAACCGACGTTATTAATCATGTATAGGAGTGACCTACGGTGGAAACAAATCGAGGCAAGGACCGAGGTATGGTTTTCTTGCAGTCTGTTGTCTACCGGTTTACACCGGCTTGTGGTTGTATGTTTTTCTGTGTGTTTATGATGTTATAAGATCTAAACATGTAATGAGTTTACAGTTGTTCATATTATTGTGATGTTATGATGTGACTCATTTCCCTTGTGCGTGTCTAACATGACTTACCACTCATTTGTGTATTGGTTGTTAAGTTCCACCATGAACTTCTAACAAGTGTTAACTAGGAAGTGAGGAATCCGGTTGTCCGGTCATGCATGTAAGTTAAGAGTAGATATCTGAATCAGATTCGACTCTTATGTTGTTAAGATTGTTCTCCTTAATTTGGCGTTCGATCTCCCGCTAGCTTCCTCCAAAGCTTACCTATTCTGACTTATGATCGGTTTAGTGGGAACATGTGTTGTGTGGTGTGTTCGGGTCACTATATCCGAATCATCTGTGACTTAAGTTACTCGTTCGAATAACAGAACGGTAATGAGTGTGTGTAACGAGCTTAACATGAGGGTGAATCATTCTCTAGGCTCTTATGTTATTTGACCTTCTTGGTTTGTTATTATGGAACGAAGATCCACTGTGTATGTGATGTTGTGCTATGCACTATTGATGCTATGCCACATATTATGTTATGTTATGTTCTGTATAAAATGAATGCCATGTTATCATGACAATTAGTTGCGCGTATCCCGGTAGCCGATGGGCTGCGCGTTAACCATACCAGCCAAGGGTTGCTGACCCCCTCGGGGGATCCATATTTCTTATACTGCAGGATGAGGATCGAAGAAGCGGAGTGGCTTTAGATCCTAGGATGCGGATGTACTTTTGATTACTTTTGGATGTAGGCCCGGGATGCGCCTGTGCTCCCGTGGCGTGATGTATTTTTGGTTATGACGGTTTACAGTGATGGTTAACAGTGATGTCTACAATGAAGGATGTATGTAAACACTCGGTATTTTGTTTAATGTATATATGCGGTTATTAGTTCTATGCTCGGGAGTCTGATCATCAGACCGGTACAATTGTATTTATTCAGCCTTGTTAACCACGTGGGTGGTTGACGGCGTTGTAGCACCATTCGTTTAGTTACTGTTTAGTTGTTTAAATTCCGCTGCGATTTCAAGTAGTGTTATGTGCGTAGTAGGGGTGTTACAATATGCTACGACAACCATCATACACACAAACATAGGAAACTCCTAGTGTATTTACACCATAAGGAAATGGTGCCAATGACAATGTCACTAAGTAAAAAGGAACTACCACAGTAACAGAAACAGTAAAAGCAATGTTGTACAATGAGTAAGAATACGGTGCGTAACAAGCGACCGCTATGAGGAAGTAGTTAAGCAATGACACGGAGTATAAGTATGAGATGACACACAGAAATTGTAACACCCCTACCATTAATCTCATGCTTACCGTCCAATTTCCTTACATATCAGATACACGCAGCGGTTATATGCTTACATACAATGGGTGATACAATGCCGTTAGTCACCCACGTGACTAACAAGGCTATTACTTCTACATACACATCGGTCTGATGGACCGGAATCCCGAGTACTACGAGTCTACAATGCGTTCTCCGTTTACCAAATACTACTACAATCTTCATTCAATACAATACTCCAAGTACAATACAGTATAATCTACATACCGAGTTTACTAGGTTCCTTATACAAGTATAATACCTCTTCCAGTTCATACGTACTCACTAAGAGACTACTTACTACCCATTCCTTACTACTACATTACTTTCTAAATACAAGGGGTGTGCTAGTTAATACACCTCTACATTCTACCACTACTATCCAATGTAGTCACTGGTCTCGTGCCTTGACCGCATTCGCTTCGGGTACCTGCACACTAAAAAAAGTCCCCCGAAGGGGTCAGCTTTCGCCGAGCATGATAACCGCATACCCCGCGTACTAGTGAGGGTACGCCGACCACTTGGTCGAATACATGCGGTTGATTTCATTCAAAGATACATGCATACATGCTCTTATACACAATACAACAATACTTACGCAAGGCATACATACATACACTACATTACATACAAGGAATACAATAAACCATCCAATACATACTTACCTTCTTCCGAAATACACATACTCATTACATACACAATATACAATTCTTGTTAGCTTCATTGGTCCACCCGGGTTAATCGGGTGGAGATTACTCTTTTACTCGTTACTTCATACACATACATACTCATACTCATACTTACTTACGGATCCATACTTACTTACTCTTACCCTTACTCAAGTTAAGTCGTCGGGACCTCCGGCCCTGGGGACTACACCGTCCCACCTCCGGGATTTACTTGACTCACCAATCCGGGATGCTACCCATTTAAGGGATTTGGGCCGCGGACCAGTTTAAGAGTCAGGAATTGCAGCCAACCTCTTGTGACTCCGCATCCTCACGCGTGGCCGAAGCTATATCGGACTTGTACTCATTCCAATTTACTCACTTAAGTTAGGAGTCAGATAGTTAGGAATTAGTACAAGTCAACATCCGAGCCACAATAACACAATACCCATATACACTTACATACAAATACATTACCATATACAAGTACACTACAAGTATGATACACTTCATCATCATTCATATGTTTCATGAATTATACAAACTATTGTTCAAGACAAATATCAAGAACAATGTAAACAAGCACAAGTAGATGCAATATAGTCCGATTCATGCATTTATCTTATTAGGTGATCAATTAAGCACACAAATCGGGGTAACCAGATTAGGATACAGGGCATGAAGAAATCATACCTTTCACTGTTGACTTTGGACACACCGACTCCCTTCGGTGTTCAACTAGTCGAATCCTATGACATACATACAATTGGGTGGTTAATTATCCATAACCTTACTTTATTACTCCCAAAGGTTTCCTAGTTCATTCTTACTAACTCTTGTTTAAATAACATTTACTTAAGTTACTTACTTACAATTATTTTCTAAGCTTGTTTATAGCCTTAATGACCTTTAAACATCACCAATCATGTCTTAATTAACTTATAATATCATTACCCATCCTTACCCCACTTTAGTTTAGCTTTAAAATACATTCTGGGCACTTTTCAGGGTGGTCCTGGTTTGTGTCCTGGTTTTAACCCGGACCAAATCACTGGAACAACTCTCGGGTGAAAATAAGGCTTGGTCCTGGTTTGTGTCCTGGTTTTAAACCCGCAAACCACTGACACTCGGTTTGTGTCCTGGTTTTAAACCCGGACCAAACCACTGGAACTCTCGGGTGAAATTTTTGCATCGTCCGGGTTTGCATACTACTTTCAAACCCGGACAGTTTGTTTCAGAAACCTACGGGTGTATTTTTGGGGTTGTCCTGGTTTGTATCCTGGTTTCAAACCAGGACAATTCCAGCCTGTTGCAAAATTTACAGTTTTTAAGCTTTGTTTCAATTCCAAACTTCTACCAATCTCTTTCCTTATTTTTCTACATATAATCTAACATGTTTTAACATTGATTAGGCATTTTAAACTAGTCTAATCCTCCTCTATAAAAATCTGTTACATCCACCCATTACTTAGAGTTTTCCTCTCCTGTTACCATGTTTCCTTCTCCAATAAATGCTACAGATTTTTCATTTCCTCTTCCCATTATTCCTATGGCTCTTCTATAGCCTCATTTGCATTATACTCAACCTAAAGCCTTACTCACTACCTTACTCACTCATCCAAGTCTCACACATTAATTATCCCTTGTTTCTCCAACACATTTCAATACCTCTTGCTACAGATTTTTCCTTAAACCTTTACCATTCAATACCCCCTCCATTAATGCTACTCCCAACATTCTAAATCCATTACTTTGCCACTCTAGTTCTCCTCATTACCAAGACCCTCTTCAAATCTGTTTTCAAGGTACTAAACTACTCACTTAAACTCTCCAAATTCACTTAGTTATTACCTAGGTAGTTTTCCTTTCTTACACAACTAGGTCCTCCTATTTCCATACAAATTTGGGCAGAGGTTTCCCCTATAATTTTAACATTGCCCACATACATATTCAGCTCACACATCCATTCTAGTTCACAATTCAACACTTATTTCACCTGTTTCAATAGCCAAAAATATACAAGCTCCCATATACAATACCAATACTAAAACACTCATAAAAATTCCTGCACATAAACTCTCATTCCCAATCTGTTTTAACAAGTTTTAACATATCTTTTAAGGCTTCAAAATACTTATATCCTCTTATACATTACTCTACTACAAAAATACCATTTTACAATACACATTTTCATTTCTAAAATCTGTTATATATACAAACATACACAGGGTTACACAATGAGCATTCTTACCTTGTTTTCCTTCTAGATTTTTTGTTCCTCTTGCTTCTCCCTTCCTCTCTTTCTCCACCGGTTTAGCAATACAAATTCTCTACTCTACAACCCATACACATACACATTTCAATACACTAATAACCCTAACTATTATTTAGGCTTTAGATGTAGGTTCCTAGGGTTTAGAAATTGTATTACCTTCCAAGAGTGCAAATGAAGCTTGGAGTGGTTCAAGAACAAGATTTCCAACTCCTTCAACAAGCCAAAATCGGCTAGAACACAAGATACCAAACAAGGTTTAGTCTAAATTTTCGTTTTGCCTTTGAGGCTAGAAAAAGATGGAGTTTTCAAAGATATTTTTACCTCAAAAGGACAAGGAGAAGGAGGGCCTTCTAATGGTGGTGTTGAGGCTCCAAATGGGGTATACCCATAAAAACGGAAGTTCTCCGTTTTGATTTTTGAAAAGAGGGAAATGTTCCTCTTGATGAGAGGATTCCAATGGTGTAGTTTTTATAATTTTTGGAGAAGGTTTGATTGGGTAACAAGAGGAGAGAAGGTAGGTTTTGTGTGGGTTTGCTTGTTTCTCCATTGATGTCGCATGGAGGAAGGAAAAATAGAGAGTGAGGGAGATGGGTGTGTACGTGAGTGTTGTGAGGAGAATGAGGGAATTGGAGAGAGAGTGTGAGAGAGGGAGTTACTTTAGTGTTTTACTTTTTGCTTTTTAATTAGTTTGTTTGTTTGTAAATAAGAAGAGAGTGTGAGGGAGTGTGAGAGAGGGAGGGGGAGTCCATCGGATGACAGCCCACACACACACAAACAGTTTACATTTTATTTTAAAAGTGGACACATAAGTTTTGGTTATTTATGCTTTTACCCCACAACTTCCCGTTTTTTACAGTTTTTACTATTTTCTCGTTTTATTGATTTTATTGGTTCTAAACCTTCACTAATGTTTATTAATGACTATTTGGTTGACCAAAATTAGTACGAGTCTATTTGACCCGCTTAAAGACGCGTTTTCCCGGTTTCCTCGAAAAACGCGCTTTAAGGTTCGTTTGTGTTTTTAATCCCGTTTAAGGATCCGTTTTCTTCGGGAGTTGTTCCCATATACTATTTAGACTTAATTAAGCCTTTAGAATCCTTATAATACGCTAACCGAGGTCTCATACCCCCTATGGTTATTTAACGCTTATTTAGCGTTTTACGCTTTTTAAGTGTTTCTTTATTTCTTTTGGATTTATTTTTCCTTACCAATATTACGTAGGCACTATTAGGCTCTTGAATACTTATTAGAATTATTTTAATCGCCATCTTTAAGGTCAGGGTATTTCAATCTACCCCCCTTAAGAACTTTGTCCTCAAAGTTGTTCGAGGTTATAAGTTTACAATGCTTACTCATTCTTACATGTCTAATACCACGGTCATACATTCTTCCTCCTTACTAATTCCCAAATCCATTACTCAAGGTTTCTACATACCATACCATCCAAATGTACTATACTTACTTCAATCCACATTATTATCAACCATCCGGTTCCTCTGTACGAAATTCATACATACATACAGTGCAAAGCTATAGCAATGCAATACACAATACAATCCCGCAGGCACTCAGGTCATCTCGACACAGGACTCCTCTATGTCCTGCTGCCCTTGGAATAATACAACATGCTACCCTACCATCTACTCCGGTAAAACTCCTACCATCTTCTCCATACTAAGGGAAATTCTTTCACTACTACTAATTAGAAGTCTTTCTAAATCATCCAGCTCCAAGTTCCAATTTATATTCATTACTTCTATCCTAAGTGTGATTCTTGTGACCACTTAAGGGGAGCTTCAAGAATCATTCGACCCTGATGTGATCAGCATCAGTGTTGAACTATCTTTCCACCCCAATTTGTGTTCGGTTTCCCTTGATCTGATCAGGATCAAGTTCGACTTCCCACATCAGTTTCAAACAATCAAATAATTTAATTATTTCCATTTTCTATCTTTTTACTCCTTCTAGTCATGATACGAATTCATACATCTCCAAAGGATGGAATCAATCCACCAATCATCCTCACTCTACTTCCCAAATGCTTTACTCCGTGGTTCAATACCTAAATGCTCACTTCCTCAGCCTTCACTGCTTTCATCCATCACTCTCCAATATTCTAACTAAGGACTACAGTACTTATGAAATTCAATCGTGCTCAATTTACTTCCAATAACATACTTACGAATACATTACTCCTGGTTACTTTCCTCTACTACTCATAATCCATTCGTGCTACTTCTTTAAGGGTTACAATACTTGTGGAGCTCCGTTCACTACTCATTACTCTTCTTTACAAATACTCTTACACTGGTGTTACAAGATGGGTATATTCACCTATGGTATTTACATATCTAATGCCTAGTTACCATAATTATAATATGAATGAATACTTATGTTTATTTAACATAGTATCAATCATCAATTTGATTCTCATTTGTGCTATGCACATTATGGTTTATGTGTTTTATTCACGAAACTCACATCAAGTGGTTTTCGTTCTACCCCCCTTAAAAGGGATTACGCCCACGTAATCTACCATATGTTATTATTATTAAACATTGGTTTAATCAATTTGGCAATCTAAAGCGTTTAGCTTCACTACGGTACACTATACAATATGCTCTGGTCAAAGGGTCTTAACCATACCAATGGTTTAGTCTTTGCACCAAGAATTCCTATATGAGTTTATTTAACTCCCAATCGATTTGGTTCTAGCCTATTAGGCTTTAAGGCATTAATAGCCAATCTCGCATACTTACTGGGTGTATTACATTCCTCAGCTAGGGCCCACTAGCTTCTGCTGCGCGACCCTGATAACTTTAGTGTTTAATTCACGCTTTGGTATTTATAGATGTGTTACTCATCGCCTTTTATCCCTTTTTTGTGGGAATAAGGTTTACAAACAAGTGTGGTATTCTTTTACCGCCTTTCAACTCAACGAGTTTAGATTATAACCAGCTTCCTGGTAATCTATTATACATACTATCCGTACTCTCATGATTATTCGCTAAGTTCTTCCAACTTATTGTTGGCGAGGCTAAGCCACTATTTAATTATAGTGCTTCTTCTGTTGTCAATAGCTTCTGGATTGCACCAGTTCTTCTGGTTCAGTACAAGTGTCCTTTACTTGTATGACCTTGCATTTTCTATGCGTCGGTCCTTGTGACTTTCTTAAGTCTCTTTTCACTCTTTATCCCAATGGAATTCACACCTTGTGATTGCTAGCGTGTTTTACACTCTTCGTGCTTCTTTGGCCATAGGCCGCACGGTTTGTTGCTAAGGTTGCTTAACTGGCTTATGCTATGTTTGTTGGTGAAAAGAAGGGTTTACTACGGTTTACATTCCCCATATCCCTAGCTACCCCATTAGATCATTAGCTGCACAAGTGCAATACCAAAACACTCAGTCATACAGAGTGCAGAGGCGTAAACGCTTGGCAGTAAGTCACTTATGTGATAGGAAAGAATATTTATGCCTGTCATCTCGTACTTATACTCCGTGTTGTTATCTGCTACTTCCTCATAGCGGTCGCTTGTTGCGCACCGTATTCTTACTCATTATACAACATCGCTTTTACTGTTTCTGTTACTGTGATAGTTCCTTTTTACTCATTGCCATTGTCATTGGCACCATTTCCTTATGGTATGAATACCCTGGGGTTTCCAATGTTCGTGTGTATGACGGTTGTTGTAGCATACCGCAATACTATTGTCTTCCCATTGTGGGGATGTTTTATTTCCGTTTAGGTTTCATGTGTAGGTTGGCTTACCTCACATTATTTTCATCATTTATGATACCATTTACCAATTATCTTGGTTGACTAAGGATAAAGTAATTTATCGGGTTATAAGCTCTCTTAAGCGTTGGTCATTCTTGGTGTGCAATGTGCACTCTCATTGATTGTTTTTGACAATTACTGTCTTCCTGTGCTGAGCGTTGGTTATAGGCTCCAGCTGTATAGTTCTACTTGTATGTGCATCACCGGAACATCCCAAGAACTTCAAGGGTTTTCTGGTCCCGTTCTCCAATTGGAGAGTATTCTATCACTGACAAGTGAAGGTTCTTGTTGAGGGATATGCTTCCACTCATAAGTCTCGTGACGAGGTTTACCATGTTGGTGTTTTTACAGTGGTTCACACATGCTTAGGTGCATATGGGGTATGCTTTACTCCTTAAGTCATAATGGTTTGGAAATCTCGTTTCCTTATCCCATCACTCCTTGGCAATATCTATTGCGTAGGTTTTATTGTTATAGTAGATGGAAGCCTTTACCAAGGGCTCACATCTCCACCACATCGGTGGTCTTTGGTTAACAAGAGGTACCTTCCTTTGGGTTCTCGTAGTGTCCAAGTGTGGACCAGGCCATTGTTGGCATTATAACTATTCCTATGCCTCTATGTTATCATTTCTACAGAAGGCATGAAGGGTAATTAAAAGCTTCATCAACTGTATATAGACTGATGTTCTAGTTACAGTGACATTGTTGTAGCCATTACTCCAAGCCACTCATCATATTGAGTTTAATTTGGGTGTTTCAGTTGTCGATCTGTTGTCGCACGAAGCAATATCTGTTGCAAGTCTTGTTAGTATTTGGTGTGGGTTTTGCAACCGTTAAAGTTACATAACGTAGTCGGTTTATGGCTTCTGAGCCTTATTGCTGCAAGCTATGCCCTTTGCAAGCTGCTTATACATGTTTCCACTCCTTGTATACCCCATAGGTTGGAGGTATTACTAGGCTCCATGGCAAGTCGTGACATCACGCTTCCGTTCATAGGAGACCCTTTTGGCAATCTGGTGCTAATCAGTGCCTTCTTGTAGTTTAGGGTATTTCCTGTTAGGTGAAATCCCTTCGGTGTCCTAACCGAGTGTTCGGTTTTAGCTCTCGTGCTCACATCCTTACGCTTGTTCAACTGTTGTTAACGCTGACACCCTTCGAGGATCGCTCCTGGGTGTTGGTAGTTATGCCGTTACCTCCGGTTAATGTTTATAACATGTGTTGTCCTCTATACCGTCTTATGGTATTGTATTAAGCTATTCCCTTTAGGTTTATAACGTCTCCCGTCGTTGGGTAGACCGTTTATTCTTGCTCCTAGCGCTTGCGACTAGGTTTAATATTCCCTTCAATGATGGGTTTTACTTTATGGTAATCTGGTGATTGCTCTCGGGAGTCCTGTCCCGTTTGTCGAGCATTGTGGTGTTCACGTTTAGGTAGTTGCCTTACTGTGTCAGGCTGGGTATACTTTCCAGCCGTCATATATTTGCTTGATGTCTCTGGGACATATCCAATGTCTATACTTGCTAGTCTGTGCTCTTTGCACTTTCCAGTTCTTATTCCTCATCTTCAGATGGATTCTCTGAGTTCCTTTATACTTGATCGTCTGAGGTGTCCAGCTGTTCTGATTTGAACTCACTCATGGTCCGTAGAACGGAGTTGACTACTTCCCGTGCGTCGTACACTACATGTATACATACGTGGGGTACCATGTTGATACGTTACCACTTACCCAACTATATGTCAGGCCCGCAAGCTCCTTCGGAGTGCAGTTGTCCCACAGCCCGTAATTGGGTACACTTGTAGTGTTCGTCACACGCCTAGGTGAAGTATTCTATTGTCAACTCCTCTTGTATCATTCTATGATACTCACCGTAATTCTGTTGGTTTGGTTTTAAAATCCAAGGTTTTAAAAGAAGGGTTGTGGTTTTGAAAGAAAATTTTTGGTTTTAAGATATGTTTCGGTGTTAAAGAAGTCTCTCATGGCATAGCCATTTTTGAGGTCTTGGCCAAGTCTAGCTTCTCGCTGACTGGTATGTTCTAAGTACAGTGGTCAGGCCGTCAGGCCTTTCCAAGTTTGATTTCTCTAGATTTCAGGATTTGTGATCCTATAGTTGTCTCACTGCTGTCACGGTACATTACTATGTACCTGTGGTGTGTTAAAGTTCCTTTACGTGTCTCTGTCCTTACTGCACTTGCCGTGGCAAGTGCGTGGTACTGGTGGTTTTTGGGTAATTCTATACCGATCACGGTATGGTTTCCATTAGTATTTGATAGTCTTGTTGACTCTTCCCTTGATCTTGTTGGTCTACAATTGGTATACTCGATCCTTTAGGTAGCTTCTCGGTGGTCTAGACATGGCTGTCGTAGATCTAGGTACTTCTCCAATCCTTGGAGATTCCCACTTAATTTGGTTTAGTGTCGTTCCTTGTGGTTCGTTCCCACACATCTGTGGTGGTTACTAAGCCTTCCTTGTTCAGGCACTACTCTCGTAGTCCTTTTGGATTGTATCTCATGGTTGTTCTTGTAGTTGTCTGAGCTATATTGGCCAGGTATTGCAACCTTAATGGCGTCGTAGTTTTGGAGTTAACCGCTTCCGACTATGTCCTTAGTCAGCTAGCATACCGTTGGTGGCATTATTTGAATGCTACAGCCCCGTAGACTTATGTCTTGGGTTTTGTTACAGTTCCCTTTTTTTTCCGCTCTGTTGTGCTTAGTGCTTCTTTTCCTGCTGCTGGTTGGTTAGCCAGGTTCTGCGACTGCTAAGCATGTCGCCCCATGTTGTTGCATGTTGTAGTCTCCTTATGGTTGGAGTTCTCATTCTACCGCCATCAAGTGCGGGTATTGTGGTTCAACCGGAATCCATCTCCGGGTCTTCCAGTTCTTGGAATCTACCATGTGTCGGTTCTTGTTTACCGTGTGATTGCTTCTCCACTGCCAGATCGGATTTTCCCCGAGTATGAGAAGGCTTTTCTTCTCTCTGGCGTCCCTTCCCAAGTTATTCAGTGGGGGTTTGCGGCGGGCGGGACTGGTATTGTAGGTATCCGGTACTCACCGGTAGTTCCTAACTAGCATATCTCTAATGCTAACACTCAGCCCTTAGCCCTAAGCTTCTAATTCCTAACTCGGTATTCCTAAACTCGGTATTTCCAGTCATCAGAGCGACACTTCGCTCTGATACCACTTTTTGTAACACCCCTACCATTAATCTCATGCTTACCGTCCAATTTCCTTACATATCAGATACACGCAGCGGTTATATGCTTACATACAATGGGTGATACAATGCCGTTAGTCACCCACGTGACTAACAAGGCTATTACTTCTACATACAGCATCGGTCTGATGGACCGGAATCCCGAGTACTACGAGTCTACAATGCGTTCTCCGTTTACCAAATACTACTACAATCTTCATTCAATACAATACTCCAAGTACAATACAGTATAATCTACATACCGAGTTTACTAGGTTCCTTATACAAGTATAATACCTCTTCCAGTTCATACGTACTCACTAAGAGACTACTTACTACCCATTCCTCACTACTACATTACTTTCTAAATACAAGGGGTGTGCTAGTTAATACACCTCTACATTCTACCACTACTATCCAATGTAGTCACTGGTCTCGTGCCTTGACCGCATTCGCTTCGGGTACCTGCACACTAAAAAAGTCCCCCGAAGGGGTCAGCTTTCGCCGAGCATGATAACCGCATACCCCGCGTACTAGTGAGGGTACGCCGACCACTTGGTCGAATACATGCGGTTGATTTCATTCAAAGATACATGCATACATGCTCTTATACACAATACAACAATACTTACGCAAGGCATACATACATACACTACATTACATACAAGGAATACAATAAACCATCCAATACATACTTACCTTCTTCCGAAATACTCATTACACACAATATACAATTCTTGTTAGCTTCATTGGTCCACCCGGGTTAATCGGGTGGAGATTACTCTTTTACTCGTTACTTCATACACATACATACTCATACTCATACTTACTTACGGATCCATACTTACTTACTCTTACCCTTACTCAAGTTAAGTCGTCGGGACCTCCGGCCCTGGGGACTACACCGTCCCACCTCCGGGATTTACTTGACTCACCAATCCGGGATGCTACCCATTTAAGGGATTTGGGCCGCGGACCAGTTTAAGAGTCAGGAATTGCAGCCAACCTCTTGTGACTCCGCATCCTCACGCGTGGCCGAAGCTATATCGGACTTGTACTCATTCCAATTTACTCACTTAAGTTAGGAGTCAGATAGTTAGGAATTAGTACAAGTCAACATCCGGGCCACAATAACACAATACCCATATACACTTACATACAAATACATTACCATATACAAGTACACTACAAGTATGATACACTTCATCATCATTCATGTTTCATGAATTATACAAACTATTGTTCAAGACAAATATCAAGAACAATGTAAAGAAGCACAAGTAGATGCAATATAGTCCGATTCATGCATTTATCTTATTAGGTGATCAATTAAGCACACAAATCGGGGTAACCAGATTAGGATACAGGGCATGAAGAAATCATACCTTTCACCGTTGACTTTGGACACACCGACTCCCTTCGGTGTTCAACTAGTCGAATCCTATGACATACATACAATTGGGTGGTTAATTATCCATAACTAACCTTACTTATTACTTCCCAAAGGTTTCCTAGTTCATTCTTACTAACTCTTTGTTACTTAAATACATTTACTTAAGTTACTTACTTACAATTATTTTCTAAGCTTGTTTATAGCCTTAATGACCTTTAAACATCACCAATCATGTCTTAATTAACTTATAATATCATTACCCATCCTTACCCCACTTTAGTTTAGCTTTAAAATACATTCTGGGCACTTTTCAGGGTGGTCCTGGTTTGTGTCCTGGTTTTAAACCCGGACCAAATCACTGGAACAACTCTCGGGTGAAAATAAGGCTTGGTCCTGGTTTGTGTCCTGGTTTTAAACCCGGACCAAACCACTGGAACAACTCTCGGGTGAAATTTTTGCATCGTCCGGGTTTGCATACTACTTTCAAACCCGGACAGTTTGTTTCAGAAACCTACGGGTGTATTTTTGGGGTTGTCCTGGTTTGTATCCTGGTTTCAAACCAGGACAATTCCAGCCTGTTGCAAAATTTACAGTTTTTAAGCTTTGTTTCAATTCCAAACTTCTACCAATCTCTTTCCTTATTTTTCTACATATAATCTAACATGTTTTAACATTGATTAGGCATTTTAAACTAGTCTAATCCTCCTCTATAAAAATCTGTTACATCCACCCATTACTTAGAGTTTTCCTCTCCTGTTACCATGTTTCCTTCTCCAATAAATGCTACAGATTTTTCATTTCCTCTTCCCATTATTCCTATGGCTCTTCTATAGCCTCATTTGCATTATACTCAACCTAAAGCCTTACTCACTACCTTACTCACTCATCCAAGTCTCACACATTAATTATCCCTTGTTTCTCCAACACATTTCAATACCTCTTGCTACAGATTTTTCCTTAAACCTTTACCATTCAATACCCCCTCCATTAATGCTACTCCCAACATTCTAAATCCATTACTTTGCCACTCTAGTTCTCCTCATTACCAAGACCCTCTTCAAATCTGTTTTCAAGGTACTAAACTACTCACTTAAACTCTCCAAATTCACTTAGTTATTACCTAGGTAGTTTTCCTTTCTTACACAACTAGGTCCTCCTATTTCCATACAAATTTGGGCAGAGGTTTCCCCTATAATTTTAACATTGCCCACATACATATTCAGCTCACACATCCATTCTAGTTCACAATTCAACACTTATTTCACCTGTTTCAATAGCCAAAAATATACAAGCTCCCATATACAATACCAATACTAAAACACTCATAAAAATTCCTGCACATAAACTCTCATTCCCAATCTGTTTTAACAAGTTTTAACATATCTTTTAAGGCTTCAAAATACTTATATCCTCTTATACATTACTCTACTACAAAAATACCATTTTACAATACACATTTTCATTTCTAAAATCTGTTATATATACAAACATACACAGGGTTACACAATGAGCATTCTTACCTTGTTTTCCTTCTAGATTTTCTTGTTCCTCTTGCTTCTCCCTTCCTCTCTTTCTCCACCGGTTTAGCAATACAAATTCTCTACTCTACAACCCATACACATACACATTTCAATACACTAATAACTAACCCTAACTATTATTTAGGCTTTAGATGTAGGTTTCTAGGGTTTAGAAATTGTATTACCTTCCAAGAGTGCAAATGAAGCTTGGAGTGGTTCAAGAACAAGATTTCCAACTCCTTCAACAAGCCAAAATCGGCTAGAACACAAGAGACCAAACAAGGTTTAGTCTAAATTTTCGTTTTGCCTTTGAGGCTAGAAAAAGATGGAGTTTTCAAAGATATTTTTACCTCAAAAGGACAAGGAGAAGGAGGGCCTTCTAATGGTGGTGTTGAGGCTCCAAATGGGGTATACCCATAAAAACGGAAGTTCTCCGTTTCGATTTTTGAAAAGAGGGAAATGTTCCTCTTGATGAGAGGATTCCAATGGTGTAGTTTTTATAATTTTTGGAGAAGGTTTGATTGGGTAACAAGAGGAGAGAAGGTAGGTTTTGTGTGGGTTTGCTTGTTTCTCCATTGTTCGCATGGAGGAAGGAAAAATAGAGAGTGAGGGAGATGGGTGTGTACGTGAGTGTGGTGAGGAGAATGAGGGAATTGGAGAGAGAGTGTGAGAGAGAGAGAGGGAGTTACTTTAGTGTTTTACTTTTTGCTTTTTAATTAGTTTGTTTGTTTGTAAATAAGAAGAGAGTGTGAGGGAGTGTGAGAGAGGGAGGGGGAGTCCATCGGATGACAGCCCACACACACACAAACAGTTTACATTTTATTTTAAAAGTGGACACATAAGTTTTGGTTATTTATGCTTTTACCCCACAACTTCCCGTTTTTTACAGTTTTTACTATTTTCTCGTTTTATTGATTTTATTGGTTCTAAACCTTCACTAATGTTTATTAATGACTATTTGGTTGACCAAAATTAGTACGAGTCTATTTGACCCGCTTAAAGACGCGTTTTCCCGGTTTCCTCGAAAAACGCGCTTTAAGGTTCGTTTGTGTTTTTAATCCCGTTTAAGGATCCGTTTTCTTCGGGAGTTGTTCCCATATACTATTTAGACTTAATTAAGCCTTTAGAATCCTTATAATACGCTAACCGAGGTCTCATACCCCCTATGGTTATTTAACGCTTATTTAGCGTTTTACGCTTTTTAAGTGTTTCTTTATTTCTTTTGGATTTATTTTTCCTTACCAATATTACGTAGGCACTATTAGGCTCTTGAATACTTATTAGAATTATTTTAATCGCCATCTTTAAGGTCGGGGTATTTCAGAAATATTCTTTCCTATCACATAAGTGACTTACTGTCAAGCGTTTACGCCTCTGCACTATGTATGACTGAGTGTTTTGGCATTGCACTTGTTCAGCTAATGATCTAATGAGATGGCTAGGGATATGAGGAATGTAAACCGTAGTAAATCTTTCCTTTCACCACAAACATGGCATAAGCCAGTCAAGCAAGCCTAGCAACATACAGTGCGACCTAAGGCCAAAGAAGCACGAAGAGTGCACAACATACTAGTAATCACAAGATGTGAATTCCATTGGAATATAAGGTGAAAGAAGACATATCAAAGTCACTAGGACCGACACATAGAAAATGCAAGGTCATACAAGTAAAGAACACTTGTACTGAACCAGGAGAACTGGTATAATTCAGAAGCTATTGACAACAGAGGAAGTACTACAACTAAGTAGTGACTTAACCTCGCCCGACAATAAGTCGGAGGAGCTTAATGAATAATCGTGGAAGCATAAATAGCATGTACAGTAGATTACCAGAGAGCTGGTTATAAATCTTAAACTCGTTGAGTTCAAACACGGTAAAAGAATACCGCAGTTGTTTAGTAAACCTTATTCCCATAATAGACGGATGAGAAGGTGATGTATAGCACATTAAGGATAACAAGAAGGGTGAATAACCCAAGTTATCAGGGTCGCGCAGCAGAAGCTAGTGGGCCCTAGCTAGGAGATTAATGTACCTAGTGAGCATAATACAATGGCTATTAATGCCTTGAAGCCGATTAGGCTAGAATCGAATTAAATATGAGTTAAATAAACTCATATAGGAACTCTTGGTGCAAAGACTAAACCATTGGTATGGTTAAGATCCCTTTGACCAGAGCATATTCTATAGTATACGGTAGTGAAGCTAAACGCTTCAGTTTGCCCAGACTGATTAAACCAAAGTTTAATAATAATAAAATATGGTAGATTACGTGGGCATAATCCCTTTTAAGGGGGGTAGAGCGAAAACCGCTTAATGTAAGTTTTGTGAATAAAACACATAAACCGTAATGTGCATAGCACAAATGGGAATCAAATTGATGATTGATACTATGTTAAATAAACATAAGTACTCATTCAAATTGTAATTATGGTAACTAGGCATTAGACATGCAAATACCATAGGAGGAATATGCCCATCTTGTAACACCAATGTAAGAGTATTAGTAAAAGAAAAGTAATGAGTAGTGGACGGAGCTCCACAAGTATTGTAGCCTTTGAAGAAGTAGTACGAAATGAATGAGGATAGTAGATGAATGAAGTTTATGAGTAGTGGAATCATAAGTAAATTATTTGAAGCAAATTGAAGACGACTAAATCTCACAGGTATAGTATTTCTTGGATAGAATATTAGAGATGATGGTGAGTAATGGATGGAAGTAGTGAAGGCTGATGAAGTGAGCATTTAGGTATCGAATCACGGAGTAAAGCATTTGGGGAAGTAGAGTGAGGATGATCGATGGATTGATTCCATCTTTTGGAGATGTATGAATTCGTAATCACGACTAGAAAGAGTAAAAAATAGAAAATGAAAACAATTAAATTATTTGTTTGATTGAATCTGATGTGGGAAGTCGAACTTGATCCTGATCAGATCAAGGGAAACCGAACACAAATTGGAGTGGAAGGATAGTTCAACACTGGTGCTGATCACACCAGGGTCGAATGATTCTTGAAGCTCCCCTCAAGTGGTCACAAGAATCACACATAGGATAGAAGTGATGGATATAAATTGGAATTCGGAGTTGTGTGTTTTAGGAATTTCTAATTAGTAGTATTGAAAAGATAGTCTTAGACATGAGAATAAGGATTTGTTAGAAACTTATACCGGAAAAGATAATGGTTGTATTATTCCAAGGGCAGCAGGACATAAAGGAGTCCTGTGTCTAGATGACCTGAGTGCCTGCGGGACTGTATGTGTATTGCATTGCTTTGGGGATAGCTTTGCATTGTATGTATGAATAAGTTGGTAATGAGGAACCGGATGGTCGGTAGTAATGCGGATTGGAGTAAATATAGTACATTGGTATGGTATGGTATGTAGAGACCCTGAGTAATGGATCTGGGAATTGTAAGGAGGAAGAAGGTATGGCTTTGGTACTAGACACGTAAGAATGAGTAAGCATTGTAAACCTATAACCTCGAACAACTTTGAGGACAAAGTTCTTAAGGGGGGTAGATTGAAATACCCCGAACTTAAATATAGGGATTAAAATTTATCTAATACGTATTTAAGGGCCTAATGGTACCTAATTAATACTAGTAAGGAAAAATAAATCCAAAAGAATAAATAAACTCTTAAAAGCGGAAAACGCTAAATAAGCGTTAAATAACCATAGGAGGTATGAGACCTCGGTTAGAGTATTATATGGATTTTAAAGGTTTAATAAGACCTAAATAAAATATGGGAACAAATCCCGAAGAAAACGGATCCTTAAAATGGATTAAAAACACTAATGAACCTTAAAGCGCGTTTTTCGAGATAACCGGGAAAGCGTGACTTTAAGCGGGTCAAATGGACTCGTAACAATCTTGGTCAACTAAATAATCATTAATAAATATTAGTGGAGCTTTAGGGCCAATAAAATCAATAAAACGAGAAATTAGTAAAAACTGTCAAAAACGGGAAGTTGTGGGGTAGAAACATAAATAAACCAAACTAGTGTGTCCACTTTCATAAATAAAATTTTAAAAACCCACAAAGGGCTGTGCACAGCCGATGCCCTTCCCTCTCACACACAACAAATAAGTAAATAAAGAAAGGAGAAAAGAAAGAAGAAAGAAAAGAATACAAAAAGGTAAAGGAACACTCTCTTTCCTCACTTTTTCTTCTCTCTCTCCCATTCCCTCCTTCCCCATCGTACTCCCTCTATTTCTTCTCCCTTGTGGCTGTGATTTTGAGAGCTTCAAGAAGCTCTAATGGCTTCCCTCCTTCAACCTCATGCTCTACCTCCATGTGAGCTCCAAATGTAAAAATAATTACATATTTGAACTCCCCTCATTCTCCTCTACATTTCCCTCTTTTCAAAACTCGAAAAGGAGAACTTTCATCTCCATGGGTATGGAGCATTTGGAGCTTCAAGACTACTACTAGAACCACCTTCTTCTCCTTATCATCTTGAGGTAAAAAGAAATTCGAAAATCCATTATTTCTAGCCCTTGTTTGCATTATAAGAAATTTCAGTTTTTGAACTCTTGGTTCCTTGTTGCTTCAGCCGATTTTGGCTCCTTCTTGGGCTAGGAATATTGTTCTCTTGCTAGACAAGAACTTCATCCATCCATTGGAAGGTAATACTCTTTCCTAAACCCTAAAACATTTAGATTCTAGGGTTAGAGTAAAAATGAATGCTAAATGGTTAGTGTGTATTGTTATGGGTTGTAGCACTTGATGTGTGTGAACCTCATTGGGACCGAGAACAAAGGAGAAGAAAGGAAGAGAAGAAAAAGGAAAGAAAGAAAACTAGAAAGAACAAGGTAAAGTCTCTTACCTTGAGCTAGTTTGTATCTTGTAATGTAACAGTTTTTGGAGTAGTAAAAACGAGGAATGTATTGAGTAATGAGTAGTAAGTATGTGGTAGTATAATGAGTAATGATATTGAAACAGTTTTGAAGTTTTTAAATGGAGTTTAAAAACTTAGGAAAACATTGGGTAGTGAATGTGTATGTGCAGGAATTGTAATGTGTGTAGTGGAGTTGAATTGTGGGTATAGTGATTGAATGAACAGGCATGTGAATGAGCAATTTGTGAGCTGAAATAATGTGTGGAGAATGTTAAAAATATAGGGGAGACTATGTCAAATTCTATCTAGGAATCTGAGGACTTAGATACATTTGGAACAGATTTTTTGGAGAGTTTAAAATGAGTGGTTTTGTAGCTTGAAACAGATTTGGAAAGGAGTATGTTAAGGGAATGGAACTAGGATGTGAGTAATGTATCTAAGATGCTAAGAGTGGCATTAGTTGAGAGAGTAATGAGGGATAGAAGTTTGAGTGAAATCTGTAGCAAGAGGTATTAGATTTCATTGGAGGAATTAGGAAGAATGAGAGTTCAAGACTTAGTAAAATGAATGTCAGACTTGGGTATAGATGTGGTAATTGTTTGGAAATGTATTTGGGATGCTAATGATGGTATTGGTAGTAGGAGTATTGAGTGTAAGGAGTTGGAACAAAAATCTGTAGCGTTGAAGGATGAAAACTATTGTAAGTGTGGAAAGGGAATGAGGAAATTGTGTAAGTTGATTGATGGGTTTACTAAGGAACATGGTGGATGAACTAAGGGGTATTAGGAGGCTTAATGAGTGTTAAAACATGTGGGATTAAGTGTAGGAACAATGGGGAAGTAATGGGTAAAAGATAGAACTGAAAACAGAAACAAAAATGCAAATACTGGGCCGGACAGACCTTAGGACCGAACTTGCAAGGTCGGTTGAGCCCAGATTTACAAATACGGGAAGGCTTCTGGAATGGACCGAACTTGCGACCGGACTTGCAAGTTCGGTCGGACCAGAGAAATTCTCCGTCTGTAACTATTGGAATGGACCGACCTTGCGACCGGACTTGCAAGGTCGGTCGAAATTCCGTCTTGTTTGCTGTACTGGAATGGACCGACCTTGCGACCGGACTTGCAAGGTCGGTCGGGCTAAAAATTTCACGTCAGGTAACTTACTGGAATGGACCGACCTTGGGACCGGACTTGCAAGGTCGGCCGGCCCTGTAATTTTCTAGCGTACTATCCTACTGACTTCGACCGACCTTGGGACCGACCCTGGGTAAGGTCGGTCGAGTCATACAAAAACAAAAATTTAAATTAAATAATAATAATATATATATGTATATGTATATATGTATACCCACATATACATATGTACATATATGTAAGTATACTGATGTTAAGTAAGAAAACTAACTTAAAGGAAGTAAACAATGTGTAAGTATAAGAACATTAAGTGAAACCGAAACAACGGGACAACGGGGTAAGTACGGGAGTAGCAATTATGTATGTAATGTAATGCGTAGTATTGATTGAACCGTTTGGCATGTAGCCAGGGGTTCAAGAATAAGGACTAAGGAACAAGAGGGCACCGGTAAAGTAAATTGCAGGAAAAAGGTATGATTTCTTCATGCCCTGTATCCTAATCTGGTTACCCCGATTTGTGTGCTTATTTGATCACCTAATAAGATAAATGCATGAATCGGATTATATTGCACTTACTCGTGCTTGTTTACATTGTTCTTGATATTTGTCTTGAACAATAGTTTGTATAATTCATGAAATATATGAATGATGATGACTTGTATTCGAATTTGTATTGTACTTAAGTATTGTATTGTATTTTGTATAAATGGGTATTGAGCATAGTAATTGTGTATGTGGCTTGTATGAATGACTTCTACTAATTCCTAACCACCTAACTCCTAACTTAAGTGAGTAAACTGGAATGAGTAGAAGTCCGATATAGCTTCGGCCACGCGAGAGGATGCGGAGTCACAAGAGGTTGGCTGCAATTCCTGACTCTTAAATTGGTCAGCGGCCCAAATCCCTTAAATGGGTAGCATCCCGGATTGGTGAGTCAAGTAAATCCCGGAGGTGGGATGGCGTAGTCCCCAGGGCCGGAGGTCCCGACGACTTAACATGAGTAAGAGTAAGAGTAAGTGGTATGAGTATGAGTATGTATGCGTATGTATGGTAAGTAATGAGTAAAAGAGTAATCTCCACCCGATTAACCCGGGTGGACCAATGAAGCTAACAAGTATTGTATATTGTGTATGTAATGTGTATGTGTAATTCGGAAAAAGGTAAGTATGTATTGGATGGTTTATGTTGTACTTCTTGTATGTAATGAAGTGTATGTGTGCGTATGTCTTGCGTAAATGTATTGTAATATTGTGTAAAGAGCATGTATGCATGTATGTTTGAATGAAAATGAACTTCATGTATTCGACCAAGTGGTCGGCATACCCTCACTAGTACGCGGGGTATGCGGTTATCATGCGCAGCGAAAGCTGACCCCCTAGGGGGAACGTTTTTAGTGTGCAGGTACCTGAAGCGAATATGGTCAAGATAAGAGACCGGAGCAACACCCTTGTACTTAGAAAGTAAGTAAGTAGTTGTGAGGAATGGGTAGATGTGGACTCTTAGTGAGTATGTATGAACTCGGAAGAGATATTATAATTGTACAAGGATCCTAGTAGACTCGGTTAAGTATATTGTATTGTATGGATTATGGAGGAGTAAGTATTGAATGGAGCATTGTTGTATTTGATTGATGAATGGAGTATGTAATATAGATGTGTAGTATCGGGATTCGGTCCATCAGACCGATGCTGTATGTAGAATAGTAGCCTTGTTAGTACGTGGGGGATAACGGCATTGTATACACCCACTGTATGTAAGTATGTATCCGCTGCGTGTATCTGATGTGTAAGGAGATTGGACGGTAAGCATTGTATTAATGGTTGGGGTGTTTCATTAAGTAAGGTGATTAGGAGCCGATTAGAGTAGGGGTGTTACAAAAAGTGGACTACGCTCTGATGACAAGAGATAATAGGACTTATACAGTGAGCATAGGTTTTGGGAATACGGGAAAACGTTGTGAGGATACGTGACCTTGCGGGGTTGGTGCAAAGCTTAAAGCTTGCACACCATAGCCGTAGAGGCACTTCAATATTAAACGACCGAGACTATAGTATTAGACTGAGTAAAGGTCTAACCCGTCATCTTGACTTATGTCAGGGAGAGGTCTGGGTAACAGTACTAAGGAAGAACACGGAGCAGCGGAAGGTGGTGAAGGTCCAGCAACCCCAAGTAACGCGAAGATGGTATGAACCGCTCGCACTTGATGGGAGAGCATCCCGGGAAATTTGCAATGGTACCCCACCCGCCGCAGCCTGTATCTCGAGTACTATCTAGTGAGGCAATGAAATGAGAAACACCACGGAGATAACTCTCCTGATCGGAAAGACCCGATGTGGATGCTAAGAAGATTATGTTAAATGTAGAAAATAAGACTTTGTGTTTTGATGTAATGTTTAGGACCGGGGGTCCTGGTAATGACGTAATGTCTACCATACGAGGTGAGATAAATAATGGACTGAGTTCGAGGAGAAAATTTCCTGTAGGACTAATGGGGCTAACTTGCTATAAGTAAGGCGACCCTGTCTTACATCCAGGAAAGCACTGATGGTGCGCTTGGGGGAAAAGAGGTACAAACGACAAGTAATGATTAGTTTACGAGATATGTAGTATACGGAAGGAATTACCTTTAGAAGTCTCACCCGAAGCGAGTAACTAAAAAACCATGCAACACTGGAGGTTCAAAATGGCCCGACGTGCATGAGGAGAGATCATGAGAACTGTAGGAACAAGAACTCGCTAAGTTGCTATCATGCAACGCCTCGTGAGGAAAGTACGACCTAACCACCATGGTAAACTTGTGAGAACGAGTGTGGGAGCGAGACTATATAAATTCGAATAAGAACCTTTGACAGGAACGTGAACCCGATTAAGGAATAACACTGCACTGACACACCGTACCGGTGACTCAGACTGCATGGTGCACTTGCCACTGCAAGTGCCGCACTAACCAAAGAACTAAATTTCAACCGGCCTTGCGCACTTGCTACAACAAGTGCAGCAACGGTAAACTAGCCCTGAAGGACCGAGTGGTCCAGGTGGTTACCAATAAACACTAAATTTTATGTGAGTCCGTAATGCAATAAAGCAGGACAGAGCCTTCTTAAGGGCAGAGGTACGAAACCCTCGAGTTGGAGGTCGATAAAACCTCGGGAAGACCTAGCTGGTCTGACCATTAAACCTGAAAATAATACACCATTTAGTAGAATATTAAAAGGGGAGTAAATGAGAATAACAATAATTAGTGCCTACAAGCCTAACCCCAGTGCCGGTATGGACATTAAACGTCAATCATTACCGGTGGGGAGTGACGGGTCTTTAGGACCAACATAACCATATTTAGAGAGTGCGCGACACTCGTGGTTAAACCACTACCATTGAACATTGCCAGAGGGCAAGAAGTGAACTATACGAGTCAGAACTTCAAAAAAAATTAATAGGCAGATGTGAACGTGCAATAAAGGGGCCAATTTATGCCCGCACCACACACACCGGAGGGGTTGTTGATCCATTATGCTGCTAGACTCCCGTATGGAGGGCAATGGATATAAACTAAAAAGTGAAAATTGCCTGATGACGGAAGATACCGTTACCTCAAAGAGGATGGAGGAAATATGAGTTGAATAAGAGTAAGGACTACACAATGAAGAGGAATGATTAGCGGAAACCACTAAGTTGTGGATATCCAATTGTAACCTCAGGAGAAAGTATTAGAACCAACTAGGAATAAATTAAATAACAAGACTAACAATCATTTAACTATCAGAATAAGTATTGAGTCTGAATATCGTATGGCATAGGCCTACGGAGGGATACCTTAGTACCACCAAAGTGACCCAAAACTAGGGGAACAAGGGTGATGAGTCACAAGTACTGATTAATATCAGACTAACGGGACTACCATAAGACAGGGGAAACACGAGGTGTCAACCTTTATCATGGAGTCCGAACTACACCATAGGGTATAACCCAATGGATTGGGTGGAGTCCTAGAACTAAAAACTCATACCTGAGGGCATTAACAGCCTAGGAGTGAACGGGAGAGGTAATAAGTAGTTACTGATCCCCACTCACAGATACCAGATGACGAGCATGTGGAAACCAGAATTAGGGCGATAAGTCACAAACACCTATCTTAGAGAAGGTAAAGGAAATACACATTAATAAAGGAAACCATAGAACCTAATATTAGGGCCATTCTGACGAAGGTTAAGAATTGGCAGCATAGTTACTCAAATATAAATTACCGAGACTAAGAGTACGATAATCACCTGGTACGAACGCTATGAGTGCACTAAACGAGACATGGGACGACCGCACTCCTAGGAGCTTGCGGGCCTGACAAACTATATTAAGTTAGTTGGGTAAGTAGTAATGTATCAGTATGGTACCCCATGCATGTAAACGAGTAGTGTAGGACCCAGGAGGTAATCAACTCTGTGTCTAAGTCAGCGAATGGAACCCTGACTAGGTAAACCATGTAATGATGAGAGAGATCTCAGTCAAACTAGCAAGGTTAGGAAAATCAAGGATAGCTTGATAATAAGGTGACATAAGGTCGCAACTCCACAGTGGAGGAGTCAGAACATAAGTTTTTACGGATTTTAGTAAACGAGGAAACTAAGGCCAATTTAATGGTGATGGCAAGTAGAACCCATGAATGAGAAGAGGAATTGTGGTATCTAAGGAAGTTAAATTAGAGAAACCCTTGTGATGATAGATGCTACCCAAAAAGGGGGCACAGAGAGAGTTATACCACGCGCTGAGAGCGCTGCGATGATGTCGCATTAAATAATAATAACCACATGCTCAAGCCATAAAACGTTAGTATGTTAGTACCAATTAGGGTTGAACAGAAAATGAATACCAAGCTAAAACCACAGTCGTATTGTATGTTTACAACAGACGAAGGGCAAAAGCGAGCATTACAAGAGATACTCTAAGCTGGAGATGAGATACTCCATGCAAACCGCAACGGCGGATAATCGTCCAATCGACTGGTACATGGTGCGCAACAAGCGACCATTATAATAACTGTTAACGGAATTATGTTGGTACGAATCAGAAGGGGGAACATCAGATAAACAAATGGATTCCCCTAATCGAGAAGAGGGATGAACCATATATGTGGATACTAAAGTACCAACACACGAGGGATACGAGTTCACACTAACAAAAGCGGACCTACAAGGTACCCAAAGAACGAACTCATTCCAGAGGGAAATAACTTAGAGTCATGAGGCGCCAGTTAGATGCGCATATCAGACTCGTCTTGACATTTTAGAGACAAGTATTGCAAGCACTAGGTGCTACAACATAGCTCGACAACCCTTATACCGAAGGTTAGTTCGGTAGGGTGGCATGAACTCATGGGAATAAACCATGAGCATGTATAGAATTCAGGAGGGCTGAATAGAATGGCTAGTTGTAAGAATAAGCGTTTGTGACTAACGATAGCACGCAGCCGAATAAATTACTCCATTCCCATAACTATGGAAGACCGTGTAGAAAACACCGTCACATGGAGTTGAAACCGACATGAAATTACCACCTAAAATGGGTAAACTAACCATATAGTAGTTGGGCAGACTGCTTGCGGAGCGAGTGGGCCCATATTGCTTAGGTTTAACGTACCTAACGGGTTGGGGAAACAAATAATATGTTTACATCTCTAGATCAAACCGTATATGAATATATACACACCTAACCGAGACAGGCGGTATAGCCTGAGGGGCTAAAGCCCGACCCTATTAAAAAATAGAAGGAGTAACGAAGTATGTAGCACATTAGTGCACGAATAATTCCACTGGAATGGAGCACCTTGAACTTATTAGATTACGTGGGCGTAATCATTTTTAAGGGGCGTAGAGCGATTTCGCACGCTTAAAATATACCGTACGTAGGAGTACGTAGCGCATGGTACACATGCTGCAAACTATCATTGTACGTAGAGTACAAGTGTCATGACTGTGTTATATTGTAACACCCCATCCAAAGCCAATTTGGTTATCGCAAAACTGTACACTTAATCGAATTCGTCGCAGCGGAAATAATAAACACCTGGACCTTGCCACGGTCTGATCGTTAGAATATACCGGCCTTAACAATTACAACACTTATCCACAATACATAACCAACCAAAACATCACCATCCATAATACCGACAACCAACCGAGTACAAGTAACTAAGTCATAACCACATCCTTACATCAGTTTAAATATAAATAGTCGGGTGCACAGGCGCAACCCGAACTCAAAATAAATATCCCATCCTAAGACTAACCGCTCCTTCTCTCGTAGTGCGTCCTCATGGGTCTCTTACCTGCAAGTGTAAAAACAGCCCCCAAAGGGGGTCAGCACGAATGCTGGTACACCCTCTCATGGCCCCCAAGCTAACGGGGCTACGACGACTAATTGTCGATAGCATGGAAATTGATTACATACACAAGCATAATATGAAGTGCAATAACAATAACCACAGATGAACATGTATAGTTCACAAACAATGAACGACTCAAGTGTTCCCTTATCAAGTGGGTTAGTAACCCCCTCCTTAGTCCTCATTTCCTTAATCTCAGTTCCTTACCTTACCTTAATCTTAATCTCAACTTATTCTCAGTTTACAAACCGTTCCTGGAAGGGAATGGTTGTAGCTTAATTCAAACCTGGGATTTAGGTGATCCCACCGCACCATCTTAATGCCACCTACTCTGGACGGGAGTCCAGCGTAGCTGAGCCGGCAACCGGCCCTAGGCTACAAGTCCGAAGACAAGTCCTTAAGCGGAGGGCAGATCTGATTCAGATACCGTCCCCCTTTTTCCTTAGCATGCATGACCGGAGATCGGTCCCGGGTTTCCTCACTCAAGTTCCAGTTAGTAGAAATCTTAATCACCATATGCTAGCTAAGCCCTAACGGGCATTAACCAACAACCACCAAACTTAACTCTTATTCTTAACTCAGTAAGTACTAAACTTGGTTAGTAACAATCTCAAGTCTCACGGGTTAGTGTAAAGATAACACAAACACAACGAGAACAAATATAACCTGTTGCATGCTTTATCTTGTTTTAGTCATAGCAATTAAACAGATAGCACACAAGCCGAGGGACACCTCGTTAGCAAGCAGGTCACAAGAAAGATTGTACCGTTCACCGTCGACGATCGTTTGTTTATCTCCTTCCAAGTCCCAATTCACAAAGCCTAAAACATTCATTCAGTTTTAGGTTATTATTCAATCCAACTCAATAGAATTACTTAACCTTCCTAGACATCAACTTTTACCCATTGTTTTTCACTAAGCCTTATGGTTTTTAACTTAACTCCTAAGTGCATCATTTCCTCATTATTTATTACACTTACTCTCCCACTTAATGACCATTACACCCTCCAAACATGCCCTTAATAACCTTATAACATCAATACCTAATTATACTCATCATTTCCTAACCTTAAACAAGGTTTTTGGTCCATACAGTGGCATGTCCGAACTTGTGTCCGGACTTCCCAAGTTCGGACACAAGTCGAGACTCAAAACTGAATACAGACGGCTGTCCGAACTTGTGTCCGGACTTCGGAAGTTCGGACATGGGTCGAGAAAATTTTAAGGTAGAAGCAGGTACGTCCAAACTTGTGTCCGGACTTCCCAAGGTCGGACACAAGTCGAGACTCTGAAAATCTTTACGCAACAGGGCCTGCCCGAACGTCCATGTCCGGACGGATGTTCGGACAAGGCAAAACACTCATTTTCTAAGCCTTTAAACACTTAACCAATTTTCACCAAACTTCTCCTAAACCCTCATAATGTCTTCTAACATCATTTGGTACACTTACACCCTCATACAACATCCACAAAACTCATTTTCTATCTCCTTAAACAATTACTCACTTCCTACCTAAATTCCTACACTTATGATATTTTCTCCTTGGTTTTCTAAGTGGTGTTTCATACCTATGATAACACTATGCCAATAATGTTCCCTCACTACTACAACATCATCTCCCAAGCATCGTTTCTTGCACTTTCCAAGGTTTTCCTTAAATTCTAAACTCTAGTTTCTCCCTAAACCACCTAAAAGTTTTATGCTCTTTTACTTCAAACTTACTAAAGTTTCCTAGCTTCTTTTATCAACACTTACCTAAGCCCTAAATACCAAAGTACATACTTTTGATTCCTAAATCCTTCATGGTGATACCTAAGTCATTATAAGTCATTAAAACACCTTAATCTCACCCCTTTTTCATCAAGACAACCTCTAGAACTTCCTAGTACTTCCTTAGTCATTAAATCCCCTTAGAATATCTTAAACACTTAAGTTCTCCTTTAAATTTTGCCATGGGTTCTCTAGTATATAGTACATCCTAACACTTGGTTTTTCTCCATCAAACAACCAATACCACTCAAATTCTCATCACAACACCTTAACACACAATTTACACCAAAACTACACCACATCATCTTATAGTGCATAAACTTAAATGCTTGGCACTTAGGCCCTTAAATGACAATAATCTTAACCACTGAATTTCCACATATATTTGCCTTCAACCTGCGAATACACACAACAAGGCTCCCATTGAAATAAAATGCTTCTTGTAATTCAACTTGATATCCTTAAACTATCTCTTTTTCTCATTTGCTCCTTAGTCACAAGTTCACAAGTATAGTCATTATTTCTCCTAGGTTATATATAACCCTTTTCTAATGTAAACTCTCTACTAAACTCCTCACATATCTAAATCCCATTCCCTTAAACAATAAAACACCTTAAGGTAAGTAATTTACCTTGTTCTTTTACAAGCTTTAAAAGCTTTCTTCCTTAGGTTTTTCCTTGCTCAATCTCGGTCACCAATATATTTCTCCTTGCCAATGTTCTAACCAATATCCAATGACTCCAATGAGTACTAGATAATACATTAACCCTAAGGAACAAACCCTGGGTTAAAAATGTGCTTTAAGGTATTAAGGTGATTGTTTTACCTTGGTTTCTCAAGACAAGCTTGGATATGAAGCAAGAAGGACCTCCTCAATCCTTTGAAGAGTAGAAAACAAGCTAGAACAAGGCATCAAAATGAAGCCTCATGAGCATGTATTTTCGGTTATGAAGAAAAGTGATGGAAACCTAGATTTTCTTACACTTTCTTTACCTTAAGAGAATGGAGAAGCCAATGGAGTCTCCAAACTTGAATTTCCTCCTATAATGGTGGTTTGAATTGGCACCAAATCAAAGCTCTTGGAGTTTTGAAAAGATAGAAAGAAGGAGCTTGAGCTAACTAAGGAGAATATGTGATTTGTTTTGGTTTTGGAGCTAAAATGAGCAAGATGTGTGCAAAGCTAGATGGAGCTAGCATGGAGTTGCTCTTCATGTTAATGGAGAAGGGAGAGAGCTTGAGAAAATCATGGGAAACAAGAGAGAATGAAGAGGTGAGGAGAGAGGTGAGTAAATGAGATATTTATGTTAAAGGGTGAATAGTACTTTTGCTTTATAACTCTTTATTTGCTTTCTTATTTGCTTAATGACTCATAAAGGTGGTGACTCACCTTATAAGAAACCGGTCCCCATTTAATAATAAGGGTACTTAAGTCTTTGTTGACCAAATATCTCACTTATATTGACTTATGTTATAAACTAGCTTAATTAAGTTACTATTCACAGAACAAGGCACATTGTTGTGAAATTTTTGATTTCCCATTGATATAGGCTTCCAAATGTGATACTATATAGTACACATGTTAATTAAAGAGTAATGATGGACATTTAGCCATTCAAAACTCATTTACAAGATGATTTTTTCAAAAATGTGCTTTAAGACTCCTTAAAGCACATTTTGTGTTTTAACTTGTTTTCAAGCTTGGTTTTCTTTGGTAATTGATTTAAAATGACCATTAGGATATTACTAAGGTCTTAGAACAATATTTGGGTACTCTCCCAAGTCTCTCCAAGCTTAGAGCACGTTTTTGCTTAAACTGCTCTTTTGGTGTTTCTTTATATTTTCTTAGATTAGAAATGTTTCTTAGGCATTATTTAGCCTCCTTATATCTTAGTTTATCATTTAAACACCATATTTAAGTTTGGGGTATTTCATATATTACTTGAGGTAATATTGTGATGTATTATGTGTATGAATATATATATATATTTTAGTTCGCATTGTCGTGACGAATATGAAAGGGAGAACAGATAGAGTGTTCTTATTCTATTTCTGATTATTTATGCAAACGTTGCGAACATTAAACACATAAACGCCTAACTTGTTAGCTCCGGTTGAGAGTTCAAGTAGGTCTATCTGGTAGTTCCGGTGGGAGATGGCAAATAGAAGGAGTAGAAAACTCCATACTATATGATTTGTGACTCGGTATGAAACCGATTATTGGAATGCGATGAGTGAATCGGCATGAGACCGATGTATAACCTAGTGGAGGTAAAACCTCTAGGAATTGTATGAATAATTATAAGTCGAGTGAACTTGGTATATGGTTAGGATACATGACCCTATATGCCGGTGATTAGATTAATTACACTAGTTGACTTGTGTATCTATAGAACACAAGGTGGCAAATATCAAGAGAAAACAAGATTAGAAGTGAATAAACAATTGATTGATTGAAATTGACGTGGGAAGTTGAACTTGATCCTGGTCCGATCAAGGGAAACCGAACACAAATTGAGGTGAGAGATAGATCAACACTGATGCTGACCACGTCGGGGTTGAATGATTCTAGAAACTTCCTACAAGTGGACACAGATATGAATAGAAATTGGAATTTAGGGCGTCACTCGAAGAGCCGTGGACCGTGGAGTCCTTCATCATTAGACCGGTGTGTCTGCAAGTGACATCACCTAGAGAACCGTGGACCGCAGAGCCCTTTGTCATTAGACCGGTGTGTCTGTGGGTGACTAAGGAAATAAGGTGATACTGTCCGAGGAGCCGTGGACCGCAGTGTCCTTCGTTATTAAAGCGGTGTGTCCGCGGGTAGTAGACGTTGGTTAGCATGGGGTTGGGGATCGTCAAGTCCAGGTCTTTAAGACTGCTTCCCTGTGATTTGTCAACGTTAACTATATGTGCATACATACATGTGGAATGATGTGTGAGTATCCTCGCGAGATACTAACATGTAGATAGGGATGCGTGGAGTATCCCTTGCAAACACCTTTGAGTACTTTATGAGATTCGCACCTTGTCTAGTGCTGTGTATTATGAGATTTGCACCTTGTCTAGTGCTGTGTACTATGAGTTTTGCACCTTGTTTAGTGCTGTGTACTATGAGTTTTGCACCTTGTTTAGTGCTGTGTACTATGAGTTTTGCACCTTGTTTAGTGTTGTGTACTATGAGTTTTGCACCTTGTTTAGTGCTGTTTACGTATGAATGTGTCATGATTATTGACTATATGGAATGAGATGGATGCTGTATCAATCATGATACATGTAGACTAGGTCTGAACCTAGTGGGAGTTACTCCCTAGCGATGGACTGTTTGGTTACTTAGTGGAACTTGATTCCTTAGGTGAACTGTAGATGATTAAGGACTTCGGGACGAAGCCTTTTTAAAGGGGGTAGACTGAAATACCCCTAACCTTTAAAACTTAATTAAATGATCTACTAATGATCTAAGATGGTTAATAAACATCTAAATATTATTGGGGAACAATCTAAAAGATCTCAACAAGGCAAAACACGCCTTAAGATCTGTAAAGCCAAAAATGTGCTTTAAGACACCATAAAGATTGTATGACCTCAAATAGGATCCAAAGTGGATTCCTAAGTATTATAATGAAGTAAGGAAAACAACAAAACTATTATCAAAGAAAGATAAGCTCAGAAGCACCTTGCAACACAAAATGTGCACTAAAACACCTTAAAGCACGTTTTTGTGAGATTGCCTTCTAAATTGGGTTTTAATGGGCGTAAAGGTTATAATTACCTTTAAATATGATAATTTATCATCTTATATCATATTAGGAATTTAATTCCAGAAATTTACAAATTTTTACAAATTTAATATTAAAATATTAATAAAACCCTAAAGTGGGGCCCATTTGAGTCAATATTGACCAAGTTTGGTCAATGGTCAACTAATTGACCCTTTTGACACCATGGCAGTCGGCAGACAAGGAGGAGAGGAGACAGCTCACAAGACATTGATTGACAATTAGCTACCTAATACCATTTACTTTTGAAAAACTTACCTTTTCAATAATTTAAACTCATTTCCAATCATTTCCTTCCTCCTTGTCCGATTCCAGCCCTTCCAGCCAAGCTCCCTCCCTTCCTAGAACCTCTCAAGCTTTGTTCTTGAGCATGGAAGGCAGATATAACTCCTAAGCTCCTAAGGTAATGTTTTAAGGTCATTTTTAGCTCTTTTTCTTCATCTCTTCACTACCTACACTTAGATCTCGTGGCTCATCAATTCCTATGGCTCATTCTCAGTGTTATAAGGTAAGGACAACACCCAAACTCGGCTGAAGCAGGTCTAGGGGCCAAGGTTGCTCAAATTTGCATTTTAAGGTAAAAACATACCTTAAGCTTCTCTAGTCTTCAAGCGATTTTCTTCCTTTGATTTTTATGAGTTTATACACTCATAATCTTCATATTTACATGTTCATTCAGTGGGTAGCCATTTGGAGCAAGGTGGCGAGATCCAAAGGAAATACCCTCTTTTAAGGCATTTTGCCAAGGTAAAATCAATTACCATAGCAGCTTGTTGTTGTCTAGCTATTTCCTATGTTGATATAGTGAATTTAACACCATTAGGTGTGCTTGGTACAGGCCGAAAACCATTGGAACTTCCCTTGCATTTTTAAGGTGATTTTTGCCTTAAATCTTACATTAATTATTCCTTATGGTTAAGCTCAAGCTTGGAGTATAACCATATCTTATTTTGGTGTATTAAACATGTCTAAATAGTGTGGTGAATTTACCTCTAAGCTGCCGTGCTCATACAAGGAGAGATCAAGGTATAAACACCTTAAACTTATGATTTTTATGATTTTTAAGCACATATATAAATTGTGCCGAGAGTGGAGTTTAACATATGGGTTATATTAACCTAGAAATGGAAAAAAATGACTAAGATAAATTAAGCCAGTCATTTAAGGGATTTAATTAACATAATGGTCAAATTATGACATTATGTGGAAAAATAATTAATCTATGGTGAGGCCGTGAGCTATTGTAACAGCCCCAGTCTTAACCCACATGTGTGATATTGTCCACTTTGGGCCGCAGCCCGCACGGTTTTGTTCTCGGGGTACCATCCCCAAAAGGCCTCACACAAGGGAAGAGTATCCCCACACCTATAAGGTATGGTTCGTGCTCTCTCCCGATCGATGTGGGAGGTGACCCCTACACTGGGTATCACACTCTACTTACGTACAATGGGTGATACAATGTCGTTAGTCACCCACGTGGCTAACAAGGCTACTACTTCTATATACAGCGTCGGTCTGATGGACCGGAATCCCGAGTACTACACATCTACAACACATACCCATTCATCAAACGAATACTACAATGTTCCATTCAATACTTTACTCCTTCGTAAACCATACAATACAAAATACATAACCGAGTTTACTAGGTTCCCAATACACTTACAATGCTTCTTCCAAGTTCATATGTACTCATTAAGAGTCTAACCACTACCCCTTCCTCACAACTACTTACTTTCTAAGGACAAGGGTGTGCTAATTAGTACACCTCTACATTCTACTACTACTATCCAAATGTAGTCACCGGTCTCGTGCCTTGACCACATCCTCTTCGGGTACCTGCACACTAAAAACGTTCCCCCGAGGGGGTCAGCTCTCGCTGAGCATGATAACCGCATACCCCACGTACTAGTGAGGGTACGCCGACCACTTGGTCGAATACATGCAGTTCATTTTCATACAAACATACATGCATACATGCTCTTATACACAATACAATAATATTTACGCAAGGCATACATACATACACTTTATTACATACAAGGAATACAATGTAACCATCCACTACATACTTACCTTCTTCCGAATACACATACTCATTACATACACAATATACAATACTTGTTAGCTTCATTGGTCCACCCGGGTTAATCGGGTGGAGATTACTCTTTTACTCGTTACTTCATACATACGCATACATACTCATACTCATACATACTTACTTACTTACTCTTACTCATGATAAGTCGTCGGGACCTCCGGCCCGGGGACTACTCCGTCCCACCACCGGGATTTACTTGGTTCACTAATCCAGGATGCTACCCAGTTAAGGGATTTGGGCCGTGGACCAGCTTACGAACCAGGAATCGGATCCAACCTCTTGTGTCTCCTCATCCTCACGCGTGGCCGAAACTATATCGGACTTCTACTCATTCCAATTTATTCCTTACTTAAGTTAGGAGTTAGGTAGTTAGGAATTCAGTAGAAGTCATTCATTCAAGCCACATATACAATGCATTGCTCAAGTACACATCCATACCACATGCAATACAATATATGAGTACATTACGAGATACAAATACACATCATCATCATTCATATATTTCATGATTTTTACAAACTATTGTTCAAGACAAATATCAAGAACAATGTAAACAAGCACAAGTAAGTGCAATATAGTCCGATTCGTGCATTTATCTAGGTGATCAAATAAGCACACAAATCGGGGTAACCAGATTAGGATACAGGGCATGAAGAAATCATACCGTTCACCGTTGTACTTGTATCCAACTTTCCTCCGGTGTTCACAATCCAAGTCCTATAACATACATGTGATCGAGTGGTTAATTCTCGATGGGTAACCCAACACGTTTCATCCTTTATGTTTTCCCAATGTACCATTACTAGTTCCTTAGATTTCTTACTTAATCCTAAAATCATTTACTTCACATCATTTCCTAAGCTCATTTTCTTAGGTTCTTATGTGTATATTATTTTCTCCTTACCATCATTATTCTTCCTATGGTTTACTGCTTAAGCCCATAAATTTTTTTTTTTGACGAGACCTCCCTGTGGGGCGGTCCCTAGGGGCGGTCCGAGACAGAAGCCATCCGGCCTGGGATTTCGACTGGACCTCCCCACAGGGGCGGTCCGTAGGGGCGGTCGAGACAGAAACCCAATTTTTTTTTCTTCTCTGCACTGGATGTAACACCCCCAAAGCACTGGCCTAGGAGTTAGGGGTATTACACGCCGCGTATTATTACATAATAACGCAAGGCTCTAATAAACAGAATTAAACAGATAATCAAATAAGGCCCAAACGAAATACTTCAATACAGTATTATCGAAGAGATGTTAAAACATCCCCAAAAGTCATTACAGAACCCACCAAACAGATGTCAAAAGCGGAAGCTTAACAAAATATGCCCAAAGGCTCAAATTCAATACAAAGGTCTCAAAAGAAGCTAAATACAAAGCAGCTAAACTCCAGAAGCTGAGGGGAGACGGTCCTCGCTAATCAATCTGCAAAAGCGTTAGAAGTAGGGGAATGAGCACACAACTATGCCCAGTAGATGACCAACTTCATCAACCAGCATGCTCAAAACATTTACAGAATATTGACAAATCAGAAGGAGTCAAGAATCCACAGATATGTCAGAAATCAGAAACAGAAGTCCATTTACTAAGGGACTAGACAGAGCAGAAGCAGACGGAAGCAGAAAACAGAGTGGGACACTAGCGATCACAGCATACAGACAGAACGAGCAACCAGCTCGTGAACAGAACGAGGAAACCTCACTCGTAAACAGAACAGGCGTAAACACCCGTGAACAGAACGGGGAACATCACCCGTGAACAGAAGGATCCTACATAGCGCGCTACGAGACAGCGTAACCAGCCATCCAAAGGCTCAGACACAGAGATAACTAGGTCCCAAAACAAAGCTTAAATACAGATAAGCATAAGCGCACCAAAGGCACCAGAAAGCTCATAGATAGCTTGGAAATCAGAAAGGGAATCCAACCCCGCAAACAGAAGTCAAAACGGAGCTCAAACGAGCAAGTTATGGCCAAAACAGTAGCCTGTCCGAACTTGTGTCCGGACATCAATGTTCGGACACAAGTCGAGACTCAGAAGGCAAAATCAGACAGATGTCCGAACTTGTGTCCGGACTTCAAAGTTCGGACACAAGTCGAACCTTAAAACAGAAGAAGAGCCAGAGGTGTCCGAACATCCAAGTTCGGACGGATGTTCGGACATCCTTCGGAAAACAGAACGTGGAGAGTCCAACCAAGTCCGAAGTCCGGACATCCAATGTTCGGACACAAGTCGAAGAAAACCAGAGAACGCAGAAGAAGGCTGTGTCCGAACTTCAAAGCTCGGACGGAAGTTCGGACACAGCGAAGATTTTCAAAAGATTAAGCGCAGAGGGCATGTAGAACTTCAAAGCTCGGACGGAAGTTCGGACATGCCGAAAACCTCAGAAATCAGAAGCGAATTCAAACGAACAGAGGCACAAAAACCAATCCAAACCAACACACACATTTACAAAACAACCTTGGGGGTTTAATCCATTGAGAAGGCATTAAACAACATAAGACACACACCAACACAGGATCAAATCATTGAATTAACTGGTAGAATCCAAACTCCCCAAGGCTGAACACACGGATCGAATCCGAAAGCCACCTACCTCGAATAACAGCAGAGACGAAACCCGGTCTGAACAGCAGAATCTCAAATCCGAAACAGAGCAAACCGACCACGACACAGCAAGTCAGACCAACAGCAATTCCAGGATTCTGAATAACTACAACGCAGAACAAAGCCAATTCAGAAACGCAACCCTAACCCAAAAACTGAAACTGCAGTCCAAACTGTAACGAAACCCTCACTTGAATCCAACGTCGAACACACAGACGGAGCCAATCGCAGCAGAGAAAGAACGACGAACTGAAGCCAACGCTGAATCACAATCAGATTGGGAAAGAAATTAGAATGAGAAGAACTCAGAACCGAGGGATTAACGAACAAAGTAATCTGACAACTCTACCTCGAAGAAACCAGCAATTCGCAAGGACTAGCAATCTGCAGTGGAACCTTGACAGCAGAATAATGAGACTTGACTGATCGAGAGAAAGAACGGCTTTGAGAGAGAAGAGAGAGAGAGCAAGGAAGAGAGGAGCGTGAACGATCGTGAGAACGTGTTTAGAAGTGAGGGTAATTAAGAAGGAAAGAAATAAATAATAAGAGTTTATTAAGTTAATCTCACCAGAATTTAAATGGGAAGGAAGAAAGACCTTTCTACCCATGTCTTTATTCAGAAGGACGTCCATGTCCTAAATCCAAAAAGAACCAACTTAATGAACCATAGCAACTTAAATAAAATATAACCAAATCTTGGGTTATAACACTGGACCTCCCCTGTGGGGCGGTCCCTGGGGGCGGTCCGTGACAGAAACCATCACGCTGCGAGATTCCAGTACTGGACCTCCCCACACAGGGCGGGGGCGGTCAACAACAGAACCTATTTTTCAAGGTGTTTTTCTTCTCATTTGAACTCCAAATTCACCCCAATCTTTTCCTAATCATTCCCTAACCTCGCACAAGTTTTCTACATGTTTAAACACCTTAAAACATTCCTTAACTCATCTACTAACTCATTATCTTTTCTATATCAATTCACACACTTTGTTTTCTACATTTTCATTTCAGCACTTACATTCTCCTTTAGTTGTATTATGCTACGATTTTGTCTCTCACTTCCTCCATCTACTGCTCCCTCTTGTATGCCATTCCTAGCACTCTAATTGCATCATCACACCATCCTACTCCATCCCATTACCTAGCTCTTCTCCAATCTATTTCAAGGTATCAAACTACTCACCTTAAGTCCTCCAAATACACTTAATTCCTCCTAGTTTCTCCAATGTGTTTTAACACTTCTTGCTACAGCTTTTACACTCTTTTATTCACATGCTACTACTACCATTCCATAGTTATTAATCATCTCTACTAACTCCAATACACCCCTTGGTTTTTTTCCCATTACTTAACTCTCTTTCAAAATCTGTTACATACACATATTATTCACCTAGTTCTAATCTCTTAAGTGTTCTAGTTCTAGGTAAATTTTGCCATAGTCTCCCCTATATTAATACTCTCACCACATTGTTCTAGTTCACAATTCAACACTCATTTCTCCTGTTTGAAAACAGCATTAATATACAAGCTCAGATAACCAAATACCAAACACAAAGCACTCTTAGAAATTCCTGCACTCAACATTTAATTCTCAACTATGTTTGTGACAGTTTTACCGGTTTTCAAAGCTTCAATACAATTCAATTCTCCTTCCACATTACATATGTTCATTACCATTTACAGTACAAATTTACTCTTTAAAAACTGTTACACAAGCACATACAAGACTACACAAAGGTAAGCACAATTTACCTTGTTTCTCTCTAGTTTTCTTTCTCTCCTTCTGTTCTTCCTTCTTTCTTTCTTTTCTCTTCCCACCGGTTTTGTCAAACCAAATCCTCTAAACTACAAACCCATTCACATATACATTTCAATACACCATTTTAATACACTAAAAACTATCCTTATCATTTTCTTCAAGTTTTAATGTAGGTTTTAGGGTTTAGAAATTCATTACCTTGCAAGGTGTAAGTGGTGTTTGGAGTGGCTCAAGAACAAGATTCCAACTCCACCAACAATGCCAAAATCGGCTAGAGTACAAGGAACAACAAGAGTTTATTTTCCAAATTTCGTTTTGCCCACAAGGGCTAGAAAAAGATGGAGTTTTGAGAATATTTTTACCTCAAAGTAACAAGGAGAAGAAAGGTGGTTCTAATGGTGGTCTTGAAGCTCCAAATTGGGCATACCATGAAAACGAAAATGCTTCTTTTCGGTTTTTTGAAAAGATAGAAATGTGTGCTCTTGATGAGAGGATTCCAATGGTACAAGTTTTGTAATTTTGGAGGAGATTTGAGGTAGTAACAAGAGGAGAGAAGCTAGAGTTTTGTGTGTTTGCTCTTTTCTCCATGGATGTCCGGTTGGGGAAGAAGAAGAAGAAAGAGAGTGAGGGGGAAGGGTGTGCATACGTGAGTGAAGAGAATGTGAGGGGATGAGGAGGAGAGAGAATAGGTGAGTGGGGTTAGTAAAGTAGTGTTTACTTTTTGATTTTTATTGTTTTGTCCTTTTGCTCATAAGAAGGGAATTAAAGGGGTGTGAATGGGGCTCAAAATCGGACACACTCACACAGCCATGTGGGTTTTAAAATTTTATTTACATATTGGACACACTAGTTTGAGTTATTTGTGCTTTTACCCCACAACTTCCCGTTTTGACAGTTTTTACTAATTTCTCGTTTTATTGATTTTATTGGTTCTAAAGCTTCACTAATTTAATTAATGATTATTTAGTTGACCAGAATGTTACGAGTCTATTGACCCGCTTAAAGTCACGTTTTCCCGGTTACCTCGAAAAACGCGCTTTAATGTTCATTAGTGTTTTATCCATTTTAAGGATCCGTTTTCTTCAGGATTTGTTCCCATATATTATTTAGGCCTTATTAACCCTTAGGAATCCACTAATACTCTAACCGAGGTCTCGTACTCCTATGGTTATTTAACGCTTATTTAGCGTTTTTCGCTTTTTAAGCGTTTCTTCATTTCTTTGGATTTATATTTCCTACAAATATTAATTAGGCATTGTTAGGCCCTTAAAAAACATATTAGAATTATTTTAATCCCTATATTTTAAGTTCGGGTATTTCAATCTACCCCCTTAAGAACTTTGTCCTCAAAGTTGTTCGAGGTTATAGAATTACTATACTTACTCCTTTATACTTGTCTAGTGCCAAAGTCATACACCTTCCTCCTACAATTCCCAAATCCCTCAAGGTTCCTACATACCATATATACCAATATACAACAGTTAGTCCCATCCGCACCACTACTAACTATCCGGTTACTCATTACAAAGTTCATACATACATACAGTGCAAAGCTATTCCCAAAGCATGCAATACACATTACAATCCCTCAGGCACCAAGGTCATCTAGACACAGGACTCCTCTATGTCCCGCTGCCCTTGGAATAATACAACATACTACCTTACTATCTTCTTCGGTACACACTTCTAACAGATCCTCATTCTCCATACTAAGGGAAATCTTTCACTACTACCAATTAAAAATTTCTAAAACACATAACTCCAAATTCAATTTATATTCATCACTTCTATCCTATGTGATTCTTGTGACCACTTAAGGGGAGCTTCAAGAATCGTCGACCTGATGTGATCAGCATGTTGTTGAACTATCTTTCCACCCCAATTTGTGTTCGGTTTCCCTCGATCTGATCAGGATCAAGTTCGACTTCCCAACATTAGTTTCAAACAAACAGATAGTTTGATTATTTCAATTTTCTATCTTTTACTCTCCTAGTCATGATTACAAATTCACACATCTCAAAAGGATGGAATTCAGTCCATCGATCATCCTCGCTCTACTTCCAAATATTTGCTTCAAGATTCAATACCTAAATACTCATTTCATCGACTGTGTTACTACTTCCATTTACTACTCTCCTTCATCTCACATATTCTAGCTAAGGACTACAGTACTTATGAAATTCAATTGTCCTCGATTTGCTTCCAATCACATACTTACGAAATAACTATCATGGCTAATTCTACTACTCTTAATCCATTCGTACTACTTCTTTAAGGGTTACAATAGGTTGTGGAGCTCCGTCCACTACTCATTACTTTTCTTTTCTAATACTCTTACACTGGATTACAAGATGGGATATTCGCCTATGGTATCTGCAGGTCTAATGCTTAATACCCACAATTCAATATGAATGAATACGTATGTTTATATAACGTAAGTACCACTATTGAATCAATTCTCATTTTGTGCTATGCACATTATAGTTTTATGTGTTTTATTATAAAACTTACATTAAGCGGTTTTCGCTCTACCCCCTTAAAAGGGATTACGCCCACGTAATCTCCCATATGATAATTAAACATTGGTTATTCATTGGGCAATCTGAAGCGTTTAGCTCACTACGGTATACTATATAGTGCTCTGGTCAAAGGACTTAACCATTACCAATGGTTTAGTCTTTGCACCAAGAATTCCATATGAGTTATTTAACTCATTAGTTAATTGGTTCTAGACTCACCGGCTTCAAGGCATTAATAGTCATTCTATTATACTTACTAGGTATATTGTCTCCTAGCTAGGCCCACTAGCTTCTGCTGCGCGACCCTGATAGCTTGGGTTACTTACCCATCGTGTTATCATTAATGTGCTAACATTACCATTTTTATCCGTCTATTATGGGAATAAGGTTTACTAGACAAATGCAGTATTATTTTACCGTGGTGAACTCAATGAGTTTAGATTATAACCAGCTCTTTGGTATCTACTGCACATGCTATTCGTGCTTCCACGATTTTCGTTAAGTTCCTCCGACTTATTATCGGCGAGGTAAGTCACCACTTAACTGTAGTGCTTCCTCTGTTATCAATAGCTCAGATTACACCAGTTTCTGGTTCAGTACAAGTGTTCTTACTTGTATGACCTTGCATTGATATGCGTCGGTCTATAGTGATTCCTTAAGTCTCCTTGCACCTTTTATTCCATTGGGATTCACATTTGTGATTGTTTGTGTGTTTTACACTCTTCGTGCTTCTTTGGCCTTAGGCGGCACGGTTTGTTGCAAGTTTTGCTTAACTGGCTTATGCCATGTTTGTGGTGAAAAGAAGGGTTCATTACGGTTACATTCTCCATATCCTAGCCATCCCATTAGATCGTTAGTTGCACAAGTGCATACCAAAAACACTCAGTCATAAGAGTGCAGAGGCGTAAACGCTGACAGTAAGTCACTTATGTGATAGAAAGAATATTTATGCTTGTCATCTCGTACTTATACTCCGTGTCTATCTGGTACTTCCTACATAGGTCGCTGTTGGCACCGTATTTACTCAATATACAACATCGTTTTTACTGTTTCTGTTACTGTGATAGTTTCTCTTACTCATTTCCATTGTCATTGGCACCATTCCCTTATGGTATGAAATACCCTAGGGTTTCCAATGTTTCGTGTGTGTGACGGTTGTCGTTAGATACCACAATATTAATATTCTTCCCAATGTGGAGATGTTCTTCCATTTTAGGTTTCATGAGTAGGTTAGCTTACCTCACATTCCATATCAGTTATGATACAATTTACCAAGTATTTTGGTTAACAAGGATGAGATAGCTCATCGGGTCATAAGCTCTCTTGGGCGTTAGTCATTCGTGGTGTTCAATGTGTATTCACATTGGTTGTTCTGATAATTATTGCCTTTCAGCGCTGAGCATTGGTTATAGGCTCCAGCTGTGTAGTTTTGCTTGTATGTGTATTACCAGGACATCCCAAGAAACTTCAAGGGTTTTCTGGTCCTGTTCTATCATTGACAAATGAAGTTCTTGTTGAGAGGCTTGTTTCCACTCATAGATCTCATGACGAGGTTCACCTTGTTGGTGTTTATACCATGGTTCGCACATGCTTAGGTGCATATGGGGTATGCTTACTCCTTTACGTCGTAATGGTTTAGAAATCTCATTTCCTTATTCTATCGCCCCTTGGCAATATCTATTGCGTGGGCTTTATTGTTATAGTAGATGGAAGCCTTTCCTAAGGGTTCACATCATCACCGCATTGGTGGTCTTCGGTTAACGAGGGTACCTTCCCTTGGGTTTCTCGTAGTGTCCAAATGTGGACTAGGCCAATGTTGGCATTATCCTGATTCTTATGCCTCTGTGCTATTATTGTTACCGAAGGCATGAGGGGTAATTAAACTCCGTCAACTGTATACTAGACTGGTGCTCTAGTGATAGTGACACTGAGGTGGCCATTACTCCAAGCCACTCAGGATGTTGGGTTTGAATTGATGGTCCAGTTATTGATTTCTTGTCGTATGAGACATTATTTCTTGCAGTCTTGTTATCAAATGGTGTGGGTTGTGCAACCGCTAAGGTGTTCATAACATAGTTGGTTGATGGCTTTCAAGCCTTATCGCTGCAAGCTATGCTCTTTGCAAGCTGCTTATACCTGTTTCCACTCCTTGTACACCATCACAGGATGGAGATATTACTGGGCTCCATGGCAAGTCGTGACATCACGCTTCCGTTTGTAGGAGGCCCTTTAGGCAAAATGGTATTAATAGGTGCCTCTTAGTGCCTTAGGGTATTTCCTGTTAAGTGAAATCCCTTCGGTGTCCTAACCGAGTGTTCGTTTTAGCTCCCGTGCTCATATCATTATGCTTGTTCAACTGTTGTTAACGCAGACACCCTTCAAGGATCACTCCTGGGTGTTGGTAGTTATGCCGTTACATCCGGCTAATGTTTATAACATGTGTTGTCCTATATACCGTCTTATGGTGTTGTATTAAGCTATTCCCTTTAGGTTTATAACGTCTCCCGTCGTTGGGTAGACCATTTATACTTGCTCCTAGCGCTTGAGACTAGGGTTAATATTCTCTTCAATGATGGATTTTACTTTATGGTAATCTTGTGATTGCTCTTGGGAATTCTGTCCCGTTTGTTGAGCATCACTGTGGTGTTCATGTTAGGCATTTGCCTTACTATGTTTAGGCTGGGTATACTTTCCAGCTGTCATATTTTGCTTGGTGTCTTCTGAGTTCCTTTTTACTTGATCGTCTGAGGTGTCCAGCTGTTTTGGTTTGAACTTACTGATGGTCCGTAGAACGGAGTCGACTACTTCCCGTGTTTCGTACACTACATGTATACATACGTGGGGTACCATGCTGATATGTTACCACTTACCCGACTATATGTGAGGCCCGCAAGCTCCTTCGGAGTGCAGTTGTCCCACATCCCGTAATTGGGTACACTCGTAGTGTTCGTCACACGCCTAGGTGAAGTATTCTATTGTCAACTCCTCTTGTATCATTCCATGATACTCACCGTAATTCTGTTGGTTTGGTTTTAAAATCCAAGGTTTAAAAGAAAGGTTGTGGGTTGTGGTTTCGAAAGAAAAATTTTGGGTTTTTTTTTTTAAAAAAACAATGGTTAGGTGTTAAAATAAACCTCTCATGGCATAGTCATGCTTGAGGTCTTGACCAAGTCTAGCTTCCCGCTGACTGGTATGTACTAAGTACAGTGGTCGGGCCGTTAAGCCTTCCCAAGGTTCCATACTCCTAGTTGTTAGGATGTGTGATCCTGTAGTTGCTTCTTGTAGCCACTGTACATTACTATGTACCTGTGGTGTGTTAGGGTTCCTTTACATATTTCTTTCCTTACTGCACTTGCCGTGGCAAGTGCGTGGTACTGGTGGTTTTTGGGTAATTCTATACCGATCACGGTATGGTTTCCATTAGTATTTGATAGTCTTGTTGACTCTTCCCTTGATCTTATTGATCGCTGATTGGGATACTCGATCTTTTAGGTAGCTTCTCAGTGATCTGGACATGGCTGTCGTAGATCCGGGTACTCCTCCAATCCCTGGAGATTCCCTTTAATTTGGTTTAGTGTTATTCCTCGTTGCCCGTTCCCACACATTTATTGTGGTTATTGAGCCTTAGCTTGTTTAGGCACTACTCTTGTAGTCCTATCGGATTATATCTCATGGTTGTTCTTGTAGCTGTGTAAGCTGTGCTGGCCAGGTATTGTGACCTCATTGGCGTTGTGGTTTTGGAGTTGACCGCTTCCGACTATGTCCTTAGTCAGCTAGCATACCGTTGGTGGTATTATTCAAGTATTACTATCCCGTAGACTTGTGTCTCGGGTTCTGTTATTACTCCCTCTTTCCATTTCGTCGCACGGTTAGTGCTTCTTTCCTGCTGCTGGTTGACTAGCTAGGTCTCGCGACTGCTAAGCACGTCGCCCCATGCTGTTGTAAGTTGTAGTCTCCTTATGGTTGGAGTGCCCGTTCAACCGCTATTGAGTGCGGGTGTTATTGTTCAACCGGGTTCCATCTCCGGGACTTCCAATTCTGGGAATTTACCGTATGTCGGTTCTTGTTTACTGTGTGATTGCTTCACAACTGCCAGATCGGGTTTCCCCAAGTATGAGGGGCCTTTCCTTCTCTCTGGCGTCCTTTCCCAAGTTATACAATGGGGTTCGCGGCGGGTGGGACTGGTATTGTAGGTATCCGGTACTCACCGGTAGTTCCTAACTAGCATATCTCTAATGCTAACACTCAGCCCTTAGCCCTAAGCTTCTACTTCCTAACTCGGTATTTCCTAAACTCGGTATTTCCAGTCATCAGAGCGACACTTCGCTCTGATACCACTTTTTGTAACACCCCTACTATTAAAACAATCATTACCGTCCAATCTCCTCGTGCTTTCAGAGTCATGCAGCGGATACATACTTACGTACAATGGGTGATACAATGCCGTTAGTCACCCACGTGGCTAACAAGGCTACTACTTCTATATACAGCGTCGGTCTGATGGACCGGAATCCCGAGTACTACACATCTACAACACATACTCCATTCATCAAACGAATACTACAATGTTCCATTCAATACTTTACTCCTTCGTAAACCATACAATACAAAATACATAACCGAGTTTACTAGGTTCCCAATACACTTACAATGCTTCTTCCAAGTTCATATGTACTCATTAAGAGTCTAACCACTACCCCTTCCTCACAACTACTTACTTTCTAAGGACAAGGGTGTGCTAATTAGTACACCTCTACATTCTACTACTACTATCCAAATGTAGTCACCGGTCTCGTGCCTTGACCACATCCTCTTCGGGTACCTGCACACTAAAAACGTTCCCCCGAGGGGGGTCAGCTTTCGCTGAGCATGATAACCGCATACCCCGCGTACTAGTGAGGGTACGCCGACCACTTGGTCGAATACATGCAGTTCATTTTCATACAAACATACATGCATACATGCTCTTATACACAATACAATAATATTTACGCAAGGCATACATACATACACTTCATTACATACAAGGAATACAATGTAACCATCCACTACATACTTACCTTCTTCCGAATACACATACTCATTACATACACAATATACAATACTTGTTAGCTTCATTGGTCCACCCGGGTTAATCGGGTGGAGATTACTCTTTTACTCGTTACTTCATACATACGCATACATACTCATACTCATACATACTTACTTACTCTTACTCATGTTAAGTCGTCGGGACCTCCGGCCCGGGGACTACTCCGTCCCACCACCGGGATTTACTTGGTTCACTAATCCAGGATGCTACCCACTTAAGGGATTTGGGCCGTGGACCAGCTTACGAACCAGGAATCGGATCCAACCTCTTGTGTCTCCTCATCCTCACGCGTGGCCGAAACTATATCGGACTTCTACTCATTCCAATTTATTCCTTACTTAAGTTAGGAGTTAGGTAGTTAGGAATTCAGTAGAAGTCATTCATTCAAGCCACATATACAATGCATTGCTCAAGTACACATCCATACCACATGCAATACAATATATGAGTACATTACGAGATACAAATACACATCATCATCATTCAGATATTTCATGATTTTTACAAACTATTGTTCAAGACAAATATCAAGAACAATGTAAACAAGCACAAGTAAGTGCAATATAGTCCGATTCGTGCATTTATCTTATTAGGTGATCAAATAAGCACACAAATCGGGGTAACCAGATTAGGATACAGGGCATGAAGAAATCATACCGTTCACCGTTGTACTTGTATCCAACTTTCCTCCGGTGTTCACAATCCAAGTCCTATAACATACATGTGATCGAGTGGTTAATTCTCGATGGGTAACCCAACACGTTTCATCCTTTATGTTTTCCCAATGTACCATTACTAGTTCCTTAGATTTCTTACTTAATCCTAAAATCATTTACTTCACATCATTTCCTAAGCTCATTTTCTTAGGTTCTTATGTGTATATTATTTTCTCCTTACCATCATTATTCTTCCTATGGTTTATTGCTTAAGCCCATAAATTTTTTTTTTTGACCGGACCTCCCCTGTGGGGCGGTCCCTAGGGGCGGTCCGAGACAGAAGCCATCCGGCCTGGGATTTCGACTGGACCTCCCCCACAGGGGCGGTCCGTAGGGGCGGTCCGAGACAGAAACCCATTTTTTTTTCTTCTCTGCACTGGACCTCCCCTGTGGGGCGGTCCCTAGGGGCGGTCCGTGACAAAACCATCTACGCTGCGAGATTCCAGTACTGGACCTCCCCACAGGGGCGGTCCGTAGGGGCGGTCCACAACAGAACCTATTTTTCAAGGTGTTTTTCTTCTCATTTTGAACTCCAAATTCACCCCAATCTTTTCCTAATCATTCCCTAACCTTCCCACAAGTTTTCTACATGTTTAAACACCTTAAAACATTCCTTAACTCATCTACTAACTCATTACTCTTTTCTATATCAATTCACACACTTTGTTTTCTACATTTTCATTTCAGCACTTACATTTTCTTCCTTTAGTTGTATTATGCTACAGATTTTGTCTCTCACTTCCTCCATCTATTGCTCCCTCTTGTAATGCCATTCCTAGCATTCTAATTGCATCATCACACCATCCTACTTCCATCCCATTACCTAGCTCTTCTCCAAATCTGTTTCAAGGTATCAAACTACTCACCTTAAGTCCTCCAAATACACTTAATTCCTCATAGTTTCTCCAATGTGTTTTAACACTTCTTGCTACAGCTTTTACACTCTTTTATTCACATGCTACTACTACCATTCCATAGTTATTAATCATCTCTACTAACTCCAATACACCCCTTGGTTTTTTTCCCATTACTTAACTCTCTTTCAAAATCTGTTACATACACATATTATTCACCTAGTTCCTAATCTCTTAAGTGTTCTAGTTCTAGGTAAATTTTGCCATAGTCTCCCCTATATTTTTATACTCTCACCACATTGTTCTAGTTCACAATTCAACACTCATTTCTCCTGTTTGAAAACAGCATTAATATACAAGCTCACATAACCAAATACCAAACACAAAGCACTCTTAGAAATTCCTGCACTCAACATTTAATTCTCAACTATGTTTGTGACAGTTTTTACCGGTTTTCAAAGCTTCAATACAATTCAATTCTCCTTCCACATTACATTATTGTTCATTACCATTTTACAGTACAAATTTTACTCTTTTAAAAACTGTTACACAAGCACATACAAGACTACACAAAGGTAAGCACAATTTACCTTGTTTCTCCTCTAGTTTTCTTTCTCTCCTTCCTTCTTCTTCCTTCTTTCTTTCTTTTCTCTTCCCACCGGTTTTGTCAAACCAAATCCTCTAACACTACAACCCATTCACATATACATTTCAATACACCATTTTAATACACTAAAACTATCCTTATCCATTTCTTCAAGTTTTAATGTAGGTTTTAGGGTTTAGAAATTTCATTACCTTGCAAGGGTGTAAGTGGTGTTTGGAGTGGCTCAAGAACAAGATTCCAACTCCACCAACAATGCCAAAATCGGCTAGAGTACAAGGAACAACAAGAGTTTAGTTTCCAAATTTCGTTTTGCCTACAAGGGCTAGAAAAAGATGGAGTTTTGAGAATATTTTTACCTCAAAGTAACAAGGAGAAGAAGGTGGTTCTAATGGTGGTCTTGAAGCTCCAAATGGGGCATACCCATGAAAACGAAAATGCTTCTTTTCGGTTTTTGAAAAGATAGAAATGTTGCTCTTGATGAGAGGATTCCAATGGTACAAGTTTTGTAATTTTTGGAGGAGATTTGAGGTAGTAACAAGAGGAGAGAAGCTAGAGTTTTTGTGTGTTTGCTCTTTTCTCCATGGATGTCCGGTTGGGAAGAAGAAGAAAAGAGAGTGAGGGGGAAGGGTGTGCATACGTGAGTGAAGAGAATGTGAGGGGGATAGGAGAGAGAATAGGTGAGTGGGGTAGTAAAGTAGTGTTTACTTTTTGATTTTTATTTGTTTTGTCCTTTTCCTCATAAGAAGGGAATTAAAGGGGTGTGAATGGGGCTCAAAATCGGACACACTCACACAGCCCATGTGGGTTTTAAAATTTTATTTACAATATTGGACACACTAGTTTGAGTTATTTGTGCTTTTACCCCACAACTTCCCGTTTTTGACAGTTTTTACTAATTTCTCGTTTTATTGATTTTATTGGTTCTAAAGCTTCACTAATATTAATTAATGATTATTTAGTTGACCAAAATTGTTACGAGTCTATTTGACCCGCTTAAAGTCACGTTTTCCCGGTTACCTCGAAAAACACGCTTTAATGTTCATTAGTGTTTTTAATCCATTTTAAGGATCCGTTTTCTTCAGGATTTGTTCCTATATATTATTTAGGCCTTATTAACCCTTAGGAATCCACCTAATACTCTAACCGAGGTCTCGTACCTCCTATGGTTATTTAACGCTTATTTAGCGTTTTTCACTTTTTAAGTGTTTCTTCATTTCTTTTGGATTTATTTTTCCTTACAAATATTAATTAGGCATTGTTAGGCCCTTAAAAACATATTAGAATTATTTTAATCCCTATATTTAAGTTCGGGGTATTTCAATCTACCCCCCTTAAGAACTTTGTCCTCAAAGTTGTTCGAGGTTATAGAATTACTATACTTACTCCTTTATACTTGTCTAGTGCCAAAGTCATACGTCCTTCCTCCTTACAATTCCCAAATCCCTCAAGGTTCCTACATACCATACTATACCAATATACAATAGTTACTCCCATCCGCACCACTACTAACTATCCGGTTACTCATTACAAAGTTCATACACACATACAGTGCAAAGCTATTCCCAAAGCAATGCAATACACATACAATCCCTCAGGCACCAAGGTCATCTAGACACAGGACTCCTCTATGTCCCGCTACCCTTGGAATAATACAACATACTACCTTACTATCTTCTTCGGTACACACTTCTAACAGATCCTCATTCTCCATACTAAGGGAAATTCTTTCACTACTACCAATTAAAAATTTTCTAAAACACACAACTCCAAATTCCAATTTATATTCATCACTTCTATCCTATGTGATTCTTGTGACCACTTAAGGGGAGCTTCAAGAATCGTCGACCCTGATGTGATCAGCATCAGTGTTGAACTATCTTTCCACCCCAATTTGTGTTCGGTTTCCCTCGATCTGATCAGGATCAAGTTCGACTTCCCACATCAGTTTCAAACAAACAGATAGTTTGATTATTTCAATTTTCTATCTTTTTACTCCTCCTAGTCATGATTACAAATTCATACATCTCCAAAGGATGGAATTCAGTCCATCGATCATCCTCGCTCTACTTCCAAATATTTGCTTCAAGATTCAATACCTAAATACTCATTTCATCGACTGTTACTACTTCCATTCACTACTCTCCTTCATCTCACATATTCTAGCTAAGGACTACAGTACTTATGAAATTCAATTGTCCTCGATTTGCTTCCAATCACATACTTACGAATACACTACTCATGGCTACATTCCTCTACTACTCTTAATCCATTCGTACTACTTCTTTAAGGGTTACAATACTTGTGGAGCTCCGTCCACTACTCATTACTCTTCTTTTCTAATACTCTTACACTGGATTACAAGATGGGTATATTCGCCCTATGGTATCTGCATGTCTAATGCTTAGTTACCACAATTCAATATGAATGAATACGTATGTTTATATAACGTAAGTACCATTCATCGAATCAATTCTCATTTGTGCTATGCACATTATAGTTTTATGTGTTTTATTTATAAAACTTGCATTAAGCGGTTTTCACTCTACCCCCCTTAAAAGGGATTACGCCCACGTAATCTCCCATATGTTAATATTAAACATTGGTTATTTCATTCGGGCAATCTGAAGCGTTTAGCTTCACTACGGTATACTATATAATATGCTCTGGTCAAAGGATCTTAACCATACCAATGGTTTAGTCTTTGCACCAAGAATTCCTATATGAGTTTATTTAACTCATAGTTAATTTGGTTCTAGCCTCACCGGCTTCAAGGCATTAATAGTCATTCTATTATACTTACTAGGTATATTGTCTCCTAGCTAGGGCCCACTAGCTTCTGCTGCGCGACCCTGATAGCTTGGGTTACTTACCCTTCGTGTTATCTTAATGTGCTATACATTACCTTTTTATCCGTCTATTATGGGAATAAGGTTTACTAGACAAATGCGGTATTATTTTACCGTGGTTGAACTCAATGAGTTTAGATTTATAACCAGCTCTTTGGTAATCTACTGCACATGCTATTCGTGCTTCCACGATTATTCGTTAAGTACCTCCGACTTATTATCGGGCGAGGTTAAGTCACCACTTAACTGTAGTGCTTCCTCTGTTATCAATAGCTTCCAGATTACACCAGTTCTTCTGGTTCAGTACAAGTGTTCTTTACTTGTATGACCTTGCATTGATATGCGTCGGTCCTAGTGACTTCCTTAAGTCTCCTTTCACCTTTTATTCCATTGGGATTCACATTTTGTGATTGTTAGTGTGTTTTACACTCTTCGTGCTTCTTTGGCCTTAGGCTGCACGGTTTGTTGCTAAGTTTGCTTAACTGGCTTATGCCATGTTTGTTGGTGAAAAGAAGGGTTCATTACGGTTTACATTCTCCATATCCCTAGCCATCCCATTAGATCGTTAGTTGCACAAGTGCAATACCAAAACACTCAGTCATACAGAGTGCAGAGGCGTAAACGCTTGACAGTAAGTCACTTATGTGATAGGAAAGAATATTTATGCTTGTCATCTCGTACTTATACTCCGTGTCATTATCTGCTACTTCCTCATATCGGTCGCTTGTTGCGCACCGTATTCTTACTCAATATACAACATCGTTTTTACTGTTTCTGTTACTGTGATAGTTTCTCTTTACTCATTTCCATTGTCATTGGCACCATTCCCTTATGGTATGAATACCCTAGGGTTTCCAATGTTCGTGTGTATGACGGTTGTCGTAGCATACCACAATATTAATATCTTCCCAATGTGGAGATGTTCTTCCATTTTAGGTTTCATGCGTAGGTTAGCTTACCTCACATTCCATTATCATTTATGATACAATTTTACCAAGTATTTTGGTTAACCAAGGATGAGATAGCTCATCGGGTCATAAGCTCTCTTGGGCGTTAGTCATTCGTGGTGTTCAATGTGTATTCACATTGGTTGTTCTGATAATTATTGCCTTTCAGCGCTGAGCATTGGTTATAGGCTCCAGCTGTGTAGTTTTGCTTGTATGTGTATTACCAGGACATCCCAAGAAACTTCAAGGGTTTTCTGGTCCTGTTCTATCATTGACAGATGAAGTTCTTGTTGAGAGGCTTGTTTCCACTCATAGATCTCATGACGAGGTTCACCTTGTTGGTGTTTATACCATGGTTCGCACATGCTTAGGTGCATATGGGGTATGCTTACTCCTTTACGTCGTAATGGTTTAGAAATCTCATTTCCTTATTCTATCGCCCCTTGGCAATATCTATTGCGTGGGCTTTATTGTTATAGTAGATGGAAGCCTTTCCTAAGGGTTCACATCATCACCGCATTGGTGGTCTTCGGTTAACGAGGGTACCTTCCCTTGGGTTTCTCGTAGTGTCCAAATACCAAACGAGGGTACTCTCACCACATTGTTCTAGTTCACAATTCAACACTCATTTCTCCTGTTCGAAAACAGCATTAATATACAAGCTCACATAACCAAATACCAAACACAAAGCACTCTTAGAAATTCCTGCACTCAACATTTAATTCTCAAACTATGGTGACAGTTTTACCGGTTTCAAAGCTTCAATACAATTCAATTCTCCTTCCACATTACATTATGTCATTACCAACAGTACAAATTTTACTCTTTAAAAATGTTACACAAGACATACAAGACTACACAAAGGTAAGCACAATTTACCTTGTTTCTCCTCTAGTTTTCTTTCTCTCCTTCATTCTTCTTCCTTCTTTCTTCTTTCTCTTCCCACCGGTTTGTCAAACCAAAATCCTCTAACACTACAACCCATTCACATATACATTTCAATACACCATTTTAATACACTAAAACTATCCTTATCCATTTCTTCAAGTTTTAATGTAGGTTTTAGGGTTTAGAAATTTCATTACCTTCCAAGGGTTGTAAGTGTGTTTGGAGTGGCTCAAGAACAAGATTCCAACTCCACCAACAATGCCAAAATCGGCTAGAGTACAAGGAACAACAAGAGTTTAGTTTCCAAATTTCGTTTTGCCCACAAGGGCTAGAAAAAGATGGAGTTTGAGAAGATTTTACTCAAAGTAACAAGGAGAAGAAGGTGGTTCTAATTGGTGGTCTTGAAGCTCTAAATGGGGATACCCATGAAAACGAAAATGCTTCTTTTCGGTTTTGAAAAGATAGAATGTTGCTCTTGATGAGAGGATTCTAATGGTAAGTTTTGTAATTTTTGGAGGAGATTTGAGGTAGTAACAAGAGGAGAGAAGCTTGAGTTTTTGTGTTTTGCTCTTTTTCTCCATGGATGTCCGGTTGGGGAAGAAGAAGAAAAGAGAGTGAGGGGGAAGGGTGTGCATACGTGAGTGAAGAGAATGTGAGGGGGATAGGAGAGAGAATAGGTGAGTGGGGTAGTAAAGTAGTGTTACTTTTTGATTTTTATTTGTTTTGTCCTTTTGCTCATAAGAAGGGAATTAAAGGGGTGTGAAGGGGCTCAAAATCGGACACACTCACACAGCCCATGTGGGTTTTAAAATTTTATTTACAAAATTGGACACACTAGTTTGAGTTATTGTGTGCTTTTACCCCACAACTTCCCGTTTTTGACAGTTTTTACTAATTTCTCGTTTTATTGATTTTATTGGTTCTAAAGCTTCACTAATATTTATTAATGATTATTTAGTTGACCAAAATTCTTACGAGTCTATTTGACCGCTTAAAGTCACGTTTTCCCGGTTACCTCGAAAAACGCGCTTTAATGTTCATTAGTGTTTTAATCCATGTTAAGGATCCGTTTCTTCAGGATTTGTTCCCATATATTATTTAGGCCTTATTAACCTTAGGAATCCACCTAATATCTCTAACCGAGGTCTCGTACCTCTATGGTTATTTAACGCTTATTTAGCGTTTTTCGCTTTTTAAGCGTTTCTTCATTTCTTTTGGATTTATTTTTCCTTACTAATATTAATTAGGCATTGTTAGGCCCTTAAAAACATATTAGAATTATTTTAATCCCTATATTTAAGCTCAGGGTATTTCAGCTATACTATATTTTGAGACATTTTAAGTGTAATTTATTTTGCAAGTTCAAGGTTGTAATAAGGCCATGTCATTAGGCCATTTTAATTTAAGTTTATAAGCTTATTTAGTTAAATTTATGCTTATATAATTAAGTTTGGGGCCAAATCATAATTACTGGAAAATATAAAGCCATGGGCTTAATTTAGAGGAATTTAGGGTTTTTAAATGAATTTAATAAAAATTATAACATTTTATAAAGTTTTGTGTCAAAATTGTAAAAATAGAAAAGTATGGGGTAAGATTGGTAATTACCGAAAGTTTGGAACCCATTTGGTATTAGAAGTCAAAGTTGACTATATAGGAGGCTTTGACCAAGTTTGGAAAATTTAAGAAATTAAAATACTACCTTATATTAAATAGTGATTAAATTGTAAAAGATTTTTACGAGATGGGGTTATATTGTGATTTCCGAAAACTTGGGGTACTAAATGGAATTTAGAATAGTCCTTAAGTTAGTAGGAATTTTTAGAAGTTTATTTGGTTAAATTTGGAGTTTGTATGAATTATACAAGTATAATATATGATATTTTATAACATTGTTACAAATGGGTAACATATGGGTCAAAACCGAGATTTATGGAAAGTATAAGGTTAGGAATAATATTTATAACCTTTTGGTATAGTTTGGTAATTTTTGGAGTTATATATAAGATTTTATAAAGATATATGTATAATATATAGTTTTAATGACATTGGAAAACTATGTATTATAAGTTGTGGAGATTTGGTAAATATACAAAATAAGGTGGTGGGAATTTAATTAAAACAGTCCTAGGGTCTGTTCGAAAATTATAGCCTTTAAAAACTATAGGTTATGATTATATTAAGGTTTAAGGATTATAATATAAGGTACATATTATAAGTGAAACAATGAAATATAATTTGGGGTGATTTGTGATTTATAGAAGTTTAGTGGTATATGGTGAAAGCCGAGAATATAAGGTAATGTTTGGTATTTTATAACAAAATATAACTATAGGTTATAATTGTTTTAATGACATAAATGTCATAATATATGTTATATAACTATAATATAACATTATATTAATTATGTGGTGGATTTTGTAAATACTTAAGAAAATGGGTGCTGTTCGGAAATATTAACATTTTTAAATGGAATTTATAATATGGTTTTTAATGTTATAAGAGTTATAAAATTTATAACATAAGAGGTATTCATTAAGAAGAATGAATATATGTTATTAAGACTTACCATATAATAAATAGTCCCATAATACATATATATAGATAAATATATGTTATGGAGTGGAAAAATATAATATGGTTTAATAACCATGTATTATCATAATTAAAATGATATACGGTCAAGGGAAAAGGAATTACAAACATTAGATATGGAAGTTCTAATGTTAGGAGTGTACATGGAATGATAAGGAATATATATAATTCAAAGTATTTTACACATGAATTATACCACATTTAACTTGGAAAGACAAACCTTAGGAAAATAAACACTAAGGTGAAATGTATAATAAATGATGAAGGATTATACATGCAATATAGAAACAAACTATATGATATACAAGGGTATATTAAGTTACATGCGATAACAAGTTCAATATTAAGTATATTAATGTACAAGACAAGACTACGCATGTAACATAACGTTTTTCCAAATCTCGAGTTAAGCCGAAAACCCGACAAGCATTGACAGTTAATAACGGGGGATTAAGCGGGAAGGATAAGTGACGGTACGGGGTACTGTAGAGTTGTGTTGTTATACGGGATGCTAATCAGTAGCATTATGTATTGTTTAGATTGTTAGAGACGACACACGGAGCATAGGATCTTGCTGATTCATACTCCACCGTAATACAATCAGGGTGAACGGTATGTTATTTATGTGGCTTGATTGTCTTTGAGGATTTCCTCAGTTCAGACATTGTGTGAAAATCTGTGATAAGATTGAATGTCTGCTTGTGTGAATTAATATGCTTGAGTTGTGTATTAATGCTGCTTTATTATTACTGTTGTACGATAACAGTATCGTTCGTATATATGAACATATTATAAAACGAACTAGCGGCAATGATGCTATCTTATATGTGTAACATAAGGAACGTAAGTAAGACGTTGTAGCATCAGGATAATAAGATATATATATTACCTGAGACTGATATACGGAGCATTGGCCTCTTTAACGCCGCTCTCGTATCTAACACTGGATCCCGAGTCGACATACTCAGGATTGGACTAACGACCTTAGTCTGTTGTGTTAGGAAAAATAATAAAACGATGCGATGGTATAGATAAGTTTATCAAAAATGGCTCTTGCTGTGAACTGTGATCCATTAACGATACTAGGATATCGCGTGGTAACCGTAAGTATCAGGATAAATTTCCAACGAACTACAGATTGTTCGTAGGTCGGAAACTCTACCGCTGGAGTGGCTACTGCCGTGGGTGACCCGCCATAAGAGATGGGTAACTTAGAGGCACGTCGTTCTAACGAGGCGTTGTCATTAGACATGACTGAACAATTACAAATGACTATATTAACTCGTACATTAGGCAAACATTATTTGGGCTTGCATGCCAATGATGAGAGTTTATACTCGTTTATAATTCTCGTTGTTTCGCCTTGTTGTTCATTGGTTGTGCTTTGTGGTTATGTGTGGTATGTTGGTGGATTTGTTTGAACGAGCCATCGTGCTCATATTGTGTGTTGTGGACGGGTTGTGTCGAGTCGCTGTACTCATGTGTGGATTATGGTGGATTGTTTGGTCGGGTGAGTCGCCGAACTCAATTATGAACTATTAAGTGTTTGTTGGAATAGAGTCTCTGTACTCATATAAGCGTTGTAACGCTTTCAGTGGTTTGTCACGATGCGATGTGTGAAGCCGGGGGCTTGTTTGTTAATTGAGTTTACTGCAATATATATTGTTGCTTTACAGTTTTATATTAAACTACTTGCATGAAAATGAATTGCATGCTCTCGACCAAATAACTGAGGGTCTGAGGGGGCATGACAGTCATGTAGTAACATACTCAGCAGGGGCTGATTCCATACCACAAACAATCATTTTTGCAGGTATGCAGCTTCCGGTGTCGGCAAAGAGAGGGACACGCTGGGTAGTCTAATTACAATTGTTTAAATATGCATTGTTGCATTTTGATACGAACTTAGAAATATGTATAGGATTGGGATACTTAGAATGCTCACTGTGAATGTCTTTTATATTGGTTTGGGAAGGTTAGATCTATCTCTTGTTGTCACTGCGAGAAATTGTTTCGTATTTAAGAGTATATCAGAAAGCACGTTATTACTCGTATGGGCGAGTAAGAACGGTGACACCAGTAGTTCAATTGTTGAGATTACTGCTGCGATTATATTGTTAAGTAAGGTGATTAGGAGCCGATTAGAGTAGGGGTGTTACATATTAGATCTCCTTTTCTATATCTTATATATAAAAAGTATTTTAACTCTAATTGAAGTTAGTTTCAAATCTAACTATATTAACACATTTTAAATAGTTAGAACTTACTTACTTCAATATAAAAAGAAATGATATAGTAAGAAAATAAAAAATTTAGGTGTAAAGGCTAACAGAATATTGGCTATTATAGTCACAAAATTTTTAATATGAGTAAGTTAACTTATAGTGGTGTATGGAATATATTAATAATTTTTGAAAATTTTAAAATCACCTTATACAAAAATTTAAGATCTGTTAGAAATGAGAGAGAACTAGGAAAAAGTAGAACAATAATAGGGTTTTCATTAACTCAGTACAATGATCTCTATTTATAGAGAAATAAGGAGATAACCTAATTGGGGCACTATAGACATTCACCATTTTTAACACTCCCTCTTGAATGTCTAATATTGATTACCTCGTTAAAAACTTTGCTTTGAAAAACCCAGTGAGATCAAAACCAAGACTAACGAAAAAAGAGTGCAATCATAAGTCCCCCCTGAACTAAATGTTACTTCAACTCTCTGAATCTACATAGTGCAATCTTGCGGATTAACTTTTCAAAAGTTAAAGTTGAAAGTGACTTGGTGAATATATCTGCCGAATTCTCGCTTGAGCGGATTCGTTGTATATCAATTTATCCATTTTTCTGAAGCTCATGGGTGTAGAAAAACTTGGGGGGATATGTACTTCGTTCTATCTCCTTTGATGTACCCGTCCCTCATCTGAGCTATAAAAGAAACATTGTCTTCATATAATGTTGTGGGAATTCTCTGATCAAAAGATAGATGACACGTCTCTTGTACATGCGGGATCATGGACCTCAACCAAACACATTCTTGACTTGCTTCATGCATCGCTAGAATTTTTACATGATTGGAGGAGGTATCGACACTCGTTTAGTTTATAAACTTCCATGATATAGCCGTATGTCCATTAGTAAATACATAACATGTTTGTAACTTTGCATAATGAGGATCAAATAGGTAGCCAGCATCAGCATAACCTACTAAATCAAACTCAGGTGTCTTTACAAAGAATAATCTCATATCCATTGTACCTCGGCGATAACGAAGTACTTGCTTAGCAACTTTCCATTGCCTTTTTGTAGGAGCAGAGCTATATCTTGCTAACAAATTTACAGAGAACACTATATCAGGTCAATTATAACTCTCCAAGTACATTAATGCTCCAATAGCACTTAGATATGGGACTTTAGGACCAATTAACTCTTTGTCACTTTCATAGGGTCTAAATGGGTCCTTGTTTACATCAAAGGGCCTAACAACCATTGGGGGGTGCTTAATGGATGAGCATGATCCATATAAAATCTTTTTAACACCTTTGTAATATAATGAGCCTGATGTAGGAATACCCCACTTGACGAATGCTTGTGTAACACCCCTAATCTTAAACTCGTATAATCAGTAGTTCGTAGCATAATTAAATACGCGAGTCACAACGGAAAATAAGACTAATCTTTCTAACTCGGGTGCTTCCGCCATTACTCACTCATGTGAGTAACGAAGCGTCCATTCACCACATAATTCATAGCCACTATGATAAAAGAGATAGAAAACTGATATATACAATAATAAGTTTATAAACGAGTGAACAGTCTAAGTATTCCCAAAATGTATACAGCCGTAGCGTAGTACACAACATAATCTGAAAGTGCGATAATGTAATTTACTACTGACTACCCAAAAGTCTCACACTCCAGCTTCAATCCTGATCAACTCCTGTAATATGTTTGCAACACAACCGCTGAATATGCTAAAGTGTAATCCTAGAATCCTTTAGACTCCTCAAGTCAATTAGCCATCTTAACATGCGGTTCATTACATGTTGTTCCATTTTACTTATGTATTTAAACTGTAAATGCTATAATTAAACACTCAACAGTTAATCCAATATAACCACATCATTCCTGAATAAGTCATCCACATAATCAAAACAATAAACGAGTAAATACGATAATGATGTGAGAGTCATTTTCTTGTGGACGGTTCTCGTCACTCGGCCTTCAAGGCCCATTGTTCGTTATCCATGTTTACAAGGTTTATTGAAATCTTGTACTAAGGTATAACTAATACTCGTAATCTCATTCGTTTTACATTTACTCTTAAACTCATTGTGGGTATAATGTTAGGACAACCCCTTTACATTTCATATTACTTATTTAATTGGACAGTTGTCCTATGTGCATCAACAGCAGTGCCCTCCGACAAACGATCCAAAGATCTCTGGATTTGCTCTTTGCCTAAATGAAGGTGTCTCATGTGGCCGTAGCCATGTACCATCAACAGTGCCGTCTGACCAACGATCGAGTGGACCCGTTTTAGTGGTTCTTTCTAGTGATCACTCTACGCAACCAGGTAGTCCGAGACTACCTTGGGTTTTCTCCTCATACACCAATTCTCACCTTGTGATTAAGTAACTTAATCATTTTACCTAAGATCTACTCTTAGGTTATAGAGAATACATTATCATATAGTTGCCATCTAGGTCTTACACATTACCTAGAAGTCATCTAGGTCATGTTCATGTTCAAATATATGTGCTCTAGAGATTGGTACTATCGAATCTCTTTCCTAAGTTATCCACTTAGGTTGATTAGGAATAATATGATATTTCATTGAACTTTCATAAGTAATGATCTTTCCTAATCTTACTCGTAACTTAAGTCGAGTTGCAGTTGGTATTACTTTAGTTCGAAAGGTGTTCCCGCACAATTAATAACGCGAAGTAGTTGAGAAATTAAATTCACATAAACATATATATATATATAACACATATTGATCTTAGCATATAATCATACAAACATTTCCAAACTCAAGGAAATCTTTAGGACGTTCGGACCACACAATAACATATCATACATTAATGGTGAGAAGAGCAGACGTCCAAATCCTGGGCCCGCTCTCTACGCACTAAGATCTGGACTATATATAATACTAAGTATTAATCCCTCTATGATCTTAATTTATTTCGGTATTCCCGAATAACCGCTAATCCCCATCAATTAGTTGTTATTACTCGGGTATTTGAATGTGTTTGAGAATAGTTAAATCATCCTTTACTTATGTTATAGTAAATTGATAAGTGTGAAATATGCATGGTTTAAGTGGTTTTAAATGCTTAATTTTCATACTTGCACTGATAATATTCCACACTTATCTTACGTTTTCCTTTGGTTTCTTGTTTAATTAGAATTGATACCTTTTTGTGTGTCAAATGAAGAGAAAAGCCAAGGAAACTGTAGATTAACTCATGAGGGTGATGATGCAACACACGGGGATCAAATCAGAGTCAGAATGAAGATTTTAGAGGCTTTTGAAGCTATGTCCGAAGTTGTGTCCAAACATCCATGTTCGGACACAAGTCGAGAGATCTAGACTTTTTTCTAACGAAGTGTCTGAACTTGTGTCAGTACTTCAATGTTCAGACACAATTCGAGACTCGCAACGAAGAAGTCGAAACCCCGCTCCAAGCCTACATGTCTGAACCTGTGTCTAAACACTGAAGTTTGGACACAAGTCGAGGCTTTTGCAAAAGAAGCTAGATCCGCGCTCTAAAACAAGGCCCCGAACTTAAAAATGGTGATTAAATTATTTTTATGTTGTATTTAAGGGCCTAACAGTGCCTAAGTAATTTTGGTAAAGAAAATAAATCGAAAAGAAATGAGAAAACGCTTAGAAAGCGGAAAATGCTAAAATAAGCGTTAAATAACCATAGGAGGTACGAGACCTCGGTTAGCGTATTATGTGGATTCCTAGGGCTTAATAAGACTCAAATAATATATGGGAACAACTCCCGAAGAAAACGGATCCGAATAAAGTATTAAAACGCTAATAGAGCTTTAGCGCACGTTTTTCGAGAAAACTCGAAAAAGTGATTTTAAGTGGTCAAATGAACCCATAAAAATTATAAATCATTAAATAACTATTATTAAGCATTAACGGAAGCTTAATAACCAATAAAAATAAAGAAACGAGAAAATTCCAGAAAACAGGCCCGGTTAGTGAATAGTATCAAAACCGGGTAAAATAACGAGCGTTTTCTGTAAAAGACGAAAAACGCTCCAGCTAGTATAACAGTGGGGGCCGGTTTTTACTGGTGTAAACAGCTCTCTCTCTCTCACACACACACAAGTAATAAATAAGTAAATCAAAAAGCAAAAAGTAAAAAGTACAAAAGTAAATAACACCCTCTCTCCTCTTATTCTCTCATTTCTCTACTCTCTGCAGCACACTCCTCTCCTTCCTCCCTTCTCTGATTTGCAGCCGATTTTGGAAGCTCCTCCATGGCTTCCATGGCTTCCCTTCTTTCCCTTCATGCTCTAGCTCCATTTGAGCTCCAAATGTAAAATAAAATACATATTTGAACTCCCCTCTTCAAGCTCTACATTTCTATCTTTTCAAAATCCAAAAATGAGCAACTTCATCTCCATGGGTTTTGCCCATTTGAAGAGGAAATGGTACCAAATCGAAGCTTGAAGTCTCCTCTTCCTCCTAAGGTAAAAAGGTTCAAGAAAAATCCATTTTTCTTCACTCTCTATAGTGGCCGATTTTTGCCCCTTCTTGTAATGCCTTGTCTTCTTCTTTGTTTGAGCTTGGTTCAACTCTCCAATGGTGGAGGAACTCTCCTTTGTATTCAAGGCTTAAAACCTCTCTTGAAACTCCAAGGTAAAACCCTAACTAATGGCATTTAAGCCTTTCATTGAATTAGAGTTATCCAATGGATTAAGGAGTCTAATTGTATCTATTGTGTGTTCTTGAATGTTGGCTTGGGGTTTGGTAACCCCATGGCTCAACTTGACCGAGAATGAAGAAGAGGAGAGGTGGAGAACTTAAAAGAAGAATTGTGATCTCAAGGTAAGGAAAAACCTATCTTAATGCACTATCTATATGTATTAGGATAATGGGATGGGTAAATGAATCAATGAACCCAAACATGTGAGAAAATTTGCTTGCTTAGTATTGGAGGAAGTTGTGAAATTGAATTGCAAAGTAAGGGCCAAAGTGCCATGTATTTATGTTAGTGCATTGTATTGAGCTTGGAGAATTGTGTATATTCCTTGGAGGAATTTTGTATGAACCTTGTGTGCTGGTAGGGCCCTTGTTAGGTGTGGCTAGCTTTAGGATGAAATTGATGAGAGAATGTGTACTTGAGGATGTAAGAATTGTAGGTGAACTATGGCAAAATTTTGGTAGGAATTGTGCATTTAGGGATGACTTGGTGAATGGGAGAACCAAGGTATGTATTGGGGATAGTAGAGATGTTTAATGACCATGGAGTAGTAGTTGTAGTGTAAGAATGAAAGGATATAAAATCTGTAGCAAGAAGTGTAGTGATACATTGTAGAAACTAGAGAAAAAAATTAGTGTGCAAGATTTTGTAAAAATAGAGTTGGACTTGGGTGTCGGTAGTGTAGTTGATTGGGAATGCATTGGAATGGTAAGATGGCATTAGAACAAAGTGCAAAATGCAAAGAGGAGTGTAGGAATGCACAAGGGTGTAAAGTATGAAAATATGAATGGAAATTTGTAGAATTTGAACAAGAAGTTGAGTAGGTATTGGACCATGGACTTAAGGAGTTTTAGTGAGTGTTTAAGTGCGTTTAAATATGTACAAAACATGTGGAAAGAATATGGAATGATTGGAGGTGGATTAAGGGTTGATTAGGGGCTGAAAAATCCACCAAGTAGTAGTTTTTAGCAGGGTCTGGGACTTAGGATAGGCACCATGTCCCGGACCGCTTCAAAAATCAATTCGAGACTCAGCATAGGTATTGGTCCGGGACCTTAGTCCAGGACCAATTCCCGGACCAGGGTGTAAAAAAATGCCGAGAGTGATGTTCTTGTATGGTCCGGGACCTAGGGTGCGGACCAAGTCCCGGACCACCCCCAAAATTGTGCAGAAAGTGGTTTTTAGGCTTTTAAACATGGGGGATTGATTGGTAATGGTTTAGAAGTTGTTAAGGCGTTGTTTGGTGATATTTAAAGGTCTTAAGAAGTGTAAACAAGCGTAGGAAATGAATGGGAAGTAAGGACATAGTTTGACATGAGTGAAACTAAGTATACCGGGATAACGGGGTAAGTACGGGAGTAGTAATTATTTGTGTATTGTATGAGCCTAGTAATAATAACAATGTTGGAAACATTAACAGTGGACCAAGTGTGAACCAAGGAACAAGGGAACACATGGTAAAGCTAGCCCCGGTGAAAGGTATGATTTTCTCATGCCCCGTATGCTAACCGAGTTACGTTGATTTGTGTGCTGTATGCCGGCTAATCAAGACTAAAGCATGAAAACGGTTTATTGCCTTTCCTTGTATGTCTTGTTGTATGTTGTATGAGCTAACGCTTCTTGATTGATTTTGTGGCTTCACTCGGTGCGTAGACCGACTCATAGATGAGTCTTGTGTTTAGTGACTCGTAGTAAGGGCCATGGAGTGAACTAACGGGAATGTAGAGACGCACTAAACTAACAAACCAATAAACGGTAACACAACCAACGAACTCACTAGAATGTGAGAGAGTGTACGGGAGTAGTAATCTCCCGATAACAGTAGGAGAATTGAAATGAATAATCCACAAACAATAAGTAGTGGAAGTACATAAGTAACCTCAATTAGAGGAATCAATGTTGGTGCAAGTCATGAACCTTGAGAGTAGTAAAGAATGATGAGGGATCTCAAAGCCCCTTAGCATATAGTCGACCCATTATGAGAGGACCCGACTGATGTAAGTAATGTCCCGAGCATGAGAGTATTCGATACGTTGGGGAGACCCTTAAACCTGAGAATACTAGACGGTGACAATTCCCTAAGCTAGTGGAGGTTATCGAGAGAGATACTTCTAGGCTAATCCATGAGATTGTAAGATACTCCAAGAGAGGAGTGCTGGGAATTTGAGTAGTCCGGTAGAACTGGACAATGGTATATTTGAGGAGCTAAGCGTATAGCCTTCGAAATTGTAGGCCCGGCGGCGAGTCTTGTGTATGACTCCGCCCAGAGGCCAAAGTATTGAGTATTGAGTATGTACGAGTAAGTATTAAGTATTGAGTATTGAGTATCGAGTATGAACGAGTAAGTACCGAGTATTGAGCAATAAGTATGCACAAGTATGGTAACGAGTACGGAGTAAGGAGTGGGTACGAGTAAGGGTATGAGCATGAAGTGATGAGTATGTAAGAGTAGAGTGACGAGTAACGAGTAGGGAGTAGTTATGAGTAGAGTAACGAATATCGAACAAACCACGAAGTAGCAATGAGTAAGTAACTAATACGAACGGTCGACTATCGAATTGTCTTCCTTAGTAGGTATTGAACCTTGTATGTGTATGTATGTATTGTTGAATGTATTGTATAGTAAATGTATGTATGTATGCATGTAAAATGAACTCCATATATATCTGACCCAAAGTAGTCGGCGTGCCGCGGTTAGCACGCGGTATATGCGAATTTCATATGCAGCGTAAGCTGACCCCCTAGGGGGACCGTTTTTAGTGTGCAGGTATTCGAAGCTGACCACCGTTCGAGAGAGTAGGACGGGGACTGCTACATAAGCATGGGTAGTTGAGTAAAAGGAATTGTATTGTAACACATTATGAATTTGGAAGTCTAAACTGTATGGGTAATTTAAGGATTGTAGTAGACTCGGTATAGTATTGTATTGGAGTTGTATTTGAATCATGGTTGAGTATGCAAGGGAAAGTGATGTATTGTGTAGAGCACTCGGTATGTTCATATTCATCAGACCGATAGTATGTAGGATTGTAACTCGCCTTGTTAGTCACGTGGGTGACTAACGGCATTGTACACCCGCCGTTGAGTATGTAATGTCCGCTGCGAAGGTAAGTATTGTACAGTAATGATGGTATTAGCGGTAGGGGTGTTACAGGACCAATGTTCGGACGCGGCGTATTTTGCAGCAGAAAGTGCTGCGTTTTGAAGAAAAGAAGAGGGAGAAAAGGTTATAAGTAACCTAATCAGTAAGGAAAAGGAGACACGCCATTCTTCTGAAAAACAACGCTCTTCAACGACAATCGAAGCTCTCAAATTCTTCATCATCAGCACCATCATCCTCAATTTGATTCATCACAAAAATCATCATTGCGGTCGAGGAGAATCATCAGAAGTGAGTCCACGTTCATCTTCAACCTCGCGTCAACACATCTTCGAATCTGGATAGCAAGTGGAATCGGGAGTTTATTTCTTTCTCTTGATTAATTATCTTCTTATTGTATTTACTTGTTTTGTTGATATGTCAGGCTAGTGAGGATTTCTCTGGGGGAGGGTTGTTCATAATGGATATGAAGTAGCTAGTATTTCTGCAATTTGAATATGAGATCGTTTCAGATTATTTCTAGATTAATGTTAATCAGTCATCTTCTCTATTAATTTCGCGAGTTTATAGAGTTGTTTTGCGAATCTTGTTACGATCAGATCAGGTGACTAACAAGAAGTTCAAATTAATCTGAAAATTTGTGGAGAACTAGTCGGATAGATGAGTTTTCCCTGCAATTGCTAATAATTCTTCGCACTTATTCCGACTATATGTGTTTTGTCTATTTCTATATTAGAGTTGACATGTTCTGATAGGTGAGCTCTTCGTTAACTAGGATTTAGAATCGAAGAGAGTATAAGAATTGGCCAATCCATTTCTCATAATAAAACAGTAGGTATTGCTATATTTATCCAGTAAAGAACAACCCAAACCCGGAGTTCCATTCATTTTAACAAACTTATCATTTATTTTCGTTAATTGTTCATTTAAAATTTGGTTTGTCTTTAATTCAATTCAACCACAAAAACAATTCACAAGCCCCCTAAATTTCCAGTTTTCTTAGGATTAAACTTATTTCTTCATGTCCCGTGGATTGATACCCGGTTGCTTCTATTTGCTATACTATTGCAACCGGGATTTTTTGCAACCCGACATACACATTGATTTGTTATTTTCTAGGTTAATTAATTAGTTTTAGCATATCAATTTACCTGTTTGCAAAATGGCACCGTTGCCGGGGACTTGTCTTTGTCCAGTCCTTTTCCCTGGCTGTCAATTGTTTTTACTTATATTTTTACTTATTTTTCTAGTTAAATTTGTTTATTTTACTTTATCTTATTGTTGTTGTTTATTTCTTCCTTGTTTGAAGTTCATTATAATTTTTATTTTGTGTTTAATAGTTTTGTTTTAACTTTTATTTTACATTAGTTGTGTCTTCTAGTTTTAATTTATTTTCATAATTTTTGCATTTCTTATGATTATTTGGATATCTTCATAATTTTAATTAGATTATTCTTGGCTGTTTATATTTTATTTTTTGGTTTTTATCATTTTCTCAAATCTTATTTGATTTTATCTTAATTTTGATTTATGTATAGTTAATTTTATAGTGCTATTTTGTTTTCGATCATTTAGACATCTTCTCTTCTAGTTACTTATTTATTTATTTATTTATTTTTATTTTATTTATATCAATACTAACTTTGTTTCCCTCTTTGTGTTTCAACAGTCTCAATTGTGCAAGTGTTTGGTGAATGCACGGTACCCGATCTCGTGGACCACCAAGTTTTGAATTAGTCCCATAGATTAACCGTATAGTTCGACAAGCACAAAAAGCAAGAAGAGCACTTAATTTCACCATGGCTGCAAACAGACAAGTAAATAATGAGCAAGCCACAATGGGAAGAATAAATCGCCCGCCGGCTGCCCCCAGAAGAGGCCCTGTGACTCTACCCCAGCTGACAGCGGAGTTAACAGCCGAATGGCAGAAACTCAAGCCTAGCCATCAAACAAACGCTGTTCGGAATCACCTTGCGGGGACCTTTTCAGGCGCAGACCCAACTGATGCGCTCGACCATGTTCATTGCTTTCTAGTGCATCTGGATTCGCTAGGGCTGTCACAAGGACTGGAGGAGTATGCTCGATTGTGCTTGTTCCAGCACAGTTTGTCAAGGGAGGCATCAAAATGGTTCCATCGTCTGCCACCGGGTATCATCACTACTTGGGAGCAGATGGCAGACAAATTTTATGAGAAGTACATCCTCGTCTCCCGGAGGCGAGAAATGATCGCTGATCTCACGGCCTTCAAACAGTGTAACACCCCTACTGTTAATCCCGTCATTACCGTCTAATCATCCCGTACTCCTGCACAAACGCAACGGATAATCCATACTCAACAGCGGGTGATACAATGCCGTTAGTCACCCACGTGACTAACAAGGCCTACTCCCAATACAGAATCGGTCTGATGGACCGAGATAACCGAGTACAAACAAATTACAATCCAAACTCCAATTCCAAATAAGTATACATAATTCTCCATTCAACCGTACTCAATGTTTACAATCTAGTATACCGAGTTACTAAGGTACGAAACCAAAATACAATACTCCTCACGAGTTTATACAAACTTATCAAGTGTCTAACCTACTACCCATGTTCTCACAATTCTATATGTTCTCAAGTACATGAGGGTGCACCACTTGGTACACCGGCAATTCAAATGGGCTACAAGCCCGTATACAACAATTCACTATCCAAGGTAATCCCTAGCTAACTAAGCATGACAGTCTGATCTCACCCTCGACTTCTTAGCTTTGTCAGGTACCTGAAATAAAAATAGTGCCCCTAGGGGCTCAGCAAAGCTGCATATAACTTCCGCACACCCCACGTGCTAGCGGGGTACGCCAACTAATTGGCCGCCAACATGCGGTTCATTTTACAATAACAACATGCTATTATAACTGAAAGCATAAGCAAGCATGGCAACATACAACCAAGGCATATCAATCAAGGCACAAGTCTCCCAATCAACAACCAAGGTCCAATCTCAGTCAAGCTTCACAAGGGGTTAGCCCAAATACCATCCGGGGTAATCGGATGTTATCATCTCGTTACTCAAGATCAACAACTCAACAAGTCCAAGTCTTCCTCAATCAATTTTCCTTCTCCTACCAATTCTCAAGTTAAGTCGGTATGACCTCCGGGCAGGGACAAGACTATCCCACCACCGGGCTTAAAGTTTGCCCACTTAACCAGGTTGCTACCCATTTAAGGGGTTTGGACCATGGAAAAGATTATAGCCAGGAATCGGTTAACAACCTCTCTTGTTACCTCATCCTCACGCGTGGCTGAAACTATATCGGACTTCTCAAATTCTCCCAAATACTCAAATCCAAAGTCTCAATGTTAGAGTGTTAGATGGTTAGGGAGTTAGTGAGAAGCCCACAAACAAACAATCAAGCTTCCACAATTAATCAACCAAACACTTCAACCAGCCAACATAGTTTCAAGCTCAATCACCAACCAAACAAGGCATAACTATTACAATATATTGGAAGGTGCGATAAACCGATTACATGCTTTTATCTTGTTTAGGTGGTTGCACATAAACACACAAACAAACAAGCTGAGGTAACCTAGTTAGGATACAGGGAATGAGGAAATCATACCGTTCACCGTAGTTGTTCAAATCCCCGATTCTTGTTCGGAGTCCAATCATTCAGATCCTATAACATTCGTAGAATCGGACGGTTAATTCTCTATAATTGACCTAACTCTTTAATCTTTAGAGTTCCCCGATTTACAGTTACTTACTCCTTACATTTCAAACTTGTTTACATTTGTTACTTACTTTAATTTAGTTCTCAAGCTTGTTTATACCACTAATGACCTTTATATGTCATTAATTAAGTCTTAACAATGTTATAACATCATTACCTAACAAGCCCCTACCTTAAAACACCATTTACACACTTTTTAAAGCTTTTCCGGGTTGGTCCGGGACCTTGTCCGGGTCCCAAGTCCCGGACCAATACTAGAATGCACTCTCGGCTGTTTTCACAATATGGCCCGAGACCTTAGCAGGACCTAAGTCCCGGACCAGGCACTGAAATGAAGTCTCGGCTCTTTTTTTAGGTTGGTCCGGGACTTGGTCTTGGACCACTACAAATCTTTACCAAATTTGCATTTTTCTTTGTTGTTCTAGGCTCATTTCTTTGTCCAATCTTTTCCCACACTTTACACATGTAATCTAACATGTTTTAACACTAATTTAACACCCTAAACTTCTCTAAATCATTCACTAAACTTATTACCCATTTTCTTGGTTTCCTTACACAATTTCCACACTTACATTCTCCTAAACTCACCACTTAGTCTCTAGCTTTCTAAGTTATAGATTATACTCTCCTCTTTACTCTCTCCGTTATTTACACTTAATGTTATTCTAGCACATACTTACATCATTTCTCATTCCCAAATTCACTCACATTCATCATTCTCTTCTAATCCAACATCCTAGGCAATTAACCACTTAAGTTCATCTCTATAACACCTAGGTTCTTTTCTCCTTACCAACACACTTAAGTCATCAAATTTCTAGAGCAATTTAGATAGAGGTTCCCTTCAATTTTAATATTGCCCACATTGTTTACTCAGCTCATCAACACAATTCCAATACCCACATCAATTTAAGCACTATCAACACATTGAATTCCTGCACATACACAATCTTCTTCCCTTGGCTTCCAAGCCTTTATTCATCACTTAAAAGCTCTAAAACAACTTAGTTCTCATCCTCATTATGCCACAACATAACCCATTCTCAAAACACTATAAATTCCTCATTTCAAGCATTTCCAAATCTGTCACTACAAGGTATACAAAACTAGTTCAAGGTCAGTGCGTTTACCTTAGAATTTCTAGTTTCCTTTTCTGTCTTCCTTTCTCCTTCTTCTTCCTTCTTTGTTTCTTGTCTCCCAAAACCGGTCAATGCTACAGCCACCCACACATAATACTAACATAGAAAACCAACCTTTAAACTCACCTAGAATCTAATACATATTAAGGGCTTAAAGGAGTTCTTACCTTGTGCTTCTAGGTGAGGTTTTTGGAGCAGCAAAATAGCAAGGTTCCAGCTCCAAAATGGGAGTCAAAACGGCTGGAATGAGGGAGAAAACAAGAGCTCAACTTTGGATTTTCGTTTTGCAAAGAGAGCTTGTAACACCCCCGAATAAACATCCAACCGTACGAACAATGCTCCTAACCATAATACAAGTTACTATGCAGCGGAATAAACTCCATCCGGGTGTCACAGATGCCAACCAGCCACGTAGTTGACACGACCACTCTTCCAACACAAGTTACGGTCTGTATGACTGGAAATAGCCCTCTATCAAACTCATATACAACGAAAAATACAATTCCCAAATACCGAGTGTCTACAACATAATTACCAATTTATAAACTGAAAAGTACATCCCGGGTTTAGTAACAACCCATACATTAAACATACTGCTCAAAACTCAAGGTTATGCCCAGATGGACTATCCCCATGGTAGCCATCCCGCCTACGCACCATTATCACCCGGCTCAATACCTGTAAAAAATTGGGTTGTAAAGGACTCAACAAACTACGCTTAGTATGAATATGTGTAGCCCGTATGTTGCCGGGTTACACGACTACTTGGTCGAATTTACATGCTATAATAAAGCAGTAAAGCACACAACAACACATCATGATATCATACACACTTAAAAGTAGCAAAGCATTAGCAACAAGCAACCAAGCATAACACGCTGGCATCATAGCAACATCAAACACGCAACCAAGCACAACAAGCTACTAGTATAGCAACAACAATCATGTAAATAATAAAACGTGTGCATAGGTATGTTATACCAATGATCCTCACTATGGGATCATTCAAGCGTTGTGTGTTTTCATTTCTTTTCTCTTGTTCCCATAGTGTATTTTCTTTCTCTTTCCTTGCACCAGGTCTGGGGATATAGTTTAGATCCCGTGACCATATCGTGTAGGTGCCAATCTTTCCTTGTTTCTTTAAGGATTATTTGTGAGTTCTCTTATCACCGCACGTTGGAGGACGTCTCCTCCATAGCTAATTCCTCCATTCCCGCGTCATACGTCGAGAAAGCGGAGTCACCTCTAGACTCCAGGATAATGCTCCACTAATTGCCAACCCCCCATCCCCGATGCCAAGGGTTGAGAAAGCGAGGTCACCTCTAGACCTCGGGATGTGCTGAGAAGGCGGGGTCACCCAGGGACCCCAGAATATGTTCCATCATAGACGGTCGAAGGATCTGATGCAGATACCAACTCCCGAGCATCCATACCGTGCGGCCCAAGATGTTGTCTTCCCGGGTTATTCTCATGTTCCACCAGTTGGTATTTATTGTTCATTATCGTTAGTAGCTTGACACCATAGTGGGTGTCGTTAGAAGTCCTCTATAGTTAGAGAGGAGTTTTCTCTTTGTATAGTTCTTTTGTTTGTTTTTACGTAGTTCATCAAGTTCCATCTCAAAGTTCCATAAACGAGAAAGGGACTAAACTACTGTGTGCGCGCTGGTAATATGCAACGATGATATATAACAAACATATAGGCAAGTCACAACAAGCAATCCAATTTCATGCTTTAGTCTTATGGTCATTTCCAAACAAGGCACACAGCAAACAAGCCGTGTAACACGACAACATACGGACCACACATATCCATACCTGGTTCAGAAGCCAGAGTTGTCTCACACACACGGGGTCCCGGTTGGCGTTCGTTACGGCCCTATCGTTATTAAAACCACTTGTCAGTTTATGATTTTATGTGACGACCGTTGTGACATCTTCCTAGGTTATCTCATTTTATCGGGCATTGTTCCTTAGGTGCATTTTTGAATGTTCAACTAATATTATCCCTTAGAAACTTTCTTAGTATTAACCTTAGACTTTACCAACTCCTTGGACATTTACATTGTTTTTTACACGTTAATTAAGTCCTTCCCTCTAGCTAATGTTTTAGGGTATTCATAAGCATCAACTTGTAACAAGTTTACCCAAATTGACCATTCACCCACATTTTCCTCATAATTACATCATAGTCCACTTTAATTATTTAAACCTCATATTATACCTCTTAATTGATTTATATTATTACTTAAACTTCCAAAACCTTTCTAGGTTTATATACTAATCCCTTCAAATGTTAAAATCTCCATTTATGCCCAAATTTTTTGATAAGTACATATACTTAATAGTAATTTTTGTTATTCTTTTTTTTACTTAATATTCCTTTAAATACTTAGGATAATTATCCTTCATTTTATTTTGGTAAACCTTCATAGGTGGTCAAGGTTGACCACTTAAATTATTCTTTGACCAATTTGATGGTATTTATGAAATACCCCATGGTTTCCTAGTTTACGATTTACTCCTTTTATTTTATAAACTGCATATTTTATACTTATAAAATCCGGAGGGCTATCCCTGTCGGTCATTATTACTATTTATACCTTATATTTCTTTTTATCACACCTTGGCCTCTTTTTGATTTATTTATTTATATAAAGTACATATATATATAGATATATATTCTTATACGGTTTCCAAAAATTCGCTTAAGCCATAAGGCAAGCTTACAAATATGTCTATATTTTCCAAGATGTTCCCAACTAGTTATCATTACTATCATGATAGTTTTTCCACCAGAAATTTATATAACCTCATAAATTTAATAGCGCCCCCTTTAGATCACAAAATAATTATTTTTGACATGGTTTAAATATATGGCCTTAAAAATAGCATTGTAATTATTTTGAAAATAGTATTCAAATGTCCCTAAAATTTTGCTATGACCACGGTTGTAGCGAGTTTTATGAAGAAAATATCTTTCAATTTAATCTCCTTCCTTATTTCACTCTAACAAAATTAATTACATATTATCCCTTCAATAAGTACGTGTATATATATATACATATTTCCATTAGATGTCACGCCTTATCAGCATATATACACTCTCTAATTGTTTCGCATTATCAATACAATATATCGCATATACTATATCTAACTTATTAGTATTCTTTTCCTTGTCACGTTTTCTTTTAATCTATTACTCTGGACATCTACCCACTATATCACCTTAAGTCCATTTTTAAGTCAAGTTTTTGACTCCAAACTCTTTCAGCCTCTAGTGTATTTTTTTCGTAAGTCTCTTTGTCCATAAATTTAGAGTTTTTTAAGGCATCATTTGACTCATTCTAAACAAGATTTTTTCCGGCTTAAATATTAATGACATACCCTAAGTTTTAGAATACTAAAAATACATTTTGCTAGTAGAATAAGTCCTACTGCTTAGCGAGTGTTTTAAAACGTTTTATAGCCTTAATACCTGTCAATATTAAACGTAAATCCTAGCTTACTTAGTACCTGATTTTAAATCTTTGCATACTCACTTCTTAAGCCCATAACTCCATAGTTTTCTTAGCAAAACGTTATATTATAGTTACTAGCTTATACATAGCTCATTAATAGCCTTGTTTATCAAGTTACCCTCGGCCACACTTCCCAGGGTACTCAACATGGTTTCTGTGTTAACATGAAGGTGGTTTTAACCCACATTGACTTGGTCATTTACCCTCCCACAAGGCTAGTTTATCTCGCTAAATGTTGTAGTGTATCTACTAGTTCATACCTAGTTCATTATTAGTCAGTTTTACCAAGGGGTTGTCGGACAAGACCATTACATGGTACGGCATAGCTTAAGGCATGTACACGTCTAGGTTTAGTTTACAACCTTAAGTTTTCCACGCTGGATTTTCTCTTGCGCTTTGTCTTGGTCCCAGCCCTTAATGAGGAGGATGGTCTCCCACTTCATTTCCCCTTGGTTTCTTAGCGATCTAGCTCACTTCAGAGGTTTAGAAATCTTGTGGTAGGTTTCTCTTCTTTGATCCCTCGATTTTTGCTTTGGAGAAACTTCAAGGTGTGTTCGGCTGGCATTGGAAGTTCAAGGAGAACCCATTGCCTTGCAGGTGTTTCCTGGTAAGTCTCGGTGCATTTATGTAGGAGGTACCCGGAGGAGTCATTGCATGAGAAGGAGGCAGGATTTAGTGGCCATGAAGCAGCATTCTCGGACAGAAGAAAGAAAAAAAGAATCAGAACAGAAGGAAAGGAAGAAGAAACTTGCAGCAAAGTTGTTTCATGCTCTCACCATGAGCTGATGTGCAAGCCAACGTACAGTTGTATCTTGGGCTGGAGTAAGGCTCGACTATGGGCATCCAAGGACAGAAAAAGAACACCAAGTGGCTGTATTATTTCAACAACCAAGACCAGGGAGAACTGGGTTCTATGACACAGTTTCCTTACCGGTAAAGACCAAGGATGGTGCCCCTCTGTGCATGCGCTTCTGGTTGCGCTTGGAACTTCCAGGCGAGGTCTTCTAAGCTCTGTGATCGTGGGCATCAATGAGCAGGCGAATGGGTGATTAGGTATTTAGAAAGGGAATGAGGCAAGGCATGAGCGCAGTAGTAGCATGTTACCGTTTTTTTCTTCCTCTGTTCCGGGTTGCTACTTGCGCAAGGGTGCAGCAGGAGTTGCTGGTGGATATTACTGTTTCTGGTGTGTGCTTCCAGCTCAAAGAGAAAGGAACTGGAACAGAGTTCTTGTGTTGCGGCTCGCCAGTCAGTGTAGAAGAGGAACATTCTAACGTGCTTTTCTCTCAAGGTATGCGCATGAATCAGAGAAGAGGAGAGGTTGTCGTTGTTGGGAGTCTCTCACGAAGAAGTTTGTGCCAAGGATAAAAGGAGAGAAGGGTTGTCTATTTCAGTCGTTCCCAGGCGTAGCTGCTCGAGGACCTGTGGTGCTGTTCAGGTGCGAATCCAAGAATGGTATGATTGTCGGGGGGAAGGAACTCATGAAGTTAACAAGTTGGGTCGCTTGTTTTAGGTCGTGCGTGGCGATTCGAATGAATGTACTTGCGCCTGTTTCTCTGTACCGGGTGCAGTTCAAACAGAGACTTGTTGTTGCATGGAGAGGAGTTGCTTGTTTCAGTCTTAATTGGGAATTGAAGTAGAAGAGTTTGTGCCCGGAATTAAAAGAAGAGAAAGCTGGTTAAAGTTTATGTTGCTGTTTGAAGACTTGGTCAGGCGGAGGAATATTGTGATGGCGTGGGAAATTAAGGAAGAATTAATTGATTGTGGTGGGAGACAGCTGGTGCACTGAATAAATCAAGAAAGGCGTGCTGCCTACTGCTGCTTGTCGGTGACAGAAAAAAAAGGGTGTACTACTGGAACAGGTCGATGGTGGCAATTCTCTTCAAGGTGTGTTGTGTACTGAAAAAAAAGAACATAATCGAGAGGCAGGCGTGCGCTAATCAAGGAGGAGCAGCATTTGTGTAATCTGATGGATTATTCCTTTAGTGCCAAGAAGTGCAATTAACCACTGAATACGAGCTCAGATCAACCGGTTAAGGCACTCCGTACAGATACTTGTGGTACCGGGTTCAAAACCCGACTGGAGCACGTTTGCTCTATTTTTTTGTATAAGTATATACACAAGCTATTTTTGGAAGAGTATATGTACATGTGACCATATTATTATGTCGTGACGTTTATCATCTACATATACATATATGCCACTATTTTATCTTGTCACGTTGTTAATTATATCATATATATTCAACTATTTTATTCTGTCGCGTTTTAGTTGTATATACCCATGCGAATATATTATCATGTCACGTTATTAGTTATATATACAACGTTGTAATATTGTAACGTTGTGTATAGGTATTTTCATATACGTATATATGTGTACATGACTGTATTAATATGCCATGTTGTCATGTTCTCGGACATATATATGTCTGTACTTAATTTAATTGTTCATGCATTATCCCGAATTATGAGACACGTTATTCTCGGATAACCTTATCGGGTTTATGATTTTAAGTACTTAACTGTTTAGGGGTGTTTCAACCTACCCCCCTTAAAAGTGACTTCGTCCCGAAGTCCTACCCCCTTAACCGATGTTTCCCATTCTCATCAATCCCTGGGGTCAAGTCCCACATTCATTAACGATAACCAAGGGATCAAGTCCCATATATCATAATTCTCGCTACCCAGGTGTGTTCCTAAGCACTATGCCACATTAATGGCTTCTCACAAGTTTTCATAGTGGTCCAAGGTATTAGCAATGTATACGTAACATGCTAGGGTGTAACCCAAGGTACACAGCATTCATTCGTAGCTCAAAGTACATCCCATACAATACACACACACACACACACACACACACACACACACCACACACACACACACACACACACACACACACACACACACACCACACACACACACACACACACACACACACACACACACACACACACACACACACACACACACCACACACACACAACACCACACACACACACACACACACACACACACACACACACACACACACACACACACACACACACACACACACACACACACACACAATTCTGCACAATTCATACACACAGACCTACCAACCAACGTGTGGTTGTAGGAATTCACATAGTGAATTTCTAACCAAGGTCCACAGTTATATTCGACTATTTGTGCTTATAAGCACCGCGCCACATCTAAGGCTTCACCAAGTTCTCAATAATGTTTTGATGTACCAGAAGTACTCATATACTGTACTCATAAGCAATTAGATGATTAAGTCATTCATTCATAACCACAATGCATTCAAACCAATCCACACACAGTTCACACACATCGCATTCCATAACGACACCTCAAACGAGCAACAACAAGTAAAAACGCAACGCGCCTACCCCCGTTAAAAATGGATTACGCCCACGTAATCCTTATTATATCCTTGGTTCAAGATGTTTTAATTCTCATGGAGCATTCTAGTTTCTATACAACTTAGCTCACCTTATAATCCTATCAAATGTCTTGACCATGTTAATGACATAGTTTCTGTCTCAATGATTCTTATCAGTTTTTCATACCAATCTATAAACGGATTCGGGTCTAGCTTCTCTGGGTCTACGGTATTGGCCGATATGTCACTTGTTATTTACAGGAAAATGGGAGATACGGTCCACCAACTTCTGTTGTGCGACTCTGATTTCCTTCAGGTTTAGTTTTCCCTCACCATGCCTTTCAAGGTAGTGCACGGCTTAATTTTATAGGAGTAAAAGTCTCTTGACTGATATGGGGTATTTTAGTTTATACACAGTCTCGGTGGGTTGTAATTTATCTATTTATTTCCTTTGGAGGTCGGATATTCATGCTTTTGGTGCACTTAAGCGTCAGTAGTAACGATTTAGTTCTTTGTATCTGAATGTTACCGCCGTGTCATTGTTACGCCAACTTGTTTAGTTTATATTACCGCTCATAATTATGTGTGGATATCTAGTTTACTCTCCTAGCATTACTACCACTTCTTATCCCTTAATGTGTGCAGCCAAATTAGACGTTTTTCGTCTTTAAGTAATCTTTATTTTTCAGTCGAATTATGGTCTCGACACGACCGGTTTACCGAATTATACGTGTTACAAGTTTTTACGATTGTATACCATTTAATATAGGATGTTTAGTTTTCTTATCCTTGTTATTATGATTGTATCAAGCAGCTGCTTGCTAACTGGCTCTGCTTAGTCATACGGTGTAGTGTCATTATTGAGTTCCACCAGGAACTAACGTAATTGACTACTACCGATTATACATTGCATTTGATTGTGATAGTATATATTTTATGTAGTAACTATTAGGTTATTTGTAACATCACCTCATTTCAAGTCCTCACATATCTGTATACTCATATGTTTACCCTCTAAAGTTTGAGTCATATATCCATGTATTCTATACCATTTTATTATCACACATTCATATCACTTCCTTCGCACTTTCCTAATCCGACTTATAAAGTTTCACATCTATTTGTAGTTTGTGTGTCCACTTGTAGGAGGTTTCGAGAATCATCCAACACTGACGTGATCAGCGTAAGTGTTGGACTACCCCTGCACCCCAATTTGTGCTCAGTGTCCCTTGACCTGGCCAGGGTCAAGTTCAACTTTGCACGTCCTATTTAGACAACCAGTCAATTTAACTAATTTCAATTCCTATCTCGCTCGTTCTTAGTCACTTGGCAATTAATTCATGGGCTAGTGTCAACATTCTTAAGCTTTTAGATTTATATACCTCTAGGTGTGTACATTTGTATATATTCGTTCACTCATGTATATAGTATATACATACTCATGTGTTATAAGTTCCAGGGTCGTATTATATTACATAATCCTCTTGATTTATTCATATCCACATATGATTGTTCCCAGAGGTTTATGATACCCTATTACATACCTTTATACCCTCCTGATCTTCCAAGTTCCTTTCATTCTTATAATGTTTAAGTTCTACTGTTAGCCAGCTGGATATACAATTGTATGCTTCCGAGTTCTTATATTATTGCAAATTAATACTGAATCTACCAAGTGATTCTTTCATTATCTTGACCCAATAATTTATTTCTCAATTAAGTCCATTAATCTTCTTGAATTTCCAAATTTCAATACCCGACTATTCATAAATATTCGATTGAGTTGGGACTATTCCTCATTGGAGTGCCTAGTTAATTTGGCTGATTTCATCTAGTTTGACCGTTTGGCCCACTTCGATCTGACTTCATAATACAAATTTTAATTCTTTGAAAGGACCGTCTGTAAAGTCCAATTCTATATGTATATATATATTTTGTTGTTATTATAATTTTGTTAAATTTAATTTGTTTATTCGGATTCCCATCTTAATCTTTTCTGGGTCTTGTAACCCTTCTATCACCTCCTCATGATTATTTCTTGTGAATCCACTAAACTAGTGGTAAGTATTCAGGGATTATCACCACTGAGATCCCAATATTTATTTTCGGTTGTTAAGTTATAACATTAACTTAAGTCAGGTTTGATTGATGTACTAATCATGACCTCCTTTAGTTGAATTTCATTTGCTCCTGAGGTTTTATTGATATCAAGTCTTTCCTGATGTGTATGTAATACCCTTGTATGATTAGTTTGCTAAATCACGTTTAGAGTTCCTCGTGTTTACGTTTTACTCGGTGAAGTTTGCCTTTGGTTAAAAGTCCATTAGACTTACTTATCCAAGGTCGCCTTGATTTTTAAACATCGACCATCTTCGTTTAGGTTATATTTACTAAGTTACGAATCTTACCAGATGCTCCTCTTTGGTCCCTTTTTTATAGTTGTTAACTCCTCCGAGGTAGTATGCTTGGGAAGACTATATCGTAATAGTGGCATCATACATTGCCATTTGGATATTTACCAGGGAGGTCGAATTTGTGGGGTGCTGTTTATGATTATTATAATACCGTGCAGCAGCTGGTATTCTGATTTTAGAATGCATGAAATAAATATCTTATATTTGGGAAGTCTGCTTGATAAGTTTGCCGCAGGTCTGTGTTTGGAGGTATCTCCGCTAAACTTTGGTATGGGGTTAGGAAGTTTAGGCATTTTCTAACTGTAACCTAAGCATGGTGCTTCCGCATTTGACTTCCTTTCTGTCTTGGTTGTTGTTTGTTATTATCGGGAAATATTGTGACAGTCTGAGGTTATAGTAACGCTTAGACCAATAACTCGTTGTAAGATCTTGCATTGGACCGTTGTTAGATTTATAAATGAAATGAACTGTATGTCTATTACATATAAGTCTCTCGGGACAAATTTTACGCATGTCTTGAACACTCAGTTAAACCTCACCCAAATGTGGCACTAGGTGCTCTTTGGTACTTATATCTTGTGAGTATACCCTTCAGTGGCACTAGAGTTTTCGTTGAATTAATTTCTGAGGTTTCGTACCATTCCCTTTAGTCATAGTGAAGGACGAGCAGACAACCTCGAGGGTTCGTCTTTTATTAAGCTGAATGCTACAGCTCTCTGTGGTATTCCACCATTCCCTTTCTCGAATGTGTTCAGCTACGATTGAAACTCAAATTTTTTTTTTTATTTTACGCATCTTCGTTAATTCGATCTCTGTGATCCTGCTACTCGATAATTATTTGAAACATAATGACACACTCGATCCCATTAGGGTTATGCCTGAGTGGGCAACCGATGCCTCATAATAATGGTTACTTACAATGTATGAGGGATCTGTTTTTGATCCTTATGACAATGCGTGTTTTGATCTCAAGGAACGACAACAATTGGTTAAGAAGAACTGTTTGGCAAGAAGCAGTGAGGAACAGTAGGTATCAAGCTAGAGGACTTGAGCTTTATGATGAGGTCACGGTAGTCATGTAATTGGATAATCATGTACAAATGGTGAGATGGGTCATGTATGGTGATGGTGGCTATTTGAGGATGTATGTCGCACGCTAGAGTAGCGACTAGATATTGTAGCAATTGTTGCCCTAGTTAATGGTGTGGTATCATATTGTTGTAGAGTAGAAGAATAACATGCAAAGTTTAACCTTCGCGGGACGATTGTAGGGTTCTTAAGGGATCAACAATTCGAACAAGGAGAGAGTGAAGGAGACGCTGGTATGTGTGCTTCTCATTCATCGGTGGTAGAAGCAGAAAGGATCCCAGTTATGGTCACCGATTTCAATTATTTGAGATCAGGGAATGCAGAAGGATAATTGAGTAAAAAGAAGAGTAAAGGAGGTGGTGGCGATGCATACCAATAATGCAGAGAATGAAGAGAAACATGAGAATGAGCAAGGAATTTATTGAATTCCGTAATATTATACGTTAGTGGGTAAAATTGTGTCATGCTTCATTAAGCATTATAGATTGTACCAATTTTATGGTGTAATTTCGTCTCGAACTACATTCTCTTATTTCATTGTTTTACGAGAGGTTTACTAAAACTAACCTCTCAAGTGTACGAATTGAAGAATTTATCTCAATCCCATCCTTGGCTTAATTGCTTATTTAAGCGTTATTTATTTCATAAATTTTAGGGTATTTCGGTCCTCTTTGCTTATGAGGTAGGGTCCTATCGACTGTTAAGCATGTCGACCCAAGTTGCCGCTAAAATTGGTCCCTCAATGGGTATTATTCCTTTGGCGACGTCTTTGAACTTCACGCTCTAGTCAGAGCTTCGAGTCTTGGGATTGTTGTATGGTATAGTCTTTTCTTCACGGGTTAATGGCATAACATTAAGTAGATGCAAGATCGGATTTCTCCGAGTAAGAGGAGGCTTCCTACCTCTCTGACGCTCCTTCCTTCGAATTGAAAATGTTATTTGGGACGTAGAGGGTGGAAGTAAGTGTCTGTTAGGTATTGAAATACCCCAAACGTTGATATGTTGTTTAAATATTAAACTATAGTATATTTAGGATAAAAAGTGCCTTAGAACATTAGTGAACAATTTAAACCATAGTAAAACACAATGAAGTACTAAAAGACAGTTTGAGCAAAAACATGCTCTAAGCTTGGAATGAACTTGGTTAGGGCCCAAAGAGCCTACCAAGATTTAATAATATGCAATTATGATTTTATAAGGCTAATTAAGTCCTTAGGAAACATTGGTAGACAATTGAACCAAATAAAACACAAGAAAACACCTTAAAGCCAATTTAAGCAAATATTTGCTCTAGACTTGGTGTAACCTTGTATTATACCTAAAGGTCATTCGTAGACCTTATTAACATGTTAATGAACATTTTAAATCAATTCCTAAAGAAAACCAAGCTTGAAAACAATTTCAAACACAAAATGTGCTTTAAGGAGCCTTAAAGCACATTTTTGAAAAATTGTCTTGGAAATGAGTTTGAGTGGCTAAATGTCCATCATTACTCTTTAATCAACATGTGTACTACTTAGTATCACATTATGTAGTTTAAAACAATGGGAAATCAAAAAGTTCACAAATATGTGCCTTAATTTGTGAATAGTGCTCAAATAGTGCTTGTTTAAGTTATAAGTCAACATAAGTTGTTTAATTGGACAACAAAGACCATAAAATGCCCTATTGACTAGAGGGGGCCGGTTTTGTTTGGGGTGACTCACCACCATGTGCTAGTTAATTAAAAGAAAGAAAAGAAAAGTAAGTAAAGTAAAGTACTATTTGCTTTATATGTAAAATATCTTACAAAGTCATCCTCTCACCTCATTCTCTTCATTTCGTTTGATTACCACCGTCTTCAACCTCCTCCTCCCTTCTCCATTTCATTTTTGCTACAGCACATATACATTCTTCATCTTTGAATGCTTGTAACTCATGACTCCATGATCCAAATTCAATTTCAAGACTACCATTCTTCTAGTTGGAGCAAGCTCTTCATTTCCCTCTTTTCAAATCTTCAAGAACTCCATTTTGGTGCCATGAAGAATCTCCATTGATGGAGCTTGAGCTCATCTTTTCATGCCTTGTCATTCTCCTTTGCTTCAAGGTAAGGAAAATCAAAGAAAAACCATGTTTCCCTTCATTTTGGTTCATGACCGAAAATTCACCTCTTAATGGTGCCTTGTCTTGCTCTCTTCTTCTTAGCTTAATTCAAACTTCAAGGGACTAGGAGGAGTTCTATCTTGCTACTTATTCAAGCTCTCTTTCAAAGTCCAAAGGTAATCATCAATTTAAGTGTTTTAAGACACTTATGTAAATCTAGTGTTTAATTACGAGTTTAAGTATTAAACTTAATGCTCATTACCCTTATATGTGTATTGGTTAGAAGATTGACAAGTGATAAAAGCTCCTTACCGATTTTCAATCAAGAAAGAATAAGAGAAATCAAGTGAGAAAATCTTGAAGAGAAGAGGTAAATAATCTATCTTGATGTAATTATGTGTCTTAGGAAATTGAGCTATATTTGCTTAATAAATAACCTAAAGAGCCAATGGGAAATGAGCTAGGAAACTATCCACAAGGTGGACTAAAAAGACATGGGAGCATTGTTGTGTGTAATTGCAGGTTGAAGGCAATTGTTATGTGGGAAATTCAGTGTTTAAGGCTTATGCAATTTAAGGGCCTAAGTGCCAAGAAATTTAAGTTTATGCACTATATTGTGGTGTAGTGTAGTTTAAAGGTTTACTTGTGTGTAAAGAACATCTCTTGTTAAGGTGAATGTCTTTGATGGTTAAAGGATGAAAAAAAACAATATGTTTGTGTGTAAGAATGTGTATTAAAAGATTGAGTGTCTGGATTGTATAATGGTGGAAAACTATATGTTTTGGTGTAAGGTGATACAAGAGAACCTATGGCGAAATTTAGTTAATAAACAAAGGAGTTTATGTATTCTAAGGAGAGTTGGTGACCTAGATTGTATAGGAATTGTTAAGTGTAAAGATGGTGAAAGAAGGCGAATTAAAGTGTTCTTAAGTGTTAAGATGCCTTGGGCATAGTCTTGGAGGATTTAGAAATCAAATGAGTGTTTTATACACACCAAAGTTATGATATGTGAAGTGTTAAGTCTTGTTCAAGTTTTGGTAAACAAAGGAAAAGTAATGCCTTGTGAAGGTCTAAGTGTAACTTTGTGGAAATAAGAGGAGTTGTGTAATGGAGGTGTTTGTGAGAAATAATGCTTTTGGAGTAGTGGTAATGTTTGTGAGACAACACTTTGGTTAGTTGAGGTAGTAGGCATAACATACCACTTGGAAATCTAAGGAAAAAGTTATAAGTGCTAGGAATTGTTGTAAGAAATTGAGTAACTAGTTAGTGATGATTTAGGAAGGTTTAGTGCTTGTTTTAAGGTGTTTAAACATGTAGGAAACATGTGGAAAGATTATGGAATGATTAGGTAAGGTTTAAGGTTGGATTAGGGGTTGAAAAATGATGTTTTAATAACTTATTAACATGGTCCGGGACCTAGCCCTTGTATAGGTACCCGGACCACCCTTAAAAATGAGCCGAAAGACAAGTTTACAAGTGGTCCGGGTCCTTAGTCCAGGACCAAGACCCGGACCAAGTGAAAAATAAGGCCGAGAGTACAAATCAGTGATGGTCCGGGACCTTGGGTCCGGACCAAGTCCCGGACCAGGGCAAAAATGGCTTAAAATGTGCTTTAATGTCTTCTAATGATGGGGGATTGAATGGTAATGGTTTTAGGTGATGTTTAGGCATTGTTTGGTGACATGTAAAGGCCTTAAAATGTGTAAACAAGTGTTAGGTTTGATGTGAGAGTTGTGAACTTAAGATCACAAGAGTAAAACTAAGTATAACGGAATGACGGGGTTAACTATGGGCGCATTAGACGTTAAACAAACATGTTACCCCAATGTTAATGAAAGTAATTGTAATGTTACTAGTTGTTCAAGGATTGTTCGAGGAACGTAGGAGGACACAATAGAGTGGACCTCGGTGACAAGTATGGCATTCTTGCAACCTGTGTCCTACCGGATTACACCGGTGTAACACCCCAACTGTTAATCTCGTCATTACCTCTTAAACTATCACAGTTTACCATTAACTCGCAGTGGAAGTCTAAATACTACAGAGGGTGATACAACGCCGTTAGCCACCCTTGTGGCTAACCAGGCCTAACTCACATACAGTAACGGTCAGATGGACTGGAACAACCGAGTACACCATACAAATACAACACTCCATTCATTTCTTTACTATTCCGAGTCTACAATATACGGATGCCGATAACATATTTGGTCTTACACCTCATTCAAATGCATAAGTAATTACAATCTAACTACCCATGCTACCACCGACCCCGTCCTACTCTCGTACGGTTTCGTCTTCGGTGTACCTGCGAATAAAAATGATGCCCCTAGGGGCTCAGCTTAAAGCTGCATATGAAATTCGCATATACCGCGTGCTAACCGCGGTACGCTGACTACTTTGGGTCGAATCTACATGGAGTTCATTTTAATCAAACAACACGCATCATAGCAATACAATATATATGTGTATTACACAAGGAATCTACATTCAATCATGGATCACAATTCCTAACTAACATAACGAGGTTGTTAGTTGTATCCATTTACTCTTAGGCATGGAGGTTTACTACCCCACTAATGCCTTAGTTACTTATATGAAACCTCACACGTTCTCTCGGGTTACTCATTCTTACACACACCCTTTCTCTTGGGCTACTCGTTCTATACTCGCCCATTCCCTCGGGTACTTATGCTCATAATCTCACCCACACTCTTGGGTTATTTATACTCATTGTCTCACCCACACTCTTGGGCTACTTATACTCAAGCTCACGTAGTTCTCGAGGCACTACGGGTCTCCTACGAACTTCACACTTGTTTCTCTATTACATTCTCAAGCCAAACTCATGGCTCTCGAGCATAGTCTTACTTCCCCGGTTTCGACCCTACTCTGGGTCTAGCATGGTGGGAAGGTTCAACTAGCTCACGGAACTCTCTCTTAGTTCCCATCTTTTTACATAGGTCCGACTACTCTCGGACCACTCGCATTCCCATATACCCCTCTCTCGGAGTTATAATAATATTATGTGTATTAGTCTAGAAGCATCACTCTCGATGTTTCTATTGACTTTGGGAACATTACTCAAGTTCGGTTAATCTTAGGTTTTAAGAGTTACAATACATTTCGAATACTTACACTTACGGTTATTTTCTTATACCAGGTAAAATCCTCATATAGGAGGTCGACCATGTCTCAAGGGAGTTACTAAACCCTTAGGTCTCTTTTACCTTCTTTACTAGTTCACACCTTCGAACTATCTTTAATCCTCTTGAAAGAGGTTCACTTATCTTTCCACTCTCATTTGTTTCGTGGATTGTTTCACATTGGTTTTCTCACTGATATCGGGTGTTAACTCAACCCGCTCATCTCCTCACATTCTAGTGGGTTCATTTGTTGCGTTATCGCTACACTTTAATCAATAGTTTGTGTGTTTGCACGTTTTCGTTATCACACGCATCGACCCGATCTATGGGTCTCTAGCCGAACGTTTCTCACTATGAGACGGTCTTTACACTATGTTAGACCACACCGGCATACAAGTATGTTAGTTCATTCAACATACAACAAGACATACATAATCAAACAAGGGATTATTTTTCATGCTTTAGTCTTGATTAAGCCGGCACACAAACACACACGACTCTCTGATAATGTTTCAAACATTATTGTTAATACTAAACTCATACGGCACATAATAAAATGCTATTCCCGTATTTACCCCGTTATCCCGTTAGCTCGGTTTTACTCTTGTCAATTTGAGTTCTCACTTCTCAATCACTTCTAACACTTTTTTACACTTCTTAGGGCCTTAAAATGTCACCAAACAAGGCCTCAACATCTTATAACATCTTTAACATTCAAAACCCCATCACTTAAACCCTTTAAAACCCTCTCTGTAGGTTTCTGGGGGTGGTCCGGGACTTGGTCAATACCCTAAGTCCCGGACCAATACATCGCCAAACTCTCGGGTGAATTTTCATGGGTGGTCCGGGACCTTGTCCATATCTCAAGTCCCGGACCAGGTGCAGGGTGAACTCTCGACCTTTTTAAATGGGGTGGTCCGGGACTTTGTCCAAGGACTAGGTCCCGGACCCTGCAACATACATCATTTTCCAACCCCAATTCAATCCTTAATCCACACCCAATCTTTCCCCAATCTTCCGACAAGATTCCTACATGTTTAATCACCTTAAAACATGCTCTAAAACTCTTCAAATCATAGGTTTAATCCTTACACAAATTCTTCCTCTAATTCACCCATTTTTCATTCTCATTTCAACACCTTGCACACTTGTGCATTTTTCTAACTTCTCCTCAACTATTTGCATTATGTTCTCTTTCATTTTGACCATCCCATATCTTCCAACATAATGCACAACTCACACCAAGTTCCAAGACTCACTCTTAAAGCCTTAAATCTTCTTTGTTTTCTAAAAACTCCTAAGGCACTAAACCACTCTTTTGCTACAAATTTTTGCATCAATCTCCCACCTTTGCACAAGTATTCCCATGGTGATTTTCTAAGCCAATTCAACCTCCATGCATACCTAACCCCTCCTAGGTTATTCTCCGCTCAAATCAATACTTAATCCACTTAGATTTCTACACAAATTTGGCCATAACTTGGTTACTTCTCTAGCATTGCCCAAAACTCTTTTCTTCATTTAATTCATCATACAACTAGCCAAACCACAAGGGTTCAATCAGCACATATACAAAACCATCAATACTCATTAATTCCTCCAAATGTAACGCAATACATACATCATCAAGTGCATAGCTCCTTGGCTCTTAAATCAAGCATTAATTCACAAATGCATCAAGCACTACTACAACTCTTCCTCACCTCAACAAATCACTTGTCATTACATGTTAGGGTTCATTAATTAATTTAACCCTTCCCAAAATACTAAAAGCATTAAGTTAGGCTCCAAGGTAAATTTATTTACCTTAACTTCACAAGCCTTTACTCTTTTCACTCCTTTTCTTTCTCTTCTCTTTTCTCTTGCTTGGAAACCGGCCAAAGGCCAAGAAATGCCCATCTCCCATTCAATATACAAGGTAAGAAATGAGTTTAAGTAAAAACACTTAACCTCATTAATTAGAAATGCTTGAAGCTCTAAAATTGGTGATTACCTTGAAACCCTAGGAAGGTTTTGATCAAGAATCAAAGGGGAACTCCCAAACCACCATTGAAGACTTGGAGAATAGCTCAAACAAGGAAAAATCAAGACATTACAACTTGCCTAAATCGGCCAACACAAGAGGGTGAACAAATTGTATTTTTCTTTGGAAATTTTTACCTTGGATGAAAGAGGAAACTCCAAGCTCCAAAATGGTGTGCTTTTCTCTTCAAATGGCCAACACCCACGAAAATGAAACTCACCATTTTCGAGTTTTGAAAAGAGAGGATGATAGAGGGTGATGAGAGGATCACAAATATGTGATTATTTTTGAGTTTGGAGCTTAAACAAAGCTTGGGCATGAAGAGAAAGGTGGAGAAGCTATGGAGGGAACTCCATTGTCGCCCAAAACAGAGAGAGGGAGGAAGAAATCGGTGGAGAGAGGTGAGGAGGAAGAAGAAGGGAAATGGAGGAGAGAGAGGGAGGGAAATGCTTTTTACCCTTTTCACTTTTACTTTTCTCTCTCTTCCTTTTCTTTTCTTTATTTACTAACTAATAAACAAGAGAGGGGGAGGCTTCTTATCTAATAAAACCGGCCCCCACTAGATAGTTAAGCTGGAGCATTTTTTGGTTTCTGACAGAAAACGCTCGTTATTTTACCCGGTTTGGCACTATTCACTAACCGGGCCCGTTTTTCGGATTTTCTTTTTTCTTTATTTTTAATGGTTATTAAGCTTCCATTAATACTTAATTATAGTTATTTAATCAACTATAATTTTTACGGGTCTGTTTGACAACTTAAAGTCACGTTTTTGGGTTTTCTCGAAAAACTTTAAAACTCTGTTAGCGTTTTAATCCATTATTGGATCCGTTTCCTTCGGGAATCATTCCCGTATACTAATAAGGCCTAACTAAGCCTTTAGGAATCCATCTCGGACCCTAACGAGATCATATATCTCTTATGCTTATTTAACGTGCATTTTAGCGTTTTTCGCTTTTCAAGCGTTTTCTCTTTTCTTTTGGTTTTATTTTCTTTACCAATACTCTTTAGGCACCATTAGGCCTTTAATAATCATATTAGAGTAATTTAATCACCATTTTTAGATTCAGGGTATTAAAATCTACCCCCCCTAAAGGAACTTTGCCCTCAAAGTTGGTGAATCTATTATGGTTGTTCTCATGGCATTCTATGCCAAGGTTATAATACACGTATAACCTTACAGACTCCACAAGTCGATCTTATTTTGCACTACACATACCACACTCAAATCACAGCATGCATAGCAATCAAAAATACTCTATTACTCTCTCCATGGAATCAGTCCGAAGATAAGAAGGCACTACAGTCCTTGAATCCATATCGAGTAATACACTACTGATCCCTCAGGTACCGGTCACGTTGAACACTTACTCTTTCTAGTTCACGGCCGTTTCATGACAAATGGGCACTTACTCTCTCTGGCCCACGGTTCCTTCGGTTCTGACCAAAACGTTACACATATACATATCCTCAGGCACTCTGGTTGACTCACTCAACACAGGATCGTCTCAGGGTACTCTCCCCGTCCTGCTGCCTTTGGAAAAATCACACACTGTCACCCCCCAACCGGTCACTTAGGACTGCCGCACGTACGGTGCAATGGCTTCAAAACTAATACACGCCCACCGTTCTACCGGTCATCAAGACTTAAGGCTCAGCCATCGGCGGGTGATAGCGGTTTCAAAACCAGTTTTCGTTTCCATCTTCATACTTGAAGAAAATTCCTTTGTAAATTCCATTTGAAAATTCTTTTAAAACATCACACAACTCCAAATCCGGTTTATGGTAGCTGTATCCTTTCTTAACGTGATTACTTGTGACCACTTATAGGGAGCTTCAAGAATCATCCAACCCTGATGTGATCAGCATCAATGTTGAACTATCCTTCCACCCCAATTTGTGTTCGGTTTCCCTTGATCGCTAGCTGATCAAGTTCTACCTCCCACGTCAGTTTCAAACAATCAGATAGTAAAACATTTTTGTTTTCTATCTTCTGCTCTTTCTAGTCATATTCATAAAACAATCCATCTTAATCAATTTTAAATTTATCTCTTAGTTATGGAACTAGAGTCATCCATAATTCTTAATTTGTATCATTACCTTTACCAAGGTACTCAGTACTCATGGCGTCATTAGTCAAATTATTACTCAATTAAAACACACAACATGCAACTCCAAAGGATGGAACTCACTCCATCAATCATTCTCAAATAAAATTACCTAGGGAACTCACTCCCTACTAGGTTATACATCGGTTTCATACCGATTCATACTCATTATGTCTCATGTCTAATCTCACTAGACATATACTATAAGGATTCTCATTCCCTAGGAGTTTCTCTACTCCTCATTTCATAAATATTATACTCATTACTTGCATCACTCATGCACAATAATCATAATTACACAATGAATGGGTCATATGTTTATGTAACATAAGTTCCAAACATCAAAACAATTTCTTTTGTGCTATGCACATAGTAGTTTACGCACCTATACATAAAACATACTCCAAGCGGTTTCTCGCCCTACCCCCCTTAAAAGGGGTTACGCCCGCGTAATTGACCATATGTTATCACTGAACATTGGTTCACTAACTCGTGAATCATGAAGTGCTTAACTTCACTGTGGTTACTTAACTCATATTCGAGTTCGGTTCTAGCCTCTAAGGCTTCAAGGCGTATGATTAGCCATTTACTCACGTTTGCCAGGTATATAACCTTAAATTACGGCCCACTAGCTTCTGCTGCGTGACCTGATAACTAGAGCTTAACTCGCCCCTTTGGTATTCTCAATGTATTATTCAGTCCCTTTTTATCTTGGGAATAAAGGTTTCTCATTCGTCGCTTGGTAACTCTTACCGTATGTGAATTCGATGAGTTATAGATTCTCTCTCCAGTCCTCTGGAAATCTACTTTGTATATCACTGTATACCTTCATGGTTACTCACTTACTATTCCCGACTTATTGTCGGTTGAGGTCATGCTACTACTCAGTAGGTAGTGCTTCCTCGTTAGTAGTGGCTTATGAATTATGTTTGTTACTTGTATCTGTACAAGAGTTCTTCATACATACTACTCTGCATTTGCCACGCATCGGTCCTGGGACCTGTGGGTTACGACCCACATTCTTTGTGCATCTTTGGCCAACGGCCGCACAATTATTTCTCTAGATTTTGCTCAACAGGCTTCGTTGACATTTCTCAAGTTTCTAACTATCCCATAAGATCATTACTAACCAAGAGCAATACCAAAACACTCAGTCCTACAGAGTGCAGAGGCGTAAACTCCTGACAGTAAATCACTGTGATGGGAAGGAACATGTCTCCTTATCATCTTTACTCATGAGCTTCATATCATTATCTGGCTATACTCCTACAACGGTCGCTTGCTGCGTACTATGTTCTTACTCATTTTCGTGGCATCCTCTACTACTTTAGCTTCTGCCCAGGTGTTCTCGCCATTTACACTATGGCTCAACAAAATACGTTATTCTTTAACTCTCTCTGCGCACTTGCGCACTGCTTACTCTGCAGTTCGTATTGCACACATACTGTGTTACTACTCAGCCGATTACTCCTTGGTTTTGAATTGCTGTTATCGAGGTTCCTCTTTACACTCTACTATTGTTCATATACTCCTTGGCAATATACACATGCTCAAGTTTCACTACACCGCCCTAGCGGTTTCATATTACATACTTAGGTGGTAGCCTTTCTCTAGAGGATTCACACAATTGCCGCTCCCTGGGCTCCACAATAACGAGGGGTATTCCCACTCTAAGATAGTGGTTCATTCTCCACTGTTCCTTCATGCCTTTATGCTTAGGTTTGCAACGTTTAGAACTACCAATTGTAGTTAGTTTCCCGGCTTACAAGCCTCCTTGCCTCGAGCCATGCTTGTGCGGCTGTTTATACAAGTTTCTTCTTCTCCGAATACCATTAATGGTTGGAGGTAATACTGGGCTCTTTAATATGGTTGACTCATCACGCTTCCGTACATGGAAGTCCATTTAAGTATCTTGATATTAATTCATGCCTTCTGGCAATTTAGGGTATCCCGTGTTATGTGGGATCCCTTCGGGTTCTACCCGTGTGTTCGCTTTAACACTTGTGTTCTCAACACGATATCTCGTTCCACTACTGTTGACTTTGGTACCCTTCACGGATTGCTCCTGGGTGTTACTGAGTTGCGCCATTACATCTGGCTTGAACTCTTGGGTATGTTCAGTTACTTACGCCGCCTTGCGGTTATGTATATTTTGAACTATCCCATTTTGGGTTGTAACGTCTCCCGTTATTTGGTAGATCATTGGTTCTTTCTCCTTTACGATCTTGGTCAGGTCATTAATCTCTTCAGTGAGGTATACTGTGGGAATTCTATCCCGTTTATCAAGCGTTTATATGTTCATTTTCGGCCTTTGCCGTCTTGTTTACGCTGGATACTCATTCCAGGTATTAGGTATTTCCCAAGACATATCCAATGTCTATATTTAATACTCTGTGCTTCTCGCACTTCTTAGGTCCGTCTTACTGGATTATTGACTCCTTTAGCTTGGTTAGCTTCTCTGGGTTCTCCGATCATTCGAGGTGTCCAACTGTCTTGGTTTAAATTCGCTCTTTCGTCCGTAGTATGGAGTGGGCTACTTCTCGTGTTCCGTACTCTACTTGTATACATACATGGAGTATCTTATTGATACGTTACCACTTACCAGACTAACTCATAATTGGTCTGTCAGGCCCGCAAGCTTCTTCAGAGTGCGGTCGTCCCATGTCTCATTTGTGTACACTTGTAGTGTCGGTCAGACGCCTAAGTGAAGTATTATGTTGCCAACTCCTCTTATATCGTCCTATGATAACCTACCGTGGTTCTCTGGTTTAGTTTTAAAATTTTGGGGGTTTTTGGAAACTTTATGTTTTGAAGAAAAATTTGAGTCTAGAAAGTAAATTCTCCATGGCATTTCAATGCCGACTGCTCCTTACCAAGTCCAGCAGTTCATTGACTGGTATGTTCTTTATACAATGATTAGGCCGTTAGGCCTTTTCAAAGTTTCGTTTCACAATTCTTAAGGTTTATCTTACCTTATTGGCTTCTCTCGCCATCTTGGTACTTTGCTAAGTACTGGTCACTTGTTAAAATTTCTCTTTGTACTCCCATCATTACCGCACTTGCGGTTGCAAGTGCGTGGTACAGGCGGTTTTTGGGATAATTCGTACCGGTTTCGGTATTGTTCACATTATATTTGGTAGCCTTGTCGGCTCTTCATTGATCCTTTAGTTGGATAACTACTCC